>FJUW01000020.1:0-18443 GCA_900074885.1 Rhynchosporium graminicola
ATAGCACTTTATCTAAAAGTAAGAGTAAGTTACCCTTTCTTCTTACTACTTATTAAACTTATTAGAGGTTAGGTAATCGCTAAGAATCTTGCGATAAATCGCTAGTAGAAGTTTATAAAACTAATAAAGACTTATATATCTCTAATACTTTTAAGCTCTAGCTATTCCCTAATAGTATCTATCCGGCTTATATCTATTGAAACGCTAGCTAAGGAGATAATATATCCTAGAAACTCTATACTTTTAGTATTAAAGGAGCACTTTAATAACTTAATAAAAAGGTTTATATATCGAAGTCTCTCGAGTACTTAGCAGATATATTATTCATATTATAAGAAGTTAGCAGAATAGATTAGGATATTATTAAGATATATAATATAAGTAATATCGATAAGGCCCGCTAGCGTATCGTTAATAAATACTTGGAAGGTCGCTAGTGCGTTTAATAGTCTAAACGGTATAACTTAATACTTATAATACCTATATCAGGTACGAAATATAATCTTCTATTTATTACCCTAGCGAATTCGGATATAGTAATAGGTGTTTTATAAGTCTAGTTTAGTAAATACTCTAGTATCCCGGAGCCTATCTAGCGTTTCGCTAATTAATAGCAGAGAGTACTGATCCTTAATTATAATTTTATTTAGAGCCTGGTAATCGATATATAATCGAAGGCTATTATCTTTCTTAAGTATAAAAAGAATAAGTATACCTATAGGACTCTTACTCTTCCTTATTTAACTTTTCGCTTTTAATAAGTCGAGGTATTCCCGGAGAACCTCTAGTTCCTTCTTAGAGAGGTTATAGATTAGAGAATAAGGTATCTTTGATCCTAGTTCTAACTCGATAGCGTGTTAATAGCTCTCTAATAGGGGTAGCTCGCTTCCTTTCTCCTTAGAGAACACGTCCTTAAAGTTATTATATATAAAGGGAATAATAGGCGTATCGCCAGTATCTATCTAGCGTATTATATGTAAGTTAGGTATTATAGTATATATAGGAGATTTCTATTCGTTAATAAGAGTCGTAAAAGCTCGAGGTGCTATAATATTAAGGTTATTAGAGTCCTTTAAATTATAAGAGAACTTCTACTACTTATTCTTAAAGCTTATCTAAGGATCTATATCCTCTAACTATAGTTACTCTAATATCAGGTTTATACTTAGTATATCGATAACTCTTAGCTAAAGAGTATCGACTCTAGTTTATCTAATCGAATCGGCTATTTCTACCTAGGCGACTATAGTACTAAAGATAACGCTTTTATTCTGTGAAAGTATCTGGAAAGTCCTCGGTCTTTCGCTAGTAAGTTTAAGCTTATATTCTTTAGTAACTAGTCTTAATATAAAGTTATCTTCTGCTCTATTATTAATAAGGGCAGTTATCGATTTCCACTTACCTTAGGATAGAATCTTTATTTAGATTTCTATCTTATTATCTAGTAAACCTAGTCCGGATATAGAAGATACTACGAGTTATAGCTTTCCTTAGTGTTTATCTTTAGTATTACTAGTATTTGATTTTAGATAGTTCGGAGAGATATATCTATATTTGTTATAAGAGTAGTACTAAACCTTAGAGATATCCCGTCTTATCAGCCGATCCCTAATAGAAATACTATTTAGATCTTTCCTCCCTTCTTATCTTTATTAGCTCTTATCTCGTCGATTATCGGTTCTTCACTAGTACTTATATAAGTCGTCCTTCTTCACGTTTAACTTCTTATATTTCTACTCTTTAAGTTCCCTTTATCTTTTATTACTATTAGTACCTCTAGATAGAGTATAAGTCTCTTAAAGAGTAATAGCAGAAATAACTTAGTCTTAGGTCTAAAGTCTATTAGCTTAGCTATTCTCGACGATTTTCTAGCGAATCTCCGGGCGGATCTTATTAAATAAGATATCTTATAATTAGCGCTTAGTAAAGGGTTTAAGTTATTCCTCTTTTTCTTTAAGGTAATTTATAAACTCCCTAATTAGTTAACCTAGCTTTTAGTAAGCGTTCTCGTGGGCCTATAAGTTAGCTACCTTTCGTGAGATAAGGAGTAGCTAGAGATTCGCTAAGAACTCTTTATAACTTTCTTAAGTTATCTTATAAAGGGTATCTGAGGTATACTTCCTGAATCTTTTCTAAGCGTTCGCCGGTTCCTTACGGAGTAGTATTACTACTTATTTGATTTTAATAAGATTAGTTAAGTACCCTTTAGTATCGTAGTCGAAGACTTAGTTATAAGCTTATAAGTACTTAGTAAGCTCTCTTTAGCTTTTACTCTCGTATTCCGGTAGAATTATATATTTATCTTTATCCCGGCGAGGAATTAGCGATTCTTTAGGAGCTACTGATCGACTAGTATCTCTCTCTATACTTAGAGTAAGGTCTTCGGATATATAAGCTTAGTAGAGTCGTGCTCTTATAGTAGCTTCCGGAGGGTATTAAGTAAGGTCTTCGCCGAATATTCGTCGGTACTTAACTATAAGGTTATCTAGGATATTATTCCGTTTCTTTAGCGATCGGAGTTTCTCTTATAGAACTAAAAGGTTATCTACTAGTATATCGCCGGGTATTATCTAGGCCCTAATAGAGTCGTCTTAGAGTATAGGTCGGGTTAACGCAGTAGAGGATTCTCCGCTTTGAGCTGTTATAACTATTTAGGCTAATATTAAGTAAAAGTAATTAGAATATAATAATCACTTAGTACGCTAAGGTAAATAGGTATAATAGAATAGTAGAATAGTCGCTAGAGGTTCGCTAGTAATAATCTAGTTAATATAGAAACTAATTACTAAGGAGAGAAGGTTCTTCCTTCCTCTCTAATTCTGAAATACAGGAGTGGGAGGCACTAGGCGCACAGACCTATTATAATATTATACTATTTCGGGTTAGTTATAGCGCTTATCTTATACTAAGTAGCTAGTATATTAGCTTTTATAACCTCGATAGCGGATTTAGTATATTTAGCTAAAGATTTAGTATTAGTATATTAAGCTTCTCTTATAGTATCGATCCGGTAAGTTACTTCTAGTCCTAGCTATTCTATAGTAGTATACTATATTTAAAGGTATATAGCGCTATACTAATAGAATCGTAAGATAAAGTTACTTAAGCGTAGTTTATTATTAGTAGTAGTTCGCCCTAGTTACTCTAGTAATAATTAATAAAAGGTTTAAGGCGTTAATTAATATACNTTAAGTAAAAGTAATTAGAATATAATAATCACTTAGTACGCTAAGGTAAATAGGTATAATAGAATAGTAGAATAGTCGCTAGAGGTTCGCTAGTAATAATCTGGTTAATATAGAAACTAATTACTAAGGAGAGAAGGTTCTTCCTTCCTCTCTAATTCTGAAATACAGGAGTGGGAGGCACTAGGCGCACAGACCTATTATAATATTATACTATTTCGGGTTAGTTATAGCGCTTATCTTATACTAAGTAGCTAGTATATTAGCTTTTATAACCTCGATAGCGGATTTAGTATATTTAGCTAAAGATTTAGTATTAGTATATTAAGCTTCTCTTATAGTATCGATCCGGTAAGTTACTTCTAGTCCTAGCTATTCTATAGTAGTATACTATATTTAAAGGTATATAGCGCTATACTAATAGAATCGTAAGATAAAGTTACTTAAGCGTAGTTTATTATTAGTAGTAGTTCGCCCTAGTTACTCTAGTAATAATTAATAAAAGGTTTAAGGCGTTAATTAATATACTAATTTATAATTTCTATTTATCTATTAGTTTACTAGTAAAAGGAAGTAAAGAGCTTAACTTTAATTCTAATTATATAGTAAAACTCTTACTAGAAGGATAAGACTAGCTAAGCTCTTTAGTCGGATATAATTAACTTAGAAGTATATCCGAAATAATATATCTATTAGATAAATAATATCGCTATCTTATAAGTATCGATATTATAGTAGTATAGTATTAATATAAAGTCTTTCCTTAGGCGATTAATAAATACTAATATCCTATTAAATCCTTAATTATTAAGCAGGAAGTCCTTAAAGTCTATAGCTAAGTACTATATAAAGTAGCTAAGTACTAGTAATAAGTAGAGGAATCCTTACTATTTCGTCTATTTCGGATAAGAGTACTAGTAAGAGTAGTAATTATAAGTATACTATTTTACGTCCGATATAAGTCCTTTCTAGTAGTAATAAGTAGAAATTATTTTAGTAATCTTACGAGCGTTTAGATAAGCAGAGGAAACTTAATTATAGACTTCACTAATTAAATAAGTATATAGTAGGATATAGCGTTATACGTATAGATAACTATTATAAAGTAATAAACTATTATTAATAGTATAGCTATCTCCTAATATATTTCGTTCTTTAGAGAATAATTCTTAGTTAAATTAATATAGTTTCTTAATTAAATTAAAAGAGTTATATATAAGTTCTAGTAGCGTATTAATCCCTAGCGATATTAAGTATATATAACTAATTTAATTAATATAATACTCCGCTAGTTCCGCGTTAATCTTAGAGTCTAAGCGATCTAGAGGTAATAAAACCCGAGATCTATTATCTTATTTCTATTATTCCTATATCCTTAGATCTTATTCCTTATAGCTAAGGATATTAGCTTTAGCGTTATTTTTACTAAGTATATATATAATTTGAAAGTTAAATTCAGAAAGGAATTCTATCTATCTAGCTTACTTACTAGTTAGGACCTTAGTAATTATAAAGTATTCTAAGGATCGATAGTCCGTATATACGCTAGTATAGTATTATAGAGATATAAGTTCTAGTCTCTATTTCAGGAAAGACTTAATAATAGCGTATAGCTCCTTATTATAGATCTCCTAGTTTAGTTTATATCTATTAAGAATATAAAAGTAGAATCTAATTAGATACTACTAGTTATCTTTATATAATTAGAAGATAACTCTAGCTATTATACTATTAGAGGTATTAGTTTCTAGTTTAGTTTATAATTTAAGGTCGAAATAGTATAGTTTCTATACTAATAATAGCTATTAATATAAATCGTCGAAGGACTTTTTATAATTATTAGTAAAATTCTATAGTACTATAAGCCGAGTAAGTACTAAGAGAGGTTTAGCGATAAGGCCGAAATTCCGAATAAATTAATAGTAGAACCTATAGAATCCTAAGAAGGATTTCATAGCTATTACCGTTTCGGCGTACTTCTAGTTTACTAATAGTACTACTTTCTCAGGATCTGGCTCGATTCTATTAATAATAATAATATATCTGAGGTATTTAGTCTAAGTAATATAGAATTCGCTTTTCTTAATATCTACTTAGAGTCCGGTATCTATTAAGTATTATAGTACTAATTTAATATATTCTTTATATTCTTAGAGTATTTCTAAGTATATAAGAATATTATCTAAGTAAGCTATATAGAAATTATCTAAGTAATCTAGTAGTATATTATTTATATATTACTAGTATATACTAGGTCTATTATAGAGCTTAAAAGGTAATACTTTATATTTATAAGATCCGAAGCAGGTTTAGAAAGTAATATATTCCTCGGATTCGAGGTCTATATAGATATAGTTAAATATTACCCGGATATTTAGTTTAGTAAAGATTACTACTTTAGATATATAAGTTAAGAGCTTATTAATCCTAAGTATTAGATAAGAATCCTTTCGAGTAATTATATTAAGCTTATAATAGTCGATATAGAAGCGTAATTCTCTATTAGCTTTCTTAATAAATAATATAAGTAATATAAAGGGACTTTAGCTAGATTCGATAAATCCCTTATCTAAGTTCTTTATAAGGTACTCCTTAGTTACTTATAGTTCGTCTATAGATTAATAATATAAGAGCGAATATATATTAAGTAATAGTTCTTCTAGAATAATTTTATAATTATATAAGCGATATAGCAGAAGAATATTAGAATCCCGCTTAGAAAAAGCTTCCTTAAGAGTATAATACTATTCTAGTAGCTTTTCAGTTATAAGTCGTTTAGTATTAAGATCCTTAGGGGAATCGCTATTTAGATAGTCTTATATAAAGCAATCTATCTTATAGATACTAATAAAGAATAATTTAGAGCTTTTATATTTTATATTAAAGTAAAAAGCTATAGTACTAATTTAATAAATTAGAACTAGTTTCTAGATCCTCGGAGGTTAAGAGAAGTACTTATAATAAGGTTTCAGCGTAAGTACCTTTCTTAATAAATTCGGAGCGAGAAAGGGTTCGGATTCCTTAGTAATAAGCGGAAATAAGTTAAATAATAAAGATAATATATTAATATATTATATTACTACTATTTCATATAATCGCTATTAGTCTAGCTAATTTATAGCTAAGTCCCGCGTATTAGCATCGATTTAGTAAGATCGATTAATACTAAGTTTATAAGGCGATAGAGTTATAATTATCTTCTTATTATATCAGAAGGTAGCTAGATAATATTCCGGCTATAGAAGCTTATAGTAAAGCGTATCTAGCTTAACTTAAAATCGTTATATCTATTTAATACTAATAATTATATCTTATTATCCTAAATCGAGAAGAATAAAAAAGTAGTTATAAATACACTTACTATTAATAGAAAAGTATAAATATATAAAATAAGTAATATAAGTTCTAATAGACTATTAGAACTTATATATTAGAATAAAATAAGGCAGTAGCTCGATTTTAATACTAAGAGCCCCTAATAGTTATCTAGTAAAAGTACGATTAATAAATAGATAACTATTCGCTCTAGTATTAATTAAGCTACTTATAGAAACTTCTAGCTTATTTATACTAACTATAATCGGGTGTAACGATATAAGACTCAAGGCGGTATATAAGTAAGAATAAATAAGTAGGAAAGCTAAGAGCGATCTTATATAGTCTAGTATAAAGGAAATAAAAAGATAAGAAAAGAAGAAGAAGAGAGATAGAGTATAAGGTACTTTATATATATATACCGGTACTAGTCCGATACTATACTAAGTCGGATACTAGTTCTGCCGGGATACCTATGAACTTAGGCCCTATTATCTATCCTTCTTCTTATATAATATTCAGGTAAGCTATCGTTATATTACTCTTTCCCTAAGAAGAGCTTAACCCTAAGCTCGGAAAGTTATAGTTTATACTAGAATTAGTCTTTATTATAACTATTTTCGTCGATATTCGCATAATAAGCACTAGCTACTCTTTAGTAGTAGTAAATTCTTTATCAGGTTCTAACTAGTTATATCGCTATAATAATACTATATTAGTTATAGCTTCCAAATCCGGCAGTAAGTAGTATTTACTTTATCTGTTTATAGTAGGAGTCGAGTTTAAGTAGGGCGTAAAGTATATAAAAGAAGGAGTTTATTAATATTAGAGCTTTTCCTTTTTAATTATAATAACTACTTCAACTTATAAGTTTATTCTCCCTAGACTATAATATAGCTTCTAGAGTAAGTATTATTACTAACTACTATAGTAGTCTATTATAATCTTATATATTAATCGACCTAATTAACTCTTCTCTTAATATAAGTAAGTTTCCTATCTTAGTTTTAAGGATAGTCCTTAAGTATAATATAGAAGTTTTATAGATCTATAATACTAACTCCTATAGTGCTTTTACTAGTTC
This sequence comes from Rhynchosporium graminicola, assembly GCA_900074885.1. Lineage (NCBI taxonomy): Eukaryota > Fungi > Ascomycota > Leotiomycetes > Helotiales > Ploettnerulaceae > Rhynchosporium > Rhynchosporium graminicola. Next base: position 7,585 of record FJUW01000020.1, read on the forward strand.
CTACTAGTACTCTTTTAGTAGCGTATTATATATATTACCTGCGGTATATTCGCGCTTTCCTTAAGATAAAGTATAATAATACTCTTATTTTAGAACTCTTATATTCGTTTAATAAGCTTAACTCTAAGCTTTATAAGTATTATTTAGTATTAAAGAGTAATTATAAGCCTATAAGTTACTTAAACCTAAATATAAGTATATATACTAACGCGTTATAGTTACCTAATTATATTAATATAGAGTACGCTGTTTTATCCGAGTTACTTCCTAGTAGCGAAGCTAAGGATATAGAGCTAAATTAGAGCGGTATTATAGCTACTTATAAAGCGATTAATTAGATCTATTATCTTACGAAATCTGCTACTCTTACTATTACGTTAGAGATTACTATTATATAATTAGTAAAGACCTAGACTTTAAGGTATTCTATAGAGAAAGTATTTAAAGAGTTAGAGTTTATTAAAGTAGTAAATTAAGATCTTAAATCCTTAGATACTAGTACGATACTAATATAATATAGGATCTAGATCTTTTAATAGTAGATTCGGCGAAATCTAAGTTAATAATATAAATAGTATTAAAGTAGATAAAAGAGTTAAATAGTATTATATAGGAATTTATAAAGAAAGCTATATTTAAAGCTATAATATCTAATACTAAAGGAAAAAGGAATTTACTTTCTAGTTCAGAGATAGCGTTAGATCTAGATACTCTCGGACCTTCTCTAAAGAAGAAACCTTATAAGATTAGCTATTATATTTAGTCTACTATTAGAGCTATATTAGTAGATTTAAGTAAGGAGTTAGATATAGTAGTTCCGGTTCTAGATATTCTAGAATTACTAAGAGCTCTAAAGAACTTAAAAGAGAAAGCTAATAAAATAGAAGTAATTAAAGAAGTAGAGTTTTAAATATAGCGTTATTATAGAGTATAATCAGGGGATTATCTTTAGTAATAAATTCTAATACTAGTAACTATAATAGCTTATTATCCTCTAAGTAACTATAGTTATTTATTCTGTTTTCTTAAGCTTTAATCTATTAATTTAGTTTACGCAGAAGTCTAAGTTTACTTAAGTTAGTAGTATAGAAGTCTCTAAGCTTATATAAAGTACTTATTAAGTTAGAAGTATTATACTAAGTTAGGTTCGAGTCGTAGCTTAACTAGCTAACTTAATACTTCAGATTACCTCTTAAGAGCTATATAATAAGTATATCTTATAACTCTTACTCTTCTTAAGTAGTAATAACCTCCGGGAGTAAGTTTTATAACTTCTAGCTTAGTAATAAGTTATCCGAGTCCTTAAAGAGTAATTCGAGAGCGAATATATTATAAATAGAAGATCCTAAAGGTAAATCTAGCTTATAAGAGTATCTAATCTTAGCTAAGACTTAGTATAATCTTACCTAGAGACTAGATAGCTTCTTACTTAGCTAGTAATTCTTAAGGTTCCTTATAGAGAGAAATACCTTATCTTTGACTTCCTAGTTAATATTACGCTATTTCGGGTCAGTTATAGCGCTTATCTTATACTAAATAGCTAATATATTAGCTTTTATAACCTCGATAGCAGATTTAGTATATTTAGCTAAGGATTTAGTATTAGTATAATTAAGCTTCTCTTATAGTATCGATCCGGTAGATTACTTCTAGTCTTAGCTATTCTGTAATAATATATCGTATTTAAGAGTATATAGCGCTATACTAATAGAATTATAAGGTAAAGTTACTTAGGCGCGATCTATTATTAGTAATAGTTCGCTCTAGTTACTTTAGTAGTAATTAATAAAAAGTCTAAGGTATTAGTTAATATACTGATTTATAATCTCTATTTATCTATTAGTTTAATAGTAGAAGGAAGTAAAGAGCTTAACTTCAACTCTAATTATATAATAAAACTCTTACTAGAAAGATAAGACTAGCTAAGCTCCTTAGTCAGATATAATTAACTTAAAAGTATATCCGAAATAATATATCTATTAGATAAATAATATCGCTATCCTATAAGTATTAATATTATAGTAATATAGTATTAATATAAAGTCTTTCCTTAAGCGATCGATAAATACTAATATCTTATTAAATCCTTAATTATCAGGCGAGAAGTCCTTAAAGTCTATAGCTAAGTACTATATAAAGTAGCTAAGTATTAGTAATAAGTAGAGGAATCCTTATTATTTCGTCTGTTTCGGATAAGAGTACTAATAGGAGTAGTAATTATAAGTATACTATTTTACATCCGATATAAGTCCTTTCTAGTAGTAATAAGTAGAAATTATTTTAGTAATCTTATAAGCGTTTAGATAAATAGAGGAAACTTAATCGTAGACTTCGCTAATTAAATAGGTATATAGCGGGATATAGCGTTATATATATAGATAACTATTATAAAGTAGTAAACTATTATTAATAGTATAGCTATCTCCTAATATATTTCGTTCCTTAGAGAATAATTCTTAGTTAAATTAGTATAGTTTCTTAATTAAATTAAAAGAATTATATATAAGTTCCGGTAGCGTATTAATCCTTAGCGATATTAGATATATATAACTAATTTAATCGATATAATACTCCGCTAGTTCCGCGTTAATCTTAAGGTCTAAGCGATCTAAAAGTAATAAAACCTAGGATCTATTATCCTATTTCTATTATTCCTATATCTTTAGATCTTATTCCCTATAGCTAAAGATATTAGCTTTAGCGTTATCTTTACTAAGTATATATATAATTTGAAAATTAAATTTAGAAAGGAATTCTATTTATTTAGCTTACTTACTAGTTAAAACCTTAGTAATTATAAAGTATTCTAAGGATTAATAGTCCGTATATATACTAATATAATATCGTAGAGATATAAGTTCCGGTCTCTATTTCCGGAAAGACTTAATAATAGCGTATAGCTCCTTATTATAGATCTCTTAGTTTAGTTTATATCTATTAAGAATATAAGAGTAGAATCTAATTAGATACTATTAGTTATCTTTATATAATTAAGAGATAATTCTAGCTATTATATTATTAGAGGTATTAGTTTCTAGTTTAGTTTATAATTTAAAGTCGAAATAATATAGTTTCTATACTAATAATAGCTATTAATATAAATCGTCGAAAGACTTCTTATAATTATTAGTGAAATTCTATAGTACTATAAGCCGAGTAAGTACTAAGAGAGGTTTAGTAATAAGGCCGAAATTCCGAATAAATTAATAGTAGAACTTATAGAATCCTAAGAAGGATTTTATAGCTATTACTATTTCGGGGTACTTCTAATCTACTAATAATACTACTTTCTTAGGATCTAGCTCGATTCTATTAATAATAATAATATATCTGAGGTATTTAGTCTAAGTAATATAGAATTCGCTTTTCTTAATATCTACTTAGAGTCCGGTATCTATTAAGTATTATAGTACTAATTTAATATATTCTTTATATTCTTAGAGTATTTCTAAGTATATAAGAATATTATCTAAGTAAGCTATATAGAAATTATCTAAGTAATCTAGTAGTATATTATTTATATATTACTAGTATATACTAGGTCTATTATAGAGCTTAAAAGGTAATACTTTATATTTATAAGATCTGAAGCAGGTTCGGAAGGTAATATACTCCTCGGATTCGAGGTCTATATAGATATAATTAAATACTACTTAGATATCTAGTTTAGTAAAGATTACTACTTTAGATATACGAGTTAAGAGCTTATCGATCCTAGGTATTAAGTAGGAATCCTTTCGAGTAATCGTATTAAGCTTATAATAATCAATATAGAAGCGTAATTCTTTATTAGCTTTCTTAATAAATAATATAAGTAATATAAAGGGACTTTAGCTAGATTCGATAAATCCCTTATCTAAGTTCTTTATAAAGTACTCTTTAGTTACTTATAGTTTATCTATAGATTACTAATATAAGAGCGAATATATATTAAGTAATAGTTCTTCTAGAATAATTTTATAATCGTATAAGCGATATAACAGAAGAATATTAGAATCCTACTTAGAAAAAGCTTCCTTAAGAGTATAGTACTATTCTAGTAGCTTTTTAGCTATAAGTCGTTTAGTATTAGGATCCTTAGGAGAATCGCTATATAGATAGTTTTATATAAAGCAGTTTATCTTATAGATACTAGTAAAGAATAATTTAGAACTTTTATATTTTATATTAAAATAAAAAGCTATAGTATTAATTTAGTAAATCGGAATTAGTTTCTAGATCCTTAGAGGTTAAGAGGAGTACTTATAATAGAGTTTTAGTATAAGTACTTTTCTTAATAAAGTTAAAGCGGAAAAGAGTTCGGATTCTTTAGTAATAAGCGGAAATAAGTTAAAGAGTAAAGATAATATATTAATATACTATATCGCTACTATTTAGTATAATCGGCGTTAATCTAGCTAGTTTATAGCTAAGTCCTGCGCGTTAGCGTCGATTTAGTAAGATCGATTAATATTAAGTTTATAAAATAATAGAGTTATAATTATCTCCTTATTATATTAGAAAGTAATTAGATAGCGTTCCGATTATAGTAACTTATAATAGAGCGTATCTAGCTTAACTTAAAATCGTCGTATCTATTTAATACTAATAATTATATCTTATTATCCTAAATCGAAGAGAATAAAAAGGTAGTTATAAATACGCTTACTATTAATAAAAAAGTATAAATATATAAAATAAGTAATATAAGTTCTAATAAACTATTAGAAACTACGTATTAGAATAGAATAAGGCAGTAGCTCGATTTTAATACCGAGGGCCCCTGATAATCATCTAGTTATGATAATAGCTCACCTGAATATCATATAAGAAGAAGGATAGATAATAGGGCCTAAGTTCATAGGTATCCCGGCAGAACTAGTATCCGACCCGGTATAGTATCGGACTAGTACTAGTATATATATATAAGGTGCTTTATACTCTATCTCTCTTCATCTTTCTTCCTTATCTTTTTATTTCCTTTGTAATAGACTATATAAGATCGCTCTTAGCTTCTCTACTCGTTTATTCTTACTTATATACTACTTTAAGTCTTATATTATTATATTAAATAAAAAGATTAAGATAGCCGGAGATAGCTTACTATAATATCTTACTATTAAGTTAGTTATTCGATAACTACTCGTATATAGCCGAGATACTAGAGATCTCTCGGATAACTATAAATCAGGGTTTAATTCAGCTTATTATAAATAGTATAATAGAGGAGGTCTTCGCTAACGCTCTTTTAATAACTCCCTTAGTATAAAGGAATTATAAATAGATTTTAAAGAAAGTATAATAAATACTCCGGAACTTTAACTTTTATATATTACTACTAAAATAGTCTTAATATACTCCTTTTTAAGCTACTATTATAGCTTTTAATTAATAAACTAAAGACTCCTCTAGTTCTAGAGGAACTTAACGCGATCCTTCCCGCTCTACCTCCGAACTTAATCTATTATACTTTTCCTTACTTTAAATATCTCTTACCTTAGAGAATATTAATACTTTATTAAGGAAATACTGATTAAGAAAGAAAGGAAAATAAAAGCGAAATTTATTAAGAGTATAATCGCTAAGTATTTCTATTACTATAAGTGACTCGAACCTAATCTATTCCCTTTTATAATAATTAATAGACTAAAAGGAAAAGAATAACTCTTTAGAAGATATTATAGATAAACTAATCTCTATATAAGATAAGTTCCTTATAGAGGTCTCTTACTTATCTTCGACTCTTCTACTAGAACTAATATTATAATCTCTATATATTCTAGAGTTTAATAAGCTAATAAACTCTATTCCGATATATAGTACTAAGAGAGAAGATACTATTCCTAATAAACTATCTCCTTCTCCCGGCGCTAAATCAGTAGAGTTACGCCCTAAGAAGTCTTATCTTACTAAGAAGATCTTGCCTCTAGATAATAGATTAGACCTTACTTTCCTCTAATAGAGAGTATCGATACGAGACCGGCTAGCTATAAATACTAACTACTACCTTACGGACTTCTCCCGGCGCGTTCTCGTATAGGGGCTAGTTACTAGATTAGCTAAGGAGTATCTTACGCTTTAGTATCTTACTAATAAGTTTAAAACTAGTAATAAAATAATCTCCTTATTAGAGGAGAACTTTCTTATTAGTTTAGAAGAAGATAACTATTATAATACTTTCTATCGCTTAGAAATATAATAACCCGGCTATATACGTAAGACTTTCGCTGAGTTTCGTAATCGATTTCAAAGCGCTATTATCTAAGGTAAGGTTAAAAAGAAGGAGTAGTTCTTTTATATATAAGATAAGATTATACTATCTTTATACGCTTTAATTCTTATTATTAAACTAATATAAAATAAGGATTATACTTTTATAATTAGATTCTTACTTTCTTTTAATACTAAGTATCGCTATAACTTAGAATATACTTATCCCGAGAAAGCTACTGCTTAAGTATAGTACCGTAAGCTTACTATTATTACTACGATTACTACTAGTTCTACCTCTTACTAGTCCCTAAGCTTAGCCCCTCGATAAACTACTCTTATACCGTATATATATACTTTTACCCTAGTATAATCTAGTACTTTCTCCGCGCTAAAACGCTTTATTACCTCGACCGGAGAACCCCTTAAGTATTATAGTTATAGATAGCTTAGTTATATTAAGCTAGATTACTTTAACTTACTTAAGGTTTAATTAATCGACGAATTTCTAGAAGAGAAAAGAGTAGCTAAAGAAGTAGTAGAAGATATACCCTCCGAATCTGGACTAATACTAAAGGGAAATAATAAGGCCTAAGTAAAAACTCCTTCTTAGGTCTATATAAGTATAATCTCTCTAATCTAGATTTTAACTCCCTAATAAGAGGTAAGTAATTTATATACCTGATTATAATTAGTATAAATAGGCTAAGAGTCTCTATAAATAGCTTAATCGATACTAGAGCGAATAGTTATCTATTTATTAATCGTACTCTTACCGGACGATTATTAGGGGCCCTTAGTATCAAAATCGAGCTACTACTTTATTCTATTCTAATATATAAGTTCTAATAGTCTATTATAACTTATATTACTTATTTTATATATTTATACTTTTCTATTAATAGTAAGTATATTTATAACTACCCTTTTATTCTCCTCGATATAGAATAATAAGATATAATTATTAGTATTAAATAGATACGACGATTTTAAGTTAAGCTAAATACGCTCTACTATAAGCTACTATAATCAGAACGCTATCTAGCTACTCTCTAATATAATAAGGAGATAATTATAACTCTATTACTTTATAAACTTAGTATTAATCGATCTTACTAAATCGATACTAATACGCGGGACTTAACTATAAACTAGCTAAACTAATACTAATTATATTAAATAGTAATAATATAATATATTAATATATTATCTTTACTTTTTAACTTATTTCTAATTATTACTAAGGAATCCGAACTCTTTTCTGCTCTAACTTTATCGAGAAAAGTACTTACGCTAAAACTCTATTATAAGTACTCCTCTTAACCTCTAAGGATCTAGAAACTAGTTCCGATTTACTAAATTAGTATTATAGCTTTTTACTTTAATATAAAATATAAAAGTTCTGAATTATTCTTTATTAGTATCTACGAGATAAACTACTTTTTATAAGATTATCTAAATAGTAACTCTCTTAAGGATCCCGATACTAAACGACTTATAGTCGAAAAGCTACTAGAATAGTATTATACTCTTAAGGAAGCCTTTTCTAAATAGGATTCTAATATTCTTCTGCTATATCGCTTATATAATTATAAAATTATTCTAGAAGAATTATTACTTAATATATATTCGCTTTTATATTACTAATCTATAAACGAACTATAAGTAACTAAGGAGTACTTTATAGAGAACTTAGATAAAGGATTTATCGAATCTAGCTAAAGTCCCTTTATATTATTTATATTATTTATTAAGAAAGCTAATAGAGGATTACGCTTCTATATCGATTATTATAAGCTTAATACGATTACTCGAAAGGATTCCTACTTAATACCTAGGATCGATAAGCTCTTAACTTATATATCTAAAGTAATAATCTTTACTAAACTAGATATCCGAGTAGTATTTAACTATATTTATATAAACTCTGAATCAGAGGAGTATACTACTTTCCGAACCCGCTTTAGATCTTATAAATATAAAGTACTACTTTTTAGGCTTTATAATAAACCTAGTATATACTAGCGATATATAAATAATATACTACTAGACTACTTAGATAACTTCTATATAACTTACATAGATAATATTCTTATATACTTAGAAACGCTCTAGGAATATAAGGAATATATTAAATTAGTACTATAATACTTAATAGATACCGGACTCTAAGTAGATATTAAGAAAAGCGAATTCTATATTACTTAGACTAAATACCTCAGATATATTATTATTACTAACGGAATCGAGCTAGACCCTGAGAAAGTAGTACTATTAGTAGACTAGAAGTACCCTGAAATAATAATAGCTATAAAATCCTTCTTAAGATTCTATAGGTTTTACTATTAATCTATTCGGAATTTCGGCCTTATTACTAAATCTCTCTTAGTACTTACTCGGCTTATAGTACTATAGAATTTCACTAACGATTATAAGAAGTCCTTCGATAATTTATATTAATAGCTACTATTAGTATAGAAACTATATTATTTCGACTTTAAATTATAAACTAAACTAGAAACTAATACCTCTAATAGTATAATAGCTAGAGTTATTTTCTAATTATATAAAGATAACTAGTAGTATCTAATTAGATTCTACTCCTATATTCTTAATAGATATAAACTAAACTAAGAGATCTATAATAAGGAGCTATATACTATTATTAAGTCTTTCTAGAAATAGAGACTAGAACTTATATCTCTATAATACTATACTAGCGTATATACGGACTATCGATCCTTAGAATACTTTATAACTACTAAGGTCCTAACTAGTAAGTAAGCTAGATAGATAGAATTCTTTTCCGAATTTAACTTTTAAATTATATATATACTTAGTAAAGATAACGCTAAAGCTAATATCATTAACTATAGAAAATAAGATCTAAAGATATAAGAATAATAGAAATAAGATAATAGATCTCGGGTTTTATTACCTTTAGATTACTTAGACCTTAGGATTAACGCGGAACTAGCTAAGTATTATATTAATTAAATTAGTTATATATACTTAATATCGCTAAGGACTAATATACTATCGGAACTTATATATAACTCTTTTGATTTAATCGAGAAACTATACTAATTTAACTAAGAATTATTCTCTAAGGAATAAAATATATTAGAAGATAGCTATATTATTAATAATAGTTTACTACTTTATAATGATTATCTATACGTATAACGCTATATCTTACTATATACTTATTTAATTAGCGAAATCTATAATTAAGTTTCTTCTGCTTATCTAAACGCTTATAAAACTACCGAAATAATTTCTACCTATTATTACTAGAAAGGACTTATATCGGATATGAAATAGTATACTCGTAATTACTACTCTTACTAGTACTCTTATCCGAAATAGATAAAATAGTAAGGATTCCTCTACTTATTATTAGTATCTAGCTACTTTATATAATACTTAGCTATAGATTTTAAGGACTTCTTACCTAATAACTAAGGATTTAATAAGATATTAGTATTTATCGACCGCTTAGGGAAAGACTCTATATTAATATTATACTACTATAATATCGATACTTATAAGATAGCGATATTATTTATCTAATAGATATATCGTTTCGGATATACCCTTAAGTTAATTATATCCGACCGAGGAGCTTAGCTAGTCTTATCCTTCTAGTAAGAGTTTTACTATATAATTAGAGTTAAGGTTAAGCTCTCTACCTCCTTCTACTAGTAAACCGATAGATAAATAGAGATTATAAACTAGTATATTAACTAACGCCTTAGACCTTTTATTAATTACTACTAGAGTAACTAGGGCGAATTACTACTAATAATAGACTGCGCTTAAGTAACCCTGCCTTACGATTCTATTAGTATAGCGCTATATACCTTTAAATATAGTATATTACTATAGAATAGCTAGGACTAGAAGTAACTTACCGGATCGATACTATGACGACTGGTCAGGTTTGGAGGTCTCTCCCTATTAGTAGAAACACTTACTGCTAAGCGAGATTATACGAGTAGAGTTTAGGGGGCCCCTTTTCATGTATATACTTCTATTCTCTCTCTACTTCTTTACTCCTTAGTTATAGATTCTTAAGTGATTCTTACTACTTTATATTCATAGTAATATGAGGTCTTATTACTTAGGTAGTTTTAAGACCTTTCTAGAGTAAGCGTTATATTATCTATAACTCTTTTACTTACGTCTAGGAAGATAGTAAATATCTACTTATATTATACCTCTATGCCTAGAGCTACTAAACGCAGGAGACTACGCTATACGGAGAAGGCCTATACTAAGTATAAACTTAAAGAATAGTACCTAAACAGAAGTAACTTAAGTCTGATAAATCGACTACTAGTTCTCCGACTCTCTCTACTTCCTATTCTTTAGCGACTCGTAATACTCGCTATAACCTACCTCTCTCTATAGTAGAGAGTACTCGCGATAACGCCTCGTCCGAGTTAAGCTCCTTAACTCTTACTATAATTAACGAACTTACCGAGTCGCTAAACCTCCCTGATAATATCTCTATATTAATAGTAATTATAAGTAACTTATAGGAAGACCGCGCTTACTAGCTATAAGAGGCAGAAAGGAAGCTCGCGGAGGAGAGATAATTAAACGCTAACTTATCTATAGAACTACGCTAGTTATAGGACGAGTTCCTAGAACTACGCTAGTTAACT
>FJUW01000020.1:20358-85798 GCA_900074885.1 Rhynchosporium graminicola
TACGAGATATGCGATATCTTGACCTTACGAAGCTTCTTAGTAGTTAATCGTTTACTATACGTGCTACTCTTACTAAGAATAGACTCTTATATAAGCTACTTATACTTCTCGATTCTAGAGCTAATAGATACTATTTTATTAATTATTCTTTTCTTAAATCCCTTTCCTTCTTCTTAAAACCTTTAATTTACTTTCTGCTAAATACAATTCCTATTAAAGGCTTTAATAGCGTTAATAGTAGTACTATTAGTTACTATACGATACTTAATTTAATAGTAGATCGTCGCGTTTAGGTATTTACCCCCTTTCTTATTACTACTCTCGGAAACTATAGTATTATACTAGAAAGGACATAGCTTTCGGAATATTAAGTACTCTTAGATACCTCTAAATAATAGATTATTTAGCTACTATATACTCCTCCTAGTAACGTTTATAGCTCTCCGATCGAAATCAAGGACTTACGTAAATACTGTACCTACTAGCGCTACTAATACGATACTAACGAACGAAACGAACGCTTTAATTAGTTCTAGGAAGCGTATAAGGAATAGCGAAGCGTAGCTAACTCTCCTATTAATATTCGAGCTGTTATTAACTCTATCTCTATTATTAAATGATTATTGCTAGCTCGGAAGCGCATTTCTAGGGAGACTTATAGCTATAAAAATATCTAAAACTCTCCTCTAGAGAGTATTCTATAGGTAACTAACCCTTTATTACTACTACTAATTAGTTAGAACTGTTTCTCCGGCGTTTATACTACTTATTATAGATATAATGAGCCTAAGTGTTTATTACCTGAAGAATAAGAATAGAGTAGTAAAGAGAAGTCTTTATACTCTAGAGAAGCTACTAATATACGGCCGAAGTGCGTATAATTTAGCGATATTATCGCTTATATCCCGTGTGAATCTCTATTTTAACCTTAATTAGAAGTCTCTATGTTAAAGACTTACGTATAAGATTACGCTCGTGTAATTCATACTATAGACTAATAGTTACTCGGAATATCGTCTCGCGACTTAATAGAAGCTACTTAAAGTATAAAAACAGCTGCTACGATATTTCGGAAGTGATAAAGATCACTTCGTGTGCTTAGACCTCTTCTAGAGCCTCTTGCGCTAGAGATTTATACGATTAGCGGCTTAGCTTTCTATCTCTTATATAAACGCTAGAAGTTTTCTAACGATAAGATCTTCTTTATTACCTTTTACGAGATAGATAAGCTTCTTAACGACCGAATCGTAGTTTAGTAACGTAATACTACTATCGTATCTTTGACTATCGACTTTACGGAACGTTATAAAACCGCCTAGTAATTTACTATTAGCTTAAGCGAATTAGATTTAGAACTATAGATCTCTTACGAGTATAGTTAGTAAGTATACGTCTTTTCTAAGGAAGCTAGCGATATTCTCCCTCCTTATCGCTTATGCGATCACCGAATTAAGCTTAAGGAAAGGGCTAAGAAGAACTTTAAATACTCCCTCTTATATAAGATATTAGCTAAAGAACTTAAAGTCGTTAAGGTATATATTACTAATAACTTAGCTAAAGGTTTTATTGAACTTTCTTAAGTACTATACGCTATACTTATTCTTTTCGTTAAGAAAGCTAATAGAAGTCTAAGATTTTATATCGACTTTCACGTACTTAATAACTTCACGAGAAAGGATTAATATCTATTACTATTAATCGATAAAACGCTAGCTAGAATCTCTACTACTAAGATATTCACTAAACTAGATATTCGCTAGGTGTTCTACTAAATTCGAATAGATCTAGCCTCTAAAGAGTATATAACCTTCCGGACTTATTATAGTATATATAAGTGTAAGGTACTCCCTTTCGGTCTAACTAATAGCCCTGCGATATACTAGCGATATATAAATAATATCTTATTCGACTACTTAGACGACTTCTATATAGTATATCTAGATAATATTCTGATCTACTCTAACGACTTACTATAGTATTAATTATACGTATATAAGGTACTATAACGATTATAAGACGCTAGATTATAAGCTAACCTTAAGAAGTATAAATTTAATATTACTTATACTAAATACCTTAGGTTTATTATCTCTACTTCTAGGATCGAGGTAGACCTTGAGAAAGTTAATATTATATAATCTTAGAATTACTTGATTATAGTTAAGGGCGTATAATTATTCTTAAGCTTTTATAACTTCTACTAACGATTTATTAAGGACTACAGAATTATTATAAAACCTCTTATATAACTTACTAAAAATAATATATTATTTCGGTTCGCTAGAGAGTATAAAGATACCTTTAATTATCTAAAGTACGCTCTTACTTCGGTATTACTCCTCTATTACTATTAGTAATATTTATTTTATATAATTGAAATAGACGCTAGTGATAGAGTAATAGTAAGTGTACTATCGTAATAGCACGACGAAGACTAGTTCCTAGTAGCTTACTTCTCTAAGATTATACTACTTACCGAGCTTAATTACGCTATCTACGATAAGGAAATACTTGTAATTATACGATCTTTTAGTAACTAGAGATCTGAGCTCGTAGGTGTATTATATCAGATCCGCGTTATTACTAATTATAAAGCTCTTAAGTACTTTATAACCTCTAAATAGCTGAACGTATAATAAGCACGATAAGCTGAGCTACTCGTAGATTATAACTTTATAATTACTTATCGACCTAAGAAGTATAATTTACTTACTAACGCTCTCTCTCGTAGAATAGATAAATTAGATAACTAGAATAACGCTAAAAGAACTTAGCGTTTATAGTAGCTACTACGCGAAGACTAAATCGATCTAGTACTACTTATAAGTAACCTCCGGAATAGCTCCGACTCTATAGATAACTTTAAGCTTATTAACGCCTTAGAAGTCGCTAACTTATCGCTAGTCTTTTCTATAGTATAGTAAGTACTTAATACTAATCGTATTACGCTATTACTCTAAGCTTTATAGAAATAAGCTCTCTCTACTACTCCTAGAAAATTAACTATAGAAAAAGATCTTCTACTTTATAAAGGAAGACTAATCGTACTTAATGTCTTATATCTTCGTATACTACTTATACGCGAAGTATACGACTGATTAGAGACTACTTATCTAAGTATAAAGAAGACCTTATAACTACTAGTATTATAATACTAGTAGTACGGAATCGCTTTAACTATTAACTAGTACTATTATAACTATTATACTTACTAACGAATTCAAGTGCTACGTGATAAGAAACCGGGCCTCCTCTAACTTTTACCTATACTATTACATCTATAGGAGTATATTATAGTCGACTACTATAGCTTTAACCGCGATAAATATAGCTATAATAATATTCTTATATTTATCGACTATTTTAGTAAATAAGTAATTAGTATTCTATACCGAAAGACCTCCGATACGCGCGACCTCATAAAGCTTTACTTATACTATATATACTACTATTTCGGAGCTCTATTAATAATTACCTCTAATAAAGAGCTTTAATTCGTTTCCTATTTTTAGACTATAGTTATTATAATTCTTAGCACTAAAAGATAGCTTTCTGTAATAGACTACTTATAAACAGATAGCTAAATAGAGATCTATAACTAATATCTCTAACGCAGATTATAACTTTTTATCTCTTACTATTAAGATAACTAGTCGGAATTCTTACTTATTATAGACTACGCTTAGATAACTCTCCCTTACGAATCCCTTAGAGGTCTCTTACCCTTTAAAGTCGTTTATAGATATATATCCCGTATTAATTAGAATTAGAAAGACTTACTTAATTCTATTACGCTTACTAATAAGTTAAATACTTAATAAGCTCTAGATTACGCTAATCGCTTACGCGATACTTAGACTACTGCTTAATCTAGCCTCTAATATATATAAGCTAAGATATTCTAATCTTATAATCGCTTACGCTATAAAGTCGACTTTACTATAGACGACCTTATCTAGCTAGATATATGCTATTTTACAAGTACTCGACTTAGTAAAAAACTCGACTTCCTGACTAACGGACCTTTCTGTATAATTAAAAAGGTCGGAAGCTCTTATCGCTTAGAGCTCCTTACTAGTATAAAAGTATATAACGTATTCCTTACTACTAAGCTACGGAAGTATCTAAACGACCTCTTACTAGGATAAACCTTACTACTACTACTACTTATTAATATTATTAGTAATAATAAATAGGAGATCGAAGATATACTTACGTGCCGCAGGCAGCGTAATAGCCTCTTATACCGAGTTTCCTAGTTAAATTAAGATGTCGATCTCATATAGTACGACGCTATAGATATTAAATACGCTCTTACTAAGCTATAATAATTCTACCTTAATAACCTAATATAAGCTAGACCTCCTACTAGACTACCTAATTAGCTAAAAGCTTTCTATAATAGAATTAATAATTATAATTACCTTAATAGTAATAAGGAGATAGACTAACGCTCGAGGGCGAGCTTTTTTCGGAGGAGGGGGTAGTATAACGACTAGTTAGGTTTAGAAGTCTCTCCCTATTAGTAGAAACACTTACTACTAAGCGAGATTATACGAGTAGAGTTTAGGGAGCCCCTTTTTATATATATACTTCTATTCTCTCTCTACTTCTTTACTCCTTAGTTATAGATTCTTAAGTGATTCTTACTACTTTATATTCATAGTAATATGAGGTCTTATTACTCAGGTAGTTTTGAGACCTTTCTAGAGCAAGCGTCACAGATACTATAAGAGAAGCTTAATTATACTAATACTAAATCCTTAGCTAAATATACTAAATCCGCTATCGAGGTTATAAAAGCTAATATACTAGCTACTTAGTATAAGATAAGCGCTATAACTAACCCGAAATAGTATAGTATCGACTAAGAAGTTAGAAATAAGGTATTTCTCTTTATAAGGAACCTTAAGAATTACTAGCTAAGTAAGAAGCTATCTAGTCTCTAAGTAGGATTATATTAGGTCCTAGCTAAGATCAGATACTCTTATAAGCTAGATTTACCCCCGGGATCCTTTATATATAATATATTCGCTTCCGAATTACTCTTTAAGAACTTAGATAACTTATTACTAAGTTAGGAGTTATTAAACTTACCCCTGGAAGTTATTACTACTTAAGAAGAGTAAGAGTTATAAGATATACTCACTATATAGCTCCTAAGAGGTAATCTAAAGTATTAAGTTAGCTAGCTAAGCTATAACCCGGACCTAACTTAATATAACGCTTCCGACCTAATAAGCGCTTTATATAAGCTTAGAGACTTCTATACTACTAACTTAAGTAAACCTAAACCTCCGCGTAAACTAAACTAGTAGATTAAGGCTTAGAAAAACAGAATAGATAATTATAGTTACTTAGAGGATAATAAGCTATTATAGTTACTAGTATTAGAATTTATTACTAGAGATAATCACCTGATTATACTTTATAATAATACTATATCTAAAACTCTACTTCTTTAACTATTTCTACTTTACTAGCTTTCTCTCTTAAGTTCTCTAGAGCTTCTAGTAATTCTAGAATATCTAGAACTAGAATTATTATATCTAACTCCTTACTTAAATTTATTAATATAGCCTTAATAGTAGACTAAGTATAATAGCTAATCTTATAAGGTTTCTTCTTTAGAGAAGGTCCGGGAGTATCTAGATCTAACGCTATCTCTGAACTAGAAGGCAAATTCCTCTTTCCTTTAGTATCTGATATTATAGCTTTAAATATAGCTTTCTTCGTAAATTCCTATATAATACTATTTAACTCTTTCGTTTATTTTAATATTATTTATACTATTAACCTAGATTTCGCCGAATCTATTATTAAAAGATCTAGATCTTATATTACGTTAGTATTATATTAGTATCTAAGGATTTAAGATCTTAACTTATTACTTTAATAAACTCTAACTCTTTAAATACTTTCTTTATAATACGCTTTAAAGCTTAAGTCTCTACTAATTATATAGTAGTAATCTCTAACGTAATAGTAGAAGTAATAGATTTCGTAAGATAATAGATCCGATTAATCGCCTTATAGGTAGCTATAATACCGCCCCGATTTAGCTCCGCGTCCTTAGCTTTACTACTAGGAAGTAACCCGGATAAAATAGCATATTCTATATTAATATAGTTAAGTAACTATAACGCGTTAATATATATACTATATTCAGGTTTAAGTAAACTATAGGCTTATAACCGCTCCTTAACGCCGAATAATACTTATAAAGCTTAGAGTTAAGCTTATTAAATAAGTATAAGAGTTCTAAAACAGGAGTATTATTATACTTTATCTTAAGGAAAGCGCGAATATACCGCAGGTAATATATATAATACGCCGCTGAAAGAGTACTAGTAGGAACTAGTAAAAGTACTATAAGAGTTAGCGTTATAGATCTATAAAACCCTTATACTGCACTTAAGGACTATCCTTAAAACTAAGATAGGAAACTTACTTATATTAAGAGAAGAGTTAATTAGGTTAATTAATATATAAGATTATAGTAGATAGCTATAGTAGTTAGTAATGATATCTACTCTAGAAGCTATATTATAATCTAAGGAGAATAAACTTATAAGTTAAAGTAGTTATCGTAGTTAAAAAAGAAAAGCTCTAATATTAATAAACCTCTTCCTTTATATACCTTACGCCTTACTTAAACTCGACTCTTACTATAAACAGATAAAGTAAATACTGCTTACCGCCCGATTTAGAAGCTACGACTAATATAGTACTATTATAGCGATATAACTAGTTAGAACCTAATAAAGAATTTACTACTACTAAAGAGCGGCTAGCGCTTATTACGCGAATATCGATGAAAATAGTTATAATAAAAACTAATTCTAATATAAACTATAACCTTCCGAGCTTAGGGTTAAGCTCTTCTTAGGAGGGGGGTAATATAACGATAGCTTACCTGAATATTATATAAGAAGAAAGATAGATAATAAGGCCTAAGTTCATAAGTATCCCGGTAGAACTAGTATCCGACTCGGTATAATATCGGACTAGTACCGGTATATATATATAAGGTGCTTTATACTTTATCTCTCTTCCTTTTCCTTCCTTATCTTTTTATTTCCTTCGTAGTAGACTATATAAGATCGCTCTTAGCCTCCCTACTTATTTATTCTTACTTGTATACCGCCTTAAGTCTTATATCGTTATACTAGTAAGAGTGCGATTAATAAATAAATAACCGTTCGCTCTAGTATCGATCAGGCTATTTATAGAGATTCCTAGCCTATTTATACTAACTATAATCGGGTATATGAATTACTTACCTCCTATTAGGGAGTTAAGGTCTAGATTAGAGAGATTATACTTATATAGACCTAAGAAGGAGTTTTTACCTAAGTCTTATCGTTTCCCTCTAGTATTAGTACAGATTCGGAGGGTATATCTTCTACTATTTCCTTAATTACTTAATCCTCTTCCGGAAATTCGTTAATTAATTAAACCTTAGGCGAGTTAAGGCAGTCTAGCTTAATATAACTAAGCTATCTATAACTATAATACCTAAGGGGTTCTCCGGTCGAGGTAGCAGAGCGTTTTAGTACGGAGGGAGTATTAGCCCGTACCGGGGTAGAAGTATATATATATAGTACAGGAGTAGTTTATCGAGGAGCTAAGCTTAAGGACTAGTAAGAGATAGAACTAGTAGTAGTCGTAGTAGTAATAGCTAGCTTATAGTACTATATTTAAGTAGTAGCTTTCTTAGGATAGGTATATTCTAAGTTATAGTAACGCTTAGTATTAAAAGAAAGTAAGGATCTAACTATAGAAGCGTAATCCTTATTCTATATTAGTTTAATAATAAGAGTTAAAGCGCGTAAGGATAATATAATCTTATCTTATATATAGAAGAACTACTCCTTCTTTTTAACTTTACCTTAGATAATAGCGCTTTAAAATCGACTACGAAACTCAGTGAAAGTCTCGCGTATATAGCTAAGTTATTATATTTCTAAGTAATAGAAAGCGTTATAGTAGTTATTTTCCTCTAAACTAGTAAGAAAGTTCTCCTCTAATAAGGAGATTATTTTATTACTAGTTTTAAACTAATAAGAAAAATACTAAAGCGTAAGATACTCCTTAGCTAATCTAGTAACTAGCCCCTATACGAGAACGCGCCGGGAGAAGTCCGTAAGGTAGTAGTTAGTATTTATAGCTAGCCGGTCTCGTATCGATACTCTCTATTAGAGGAAAGTAAGGTCTAATCTATTATCTAGAGGCAAGATCTTCTTAGTAAGATAAGACTTCTTAGGGCGTAACTCTACTGATTTAGCGCCGGGAGAAGGAGATAGTTTATTAGGAATAGTATCTTCTCTCTTAGTACTATATATCGGAATAGAGTTTATTAGCTTATTAAACTCTAGAATATATAGAGATTATAGTATTAGTTCTAGTAGGAGAGTCGAAGATAGGTAAGAGACTCCTATAAGAAACTTATCTTATATAGAGATTAGTCTATCTATAGTATCTTCTAGAGAGTTATTCTTTTCCTCTTAGTCTACTAATTATTATAAAAGAGAATAGATTAAGTTCAAGTTACCTATAGTAGTAGAAGTACTTAGCGATTATACTCCTAGTGAATTTCGCTTTTATTTTCCTTTCTTTCTTAGTTAGTACTTCCTTAATAAAGTATTAATATTCTCTAAGGTAAGAGATATTTAAAATAAGAAAGAGTATAATAGATTAAGTTCAGAAGTAGAGCGGGAGGGATCGCGTTAGGTTCCCTTAGAACTAGAGGAGTCTCTAGTTTATTAGTTAAGAGCTATAATAATAGCTTAAAAAAGGGTATATTAAGGCTATTTCAGTAGTAATACGTAAAAGTTAAAGTTCTAGGGTATTTATTATACTTTCTTTAAAATCTATCTATAATTCCTTTATACTAAGGAAGTTATTAAAGGAGCGTTAAAAAAGACCTCCTCTATTATACTATTTATAATAAGCTAAATTAAACCCTAATTCATAGTTATCCGAGAGATCTCTAGTATCTAAGCTATATATAAGTAGTTATAAAATAACTAACTTAATAATAAGATATTATAGTAAGCTATCTCCGGCTATCTTAATCTTTTTATTTAATATAATAATATAAGACTTAAGATAGTATATAAGTAAGAATAAATAAGTAAGGAAGCTAAGAGCGATCTTATATAGTCTAGTATAAAGGAAACAAAAAGATAAGAAAGGAAGAAGAAGAGAGATAGAGTATAAGGTACCTTATATATATATACTAGTACTAGTCCGATACTATACTAGGTCGGATACTAGTTCTGCCGGGTTACTTATGAACTTAGGCCCTATTATCTATCCTTCTTCTCATATGATATTCAGGTGAGCTATCGTCATATCGGGTATATAAATTACTTACTTCTTATTAGGGAGTTAAGGTCTAGATTAGAGAGATTATACTTATATAGACTTAGGAAAAAGTTTTTACTTAGGCCTTATTATTTCCCTCTAGTATTAGTCCAGATTCGGAGGGTATATCTTCTACTACTTCTTTAGTTACTTAATCCTCTTCCGGAAATTTGTTAATTAATTAAACCTTAAGTAAGTTAGAGTAGTTTAGCTTAATATAACTAAGCTATCTATAACTATAATACTTAGGGAGTTCTCCGGTCGAGATAGTAAGGCGTTTTAGCGCGGAAGAAGTACTAGATTATACTAGAGTAGAAGTACGTATATATAGTATAAGAGTAGTTTATTAAGAGGCTAAGCTTAGGGACTAGTAAGGAGTAGAACTAGTAGAGGTTATAGTAGTAATAGTAGGCTTATAGTACTATACCGGAGTAGTAGCTTTCTTAGGATAAGTATATTCTAAGTTATAGTAATATTTAGTATTAAAAGAAAGTAAGAATCTAACTATAGAAGCGTAGTCCTTATTCTATATTAATTTAATAATAAGAATTAAAGTATATAAGAATAGTATAATCTTATCCTATATATAGAAGAACTACTCTTTCCTTTTAACCTTATCTTAGATAATAGCGCTTTAAAATCGATTATAAAACTCGGCGAAAGTCTCGCGTATATAGCTAAGTTATTATATTTCTAAGTAATAGAAAGCGTTATAGTAATTATTTTCTTCTAAACTAGTAAGGAAGTTCTCTTCTAATAAGGAGATTATTTCCTTACTAGTCTTAAACTTATTAGTAAAGTACTAAAGCGTAAAATACTCCTTAGCTAATCTAGTAACTAGTCCTTATACGAGAACGCGCTAAGAGAAGTCTATAAGGTAATAGTTAGCGTTTATATCTAGCTAGTCTCGTATTAATACTCTTTATTAAAGGAAAGTAAAGTCCGACTTATTATCTAAGGGCAGGATCTTCTTTGTGACGCTTACTCTAGAAAGGTCTCAAAACTACCTGAGTAATAAGACCTCATATTGCTATGAATATGAAGTAGTAAGAATTACTTAAGAATCTATAACTAAGGAGTAAAGAAGTAGAGAGAGAATAGAAGTATATATATGAAAAGGGGCCCCTAAACTCTACTCGTGTAATCTCGCTTAGCAGTAAGTATTTCCACTAATAGGGAGAGACCTCTAAACCTGACTAGTCGTTATACTACCCCTCCCTCTGAAAAAAGCTCGCCCTCGAGCGTTAGTCTATCTCCTTATTACTATTAAAGTAGTTATAATTATAAATTCTATCGTAGAAAGCTTTTAGCTAATTAAGTAGTCTAGCAGGAGGTCTAGCTTACGTTAGGTTATTAAGGTAGAATTATTATAGCTTAATAGGAGCGTATTTAATATCTATAGCGTTATACTATATAAGATCGATATCTTGATTTAACTAGGAAACTCGGTATAAGAAGCTATTGCGCTACTTATAGCACGTAAGTATATCTTCAATCTCCTATTTATCGTTACTAGTAATATTAATAAGTAGTAGTAATAGTGAGGTTTATCCTAGTAAGAGGTCGTTTAGATACTTCTATAGCTTAGCAGCAGGGAATACGTTATATACTTTTATACTAGCAAGGAGCTCTAGATAATAAGAGCTTCCGACCTTTTCAATTATATAGAAAGGTCTATTAGTCAGGAAGTCGAGTTTTTTACTAGGTCGAGTACTTATAAAGTAGCGTATATCTAGCTAGATAAGGTTGTCTATAGTAAAGTCGACTTTATAGCGTAAGCGATTATAGGATTAGGCTATCTTAGCTTATATACGTTAGAGGCTTAATTAAGTAGTAGTCTAAGCGTTACGCAGATAATTAGCGTAATCTAGAGCTTACTAAGTATTTAACTTATTAGTAGGCGTAGTAGAGTTAAGTAGGTCTTTCTAATTCTAATTAACGCGAGGTATATATCTATAAACGACTTCAAAAGGTAAGAGACCTCTAAGGGATTCGTAAGGGAGAGTTATCTGGNAAGGAGCTCTAGATAATAAGAGCTTCCGACCTTTTCAATTATATAGAAAGGTCTATTAGTCAGGAAGTCGAGTTTTTTACTAGGTCGAGTACTTATAAAGTAGCGTATATCTAGCTAGATAAGGTTGTCTATAGTAAAGTCGACTTTATAGCGTAAGCGATTATAGGATTAGGCTATCTTAGCTTATATACGTTAGAGGCTTAATTAAGTAGTAGTCTAAGCGTTACGCAGATAATTAGCGTAATCTAGAGCTTACTAAGTATTTAACTTATTAGTAGGCGTAGTAGAGTTAAGTAGGTCTTTCTAATTCTAATTAACGCGAGGTATATATCTATAAACGACTTCAAAAGGTAAGAGACCTCTAAGGGATTCGTAAGGGAGAGTTATCTGGGCGTAGTCTATAATAAGTAAGAATTCCGACTAGTCGTCTTAATAGTAAGAGATAAAAAGTCGTAATCTGTATTAGAGGTATTAGTTATAGATCTCTATTTAGCTATCTGTTTATAAGTAGTCTACTATAGAAAGCTATCTTTTAGTACCGAGAATTATAATAATTATAGTCTAAAAATAAGAAACGAATTAAAGCCCTCTATTAGAGGTAATTATTAATAGAGCTCCGAAATAGTAGTATACATAATATAAGTAAAGCTTTATAAGATCGCGCGTATCGGAAGTCTTTCGGTATAGAATACTAATTACTTATTTACTAAAATAGTCGATAAATACGAGAATGTTATTATAGCTATATTTATCGCAGTTAAAGCTATAGTAGTCGACTGTAATATACTCCTATAGACGTGATAGTATAAGTAGAGGTTAGGAGAGGCCCGGTTTCTTATCGCGTAGTACTTGAATTCGTTAGTAAATATAATAGTTATAATAGTACTAGTTAATAGTTAAAGCGATTCCGTACTACTAGTATTATAATACTAGTAGTTATAAGGTCTTCTTTGCACTTAGATAGGCAGTCTCTAATTAGTCGTATACTTCGCGTATAAGTAGTATACGAAAGTATAAGATATTAAGTACGATTAGTTTTCCTTTATAAAGTAGAAGATCTTTTTCTATAGTTAGTTTTCTAAGAGTAGCGGAAAGAGCTTATTTCCGTAAAGCTTAGAGTAATAGCGTAGTACGATTAGTATTAAGTACTTATTATACTATAGAAAAGACTAGCAATAGGTTAGCGACTTCTAAAGTGTTAATAAGCTTAAAGTTATCTATAGAGTTAGAGCTATTCTAGAGGTTACTTATAAGTAGTACTAGATCGATTTAGTCTTCGTATAATAGCTACTATAAATACTAAGTTCTTTTAGCGTTATTCTAGTTATCTAATTTATCTGTTCAGCGAGAGAGAGCATTAGCGAGTAGATTATACTTCCTAAGTCGATAAGTAATTATAAAGTTATAATCTGTAAGTAGCTTAGCTTATTAGGCTTATTATACGTTTAGCTATTTAGAGGTTATAAAGTACTTAAGAGCTTTATAATTAGTAACGACGCGGATCTAATATAATACGCTTACGAGCTCAGATCTCTAGTTACTAAAAGATTATATAATTACGAGTATTTCCTTATCGTAAATAGCGTAATTAAGCTCAGCAGGTAGTATAGTCTTAGAGAAGTAGGCTACTAGGAACTAGTCTTCGTTATGCTATTATAATAGTATACTTACTATTACTTTATTACTAGCGTCTGTTTCGATTATATAAGGTAGATATTACTAATAGTAGTAGAGGAGTAGTACCGAAGTGAGAGTATACTTTAGGTGATCAAAGGCATCTTTATACTCTCTAGCGAACCGAAATAATATGTTATTTTTAGTAAGTTATATAAGAAGTTTTATAATAATTCTATAATTCTTAATAAATCGTTAGTAGAAGTTATAAAAGCCTAAGAACGATTATACGCCCTTAACTATAGTTAGGTAATTCTAAGATTATATAATATTAACTTTCTAAAGGTCTACCTCGATCCTAGAAGTAGAGATAATAAATCTAAGGTATTTAGTGCGAGTAATATTAAATTCATACTTCTTAAGGTTAGCTTATAATCTAGTGTCTTATAATCGTTATAGTACCTTATATACGTATAATTAATACTATAGTAGGTCGTTAGAGTAAATCAGAATATCGTCTAGATATACTATATAGAAGTCGTCCAAGTAGTCGAATAAGACGTTATTCATATATCGCTAGTATATCGCAGGGCTATTAGTTAGACTGAAAGAGAGTACCTTGTACTTATATATACCGTAACAGGTCCGGAAGGTCGTATACTCTTTAGATACTAGATCTATTCGAATTCGGTAGAACGCTTAGCGAATATCTAGTTTAGTAAATATCTTAGTAGTAGAGATTCTAGCTAGTGTTTTATCGATTAATAGTAGTAGATATTAATCTTTCCTTATAAGGTTATTAAGTGCGCGAAAGTCGATACAGAATCTTAGACTTCTATTAGCTTTCTTAACGAAAAGAATAAGTATAGCGTATAGTACTTAAGAAAGTTTGATAAAACCTTTAGCTAAGTTATTAGTAATATACGCCTTAACGACTTCAAGTTCTTCAGCTGATATCTTATATAAGGAGGAGTATTTAAAGTTCTTCTTAGCCCCTTTCTTAAGCTTAATTCGGTAATCGCATAAGTAATAAGGAGGGAGAATATCGCTAGCTTCCTTAGAAAAGATATATACCTACTAGCTATACTTGTAAGGGATCTATAGTTCTAAATCTAATTCGCTTAAGCTAATAGTAAATTACTAAGCGGTTTTACGACGTTCCGTAAGGTTAATAGTTAAAGATATGATAGTAGTATCGCGTTACTAAACTGCGATTCAGTTATTAAGGAGCTTATCTATCTCGTAAAGGGTAATAGAGAAGATCTTATCGTTAGAAGACTTCTAGCGTTTATATAAGAGATAGAAGGCTAGGCTGCTAATCGTGTAAATCTTTAGCGTAGGAGGCTCTAGAAGAGGTCTAAGTATATAAGGTAATCTCTATCGCTTCCGAAATATCGTAATAGCTATTTTTATACTTTAAGTAGCTTCTATTAAGTCGCGAGATAGTATTCCGAGTAACTATTAGTCTATAGTATAAATTATACGGGTATAGTCTTATACGTAGGTCTTTAATATAGAGACTTCTAATTAGAGTTAAAGTAGAGATTCACACGGGATATAAGTAATAATATCGCTGAATTATACGTACTTCGGCCGTGTATTAGTAGCTTCTTTAGAGTATAAAGACTTCTCTTTACTACTCTATTCTTATTCTTCAAGTAATAAACACTTAGGCTTATCGTATCTATAATAAGTAGTATAAACGCCGGAGAAATAGTCCTAACTAATCGGCAGTAGTAATAGAGGGTTAGTTACCTATAGAATACTCTCTAGGGGAGAGTTTTAGATATTTTTATAGCTATAAGTCTCCCTAGAAATGCGCTTTCGAGCTAGTAATAGTTATTTAATAATAGAGATAGAGTTAATAATAGCTCGAATATTAATAAGAGAGTTAGCTACGCTTCGCTATTCCTTATACGCTTCCTAGAACTGATTAAGGCGTTCGTCTCGTTCGTTAGCATCGTGTTAGTAGCGCTAGTAAGTATAGTATTTATATAAGTCCTTAATCTCGATCGGAGAGCTATAAACGTTACTAGGAGGAGTATATAGTAGCTAAATGATCTATCGTTTAGAGGCATCTAAGAGTACTTAATATTCCGAAAGCTAAGTCCTTCCGAGTATAATACTATAGTTTCCGAGAGTAGTAATAAGAAAGGGGGTAAATACCTAAACGCGACGATCTACTATTAAATTAAGTGTCGTATAGTGACTAATAGTATTACTATTAACGCTATTAAAGCCTTTAATAGGAATTATATTTAGCAGAAAGTAAATTAAAAGTTTTAAGAAGAAAGAAAAGGATTTAAGAAAAGAATAATTAATAAAATAGTATCTATTAGCTCCAGAATCGAGAAGTGCAAGTAGCTTATATAAGAGTCTATTCTTAGTAAGAGTAGCACGTATAGTAAACGATTAACTACTAAGAAGCTTCGTAAGGTTAAGATATCGCATATCTCGTATACTACCTAGGAAGGAGTCTTTCCTTAGGCGTAGTCTTTTACTAGCAGTTTAATATACTCTTAGGCGTTATTATACGTTTCTTCTAGCTCGCTATTNTTCAAGTAATAAACACTTAGGCTTATCGTATCTATAATAAGTAGTATAAACGCCGGAGAAATAGTCCTAACTAATCGGCAGTAGTAATAGAGGGTTAGTTACCTATAGAATACTCTCTAGGGGAGAGTTTTAGATATTTTTATAGCTATAAGTCTCCCTAGAAATGCGCTTTCGAGCTAGTAATAGTTATTTAATAATAGAGATAGAGTTAATAATAGCTCGAATATTAATAAGAGAGTTAGCTACGCTTCGCTATTCCTTATACGCTTCCTAGAACTGATTAAGGCGTTCGTCTCGTTCGTTAGCATCGTGTTAGTAGCGCTAGTAAGTATAGTATTTATATAAGTCCTTAATCTCGATCGGAGAGCTATAAACGTTACTAGGAGGAGTATATAGTAGCTAAATGATCTATCGTTTAGAGGCATCTAAGAGTACTTAATATTCCGAAAGCTAAGTCCTTCCGAGTATAATACTATAGTTTCCGAGAGTAGTAATAAGAAAGGGGGTAAATACCTAAACGCGACGATCTACTATTAAATTAAGTGTCGTATAGTGACTAATAGTATTACTATTAACGCTATTAAAGCCTTTAATAGGAATTATATTTAGCAGAAAGTAAATTAAAAGTTTTAAGAAGAAAGAAAAGGATTTAAGAAAAGAATAATTAATAAAATAGTATCTATTAGCTCCAGAATCGAGAAGTGCAAGTAGCTTATATAAGAGTCTATTCTTAGTAAGAGTAGCACGTATAGTAAACGATTAACTACTAAGAAGCTTCGTAAGGTTAAGATATCGCATATCTCGTATACTACCTAGGAAGGAGTCTTTCCTTAGGCGTAGTCTTTTACTAGCAGTTTAATATACTCTTAGGCGTTATTATACGTTTCTTCTAGCTCGCTATTAACGTTATTATTAGCGTTAATTACGTTAATTCGATACGGAGTATTAGATCGAGCTAATAATAAGCGTAGGTATAAGGTAAGCGTAAAGTAATAAGGAGCATTCGCCGGCGATTATATACGAGGCATATCATTTCGTATAAAGTATAATACTTATTTACTAGTCGCACTAGTATTCTCGGGCGTAAGAAGACTAATTTGCAGATAAGAAGAGGAGTTAGTACTATAGCGCTAAGAGGAGGTATTTATAGGGCGTTCCCGAGTCGCGCTAGCCTTAGCTAAAGACTCGGAATAGTAAGTCTTTTCAATAAATTAACCTTAGTCTTCAGCTTATATAGCCTTAACGTATTCTTCTAGTATCCTTAATATTCAGTACTATTAGAAGAGCTATTTCCGTAGCTATATAAGTAGCTTCTCCTATAAGTCTATTTTCAGAGTCAATTGATCATTTACTCTAGCTTTACAAGCTAGCGTACGAAACTCGTAGTAGAACGTCTAGAAGGTCTACTTATAATCTATCTTTAGCGCAGAGTAGCTAGCTCTTACAGTTTATTAGTCGTATAGATTAGATAAGAAGGAGATAAGTTAAGTAATTATATCGAGTGAATCGATTATACTACCTTCTTTGTTATATTCTAGTTCTAAGAACGAGAGTTCTAGGTAAGTTCTAGCTATTCCTTCTGTTTAGTTAAGTAACTAATCTTTATAGTGATCTTCGTCGATAAAGTAGCTAGAGTAGCGCCGGAGAGCGTTACGTATCTGCACTTCCTAGAGTTTTAGAGAGTAGTCAATTCTATTAGAGAGCTTATTTAGAAAGTTCGGTATCTTCTCTATACGCGTAGTATATAATATTAATAATATTCCTCCGGTAGATTATTCTCGATAACGATTATTAGGCGTAAGAGTAGCGTTATCTTCTTTAATTAATAGTAATAGTATTATACGCGATTAAACGTTATTAAACGATATAGACTTAGTAGAGCGCTAGGTAGTTAACTAGCGTAGTTCTAGGAACTCGTCCCGTAACTAGCGTAGTTCTATAAATAGGTTAGCGTTTAATTATCTCTCCTTTACGAGCTTCTTTTCTGCCTCTTATAGCTAGTAAGCGTAGTCTTCCTATAAGTTACTTATAGTTACTATTAATACAGGGGTATTATCAGAAAGGTTTAGCGACTTAGTAAGTTCGTTAATTATAGTAGGAGCTAAGGAGCTTAACTCGGACGAGGCGTTATCGCGAGTACTCTCTACTATAGAGAGAGGTAGGTTACAGTAAGTATTACGAGTCGCCGAAGAATAGGAAGTAGAGGAAGTCAGAGAACCGGTAGTCGATTTATCAGACTTAAGTTACTTCGGTTTAGGTACTATTCTTCAAGTTTATACTTAGTATAAGCTTTCTCTATATAGTATAGTCTCTTGCGTTTAGTAGCTCTAGGCATAGAGGTATAATATAAGTAGATATTTACTATCTTCCTAAACGTAAGTAAAAGAGTTATAGATAATATAACGCTTACTCTAGAAAGGTCTTAAAACTACCTGAGTAATAAGACCTTATATTACTATGAATATAAAGTAGTAAGAATCACTTAAGAATCTATAACTAAGGAGTAAAGAAGTAGAGAGAGAATAGAAGTATATATATGAAAAGGGGCCCCTAAACTCTACTCGTGTAATCTCGCTTAGCAGTAAGTGTTTCCACTAATAGGAAGAAGTAGAGAGAGAATAGAAGTATATATATGAAAAGGGGCCCCTAAACTCTACTCGTGTAATCTCGCTTAGCAGTAAGTGTTTCTACTAATAGGGAGAGACCTCCAAACCTGACCAGTCGTCACATTCTTAGTAAGATAAGACTTCTTAGGGCGTAATTCTACTGATTCGGCGCTAAGGGAAGAAGATAGTTTATTAGGAATAATATCCTCTCTCTTAGTACTATATATTAGAATAGAGTTTATTAGCTTATTAAACTCCGCTATATACGGAGATTATAGTATTAGTTCTAGTAGGAGAGTCGAAGATAAGTAAGGGACTCCTATAAGGAACTTATCTTATATAAAGATTAGTTTATCTATAGTATCTTCTAAAGAGTTATTCTTCTTCTCTTAGTTCGCTAATTATTATAAGAGGGAATAGATCAGGTTCGAGATACTTATAATAATAGAAGTACTTAATAATTATACTCTTAATGAATTTCGCTTTTATTTTCCTTTCTCTCTTAGTTAGTACTTCCTTAATAAAGTATTAACGTTCTCTAGAGTAAGAGATATTTAAAGTAAGGGAAAGTATAATAAATTAGGTTCGGAAGTAAAACAAGAAAGGTTATATTAAGTCCTCTTAGAACTAGAGAGGTCTCTAGTTTATTAGTTAAGAGCTATTCTAGTAACTTAAAAAGGGGTATATTAGAGCTATTTCAGTAGTAATATATAAAGGTTAAAGTTCTAGAGTATTTATTATATTTTCTTTAAAATCTATCTATAATTCCTTTATACTAAAGGAGTTATTAAAGGAGCGTTAGTAAAGACCTCCTCTATTATACTATTTATAATAAGCTAAATTAAACTCTAATTTATAGTTATCCGAGAGATCTCTAGTATCTTAGCTATATATAAGTAGTTATCGAATAACTAACTTAATAATAAGATATTATAGTAAGCTATCTCTAGCTATCTTAATCTTTTTATTTAATATAATAATATAAGACTTAAGGTAATATATAAGTAAGAATAAATAAGTAGGGAAGCTAAGAGCGATCTTATATAATCTACTACGAAAGAAATAAAAAGATAAGGAAAGAAGAAGAAAAGAGATAGAGTATAAGGCACCTTATATATATATACTAATACTAGTCCGATACTATACTAGGTCGGATACTAGTAGTGCCGGGATACCTATGAACTTAGGCCCTATTATCTATCCTTCTTCTCATGTGATATTCAGGTGAGCTATTATCATATTTAGTCGATTTACGTCCTTTTGGAGCTTTTATACTAATCTTAGAAGCAGATTTAGGAGGTATAGCTGTAGACTGAATATATACTCTATAGATTAAGAGCTTTAAAAAGAAGTAGTTTGGAGGCAAATCGGTATAGTATTTATGGAGCTTTAGTAGTTTCTAGTTCTGATAATTATAGTATATTAATATTTAGTAAGGTTTATACTAAAAGGCGGTGTACCGGCGTTATTTACTAAAGAATCACGCTAAACCGAAGAATCACTGTATTGGGACGTCAATCTCTGGACGAACGACGTCTGGAGCTTCCCGTCTTGCTTCGCTCACCCCCAAACACAGCAAACAATACCAACAGGGCTTGCACAATCCAGCCTCCAGCCGCAAATTCCATCACAGGGTCTTCTTTGGGCCATGTCCCTTCAAATCCCCAGAATATCGAGTTCCACGCGTGTGACCAAAAAAAAGACTGGTTATTGGCCTGCCCGATATACAGAGCCTGGACAGAATCATGGCTACGACTTGCCTCGGTTGTACCTAGGTATCTCAAGTAGTACCCGCTCAGGGCGCATACGGCTCTGGGACTTGAAAAACGGCTGGCTGCCTCTGCACAACATGATACCTACCTTGCAGCACAAGAAGCACGTTTGTAGTTGTCTGGGTTTCGCAATTGATCAGGCCAGTCTGAATGAATGCTTGACCCGAGATCAGTCTTTTCACTTTCATTGGAAAGTGGACGAAGTAGCAAAATATCCCGGAACAATCGCTACACATAGGCTTACAGGTAGCACTGCCATGGAATGGCTTAGGGAGTTCTGGTTAACTCTTTTCGGCATGTCTCAGTGCCTCTGCCTCCTCGCACTGCCTTCAAGTTAGCAACACTGTGTGTGGGGTGTGGCCTATGCTTGCGTTGACAGGTCCATTTCCAGGAGCGTTCCTCCGATATGATATCCCAGGCTTCGGGGCAATTCTCCAAAGGGTTCGGCTGTCACATCTTCGTCTGAACCTGGTCTAAACTGTGGCTTGATAAATGTGTTTGACAGGCTGATCAAATTTAAGCTTCCTACCTAGTCAGCGACGACCCAGGCCAGCATTTCGTCCCTACTTGTATAAATCAAACGAGAACACAAGGGTGCGTTTGGTGTGTTGAAAGTTTGAGCTTCTAAATTGGGTGTGGTGTGTAAGGCGAGGTCATTCCACCTTTGATGAAGAACTTAGGTACGGTTTCATGAGCACTCACCGCAGGGCTTGACATGCCCGTTTGCCTCCTGTGCCAATGAAGGAAAGCCTTATCTGTAATACTGTATGTAGTTACTACCTACCTAGCCGAGCAGGGGCCAGTATAAGTACCGAGAAAACAGTTGCGTGTGAGCTGGCTGGAGAATTGCTTCTTCAGCCTATATAAAACAAACAACTCCCAGACAAAAGCCATACGCCGGCCACACCTTGGCCGAATTTACAGTATAGGTCAATAGTAGGGTCTCTAATACGGCCTTCGAGCTTACATAAATTGTAGTGTGGCTATTTTAGGCCTTTCGATCCTTAGTTCGCAGACATAAATTTATTCAGAC
This sequence comes from Rhynchosporium graminicola, assembly GCA_900074885.1. NCBI lineage: Eukaryota > Fungi > Ascomycota > Leotiomycetes > Helotiales > Ploettnerulaceae > Rhynchosporium > Rhynchosporium graminicola. Next base: position 41,323 of record FJUW01000020.1, read on the forward strand.
TTTAAATACGGGTCATGAGTTGACTTCAGATTTATCACTGATTTGTACTCCCTGCTTGAATGCACAGCGGCACTGCTCTGACCTGCCGCTATCAAAAATCACTAGGCTGCTCACCTCAATCCTGATACCTAGGTATCGATAACTGACGACGATTAGTAGCGGATTTCTCCATAATTCCGAAGATCTTATCCTAGCACAATGGACTATCTCCAGAACAGGTACTGTACAAGTCTACGGTGTAAACAATTGCTCATTACCTATCAGCACGACCTTGTCCCCGACGCTCGCCTATGATAATCTTCCTGTATTTCATTAAGGTCAGGTTGTTTTCGCGTCTGTTAGTCGACGCGTGGACTCTCCATAACTTTACCGAGAAATTCGGCAACATCACGGCGAGCCAGACCGATACAAATACACCCCAACTACCTACAACGTCGTCAAGGATCTTCGAACACAAGACCCAAACCCTCTTCGTGCCACAACACACCTTTCACAGCAGGATAACGACTCCAGGAATCCGGGCACCTGTTGAGGTCCCCATTCAAGCCGTCCTAATCTAATTTGGAAGAGGGCTCGCATGAGAGCACCCGCAATTGCAGCATCCCCGCTGCACGACGCCTGCTTGCATTACTAGCATTATTAGCATTCCCAGATTCTCGGTACGTTTCATCTTTAGCTCACCTATGCTATACAGCATGCATGTCCGTACGACGCCGTTTGCTGTTATGCTTGCTTTATTGGCTCTCTCGACTTTCTTTTTCTCTGTCTGCCAAGAGGCGGTGAATATCGTCACTATCTACAGATGCAGCTCCCCATACTGAGATACATCATACATCTCGGGGATGCGACTTCAACATCAGCTCCGACCCTTGAAAATGTAGGCGTCTTGCACGTGTGGAAGAGAGAAGATCATCTTGGAGGTAATCCAGAAATGACGATCACATGATTTCCTTCAATTTTCAAGCCCAGACCAGCATTCGTGTCGCACAATTTCGAATTTCAGTATCAACAAATATGCTTCGTTTGGGGTACTCTCAAGGGGTCTACAGTCGTTGATATGGAGTTTGTTGCCAGTTTCTATTCCGCATAATAAGTCTTGGGCGTTAACCTCTGCATACTCCCACTCGCCACCACTTCCACCAGATCAAGCTTCGTCATTCGATGCTCAACCATCCAACTCGATAAACAAGATTTTCAGACCTCGTCTGACTTTCAAGACCAAATTCCAAGAAAAGAAACGACCATGGCTTGGAGTCACGAAGGGCGCAAATGGGAGCTCCCCCACTTGAGAGAAGCTCATCAGATGCCGGTAAGCCTTTTCCGACAGCTAGCCTAGCCAGCCTTTTCATATGTGTGTGACTGTTCAGCTCTCGGAACCGTTCCTAATGGATGGATTTATTTTAGGCGTTAGATAACTGTCCGTCAAGAGCCTACCCCTCACTTCCTCGACCAACGCTGCTGCTCTGCTCTGCTCTGCTCTACTGCAGAAGCGGCTGATGAGGACGCACGTCGCCTATTGATTGGGGAATACTAACGGGTTTCCGCAGTATCGGCAGACTTCTGGTCTGTCAAGTTCTATCCATACACCGAGCCAGGGGTAGACCCCGTGTTTGCCGTTGTGGGTGGTAAGCGGGTGAGTTCAAGTCCCTAGTCCCTCCTTCTCTTGCCTCCCTTCTGCTGCCGAATCCGAACCTCGCGGTCCAGTGTAACCCGATGACATCTGATTCGAAGACAGATTCTAGTTTGCCGTCCACCTTCTGGGAAAGATAACACGAGTATCGAAGTGATCCAAGAGATCTTAGACGAAGAGGTTGGTAAAGTCTACTCTTGTCAGTGGATGACGCCAGCCCATCGTTCAATCTGACTATTGACAGGACGATATCGAACACTATGCATGTGCGTGGAGTAGGGACGTTGAGACTGGCTTACCGTTGCTCTGTGTGGCTGGGCTCAGTGCCCAGATCAAAGTCTTCAATGTAATCACAGGCGACCTACTAAAGGTAAGCAAACAAAGCAACAAGAGGAGAGCAGGATATGACTGACGTACGCAGACACTTTCAGGTCATGGAGCAGTAAGTGTCTCAATCACACTTAGCAGGCTATATGTGCTACGAAGTAGTTGATCGGATTAGGAAATCAACGATCTTGCGGTTTCACCTGTCAATCCATGTCTCGTAGCCTCAGCGTCAGAAGACTGCACGGTACGGATTTGGAGTCTAGATCCTCGTCATGAATCTCAACCGTGCGCAGCCATCCTCGAAGGCGATAGCCATGTATCGGCCGTTCTGAGCCTTGTAAGCCAGCCTCACGTTAGTAATACTGATATTTTCTAATGGCTCAACAAGGCTTTCCATTCTAACGGTCGCTACCTTCTTTCAGCAGGTCAAGACCATCGAATGAATCTTGTAAGCTGATCCCTCCTTGTAACGGCTCCGATCTGAATGAAAACAGTGGGCCCTTCCAGAGTTCCCAGACATCAACACCGGTACTAACAAGGTGACCCGGATCTACTATCCTCACTTCTCAGTGTCTGAAATTCATAGTGATATTGTAGACTGGTAGGTCCATCTCATTCTTATCCTCTATTTTTCATATCAAATCGATTCTCAAAGTTTCGAACCATTAAAACGCTTTGAATAGTATAGCATGGTACGGCGATCTAATCCTCTCTAAATCCGACAAGGAAGAAGTCATAGTTCTTTGGTCTATCACAAACTTCAATAGCTCTTTACCACCTCTCCCTCAATCTAGCGCACCCACTACCCACGATACCTCACGGGATGCGCGTTCCGCATTCGTCACGCCACCTCCGTCTCTGATAGATAACGCCATCTCACTTTACACGCGACATCTTCAGTTCTCGATCCCGGAAAGCAATATCATGTTCACGCGTTTCTCCCTGTATCCCGGCAACAAGAACAGCGAACTAAGCCACAACCCCGTCCTAGCATTCTGCAACACCAACAGCAAAGTCTTCTTCTTCGACCTGGCTCGCTTGGAGAACTACTGGGAAGTAGCGCAAACGTTCGAAGATACACCAAAATTGGGTGGAAATGAACCACCAACTTCATCCGATGGTAAACCCCTCTTGATACCCACTGAGCAAAACCCGCGCGCCCATCCCTTCCTGCACCCCTTCCAACGGCGCAACCGCGGCGGTGGCAGCGTCAGTGTCAGCGCCCTCGGTCGTCTAGCGCGCGAAACGTCACTCACCGAATCGACCAACTCCGATCAAACTAACCAAGACGAGACATCCCAAGTCCAACCGAAAAGTGCACGCAAAATCGATTGGGGTCGTACTAGAGAAGGCTGGAAGAAGAAATATAGTATGGAGGATCCGTCAAAGAGTCTGGATGCGCATCATGCGGAGATGGTTAGGCCGCTGAAGTTCACGGGACGGCAGGTTGCGTGGAGTGGTGATGGGATGTGGTGTGTTGTTGTGGGGAGTGAGGGTAGTATTGGGATTTTAGGACGGTGGAAATAGGCTGGCGAGGTGAAGAATAAATGTGTTGACTGATATCTTGAAGGGTAGGCAAATCAACGAGATTGTTAGATAGAGCAGCGCCTTTTCGCTTGGCGATAGTAGCGTAAGCGAAGTCAAGTTTGTGATGATCACACCAACATTGGCCTACATCAGGCACACCCTACTTCATATTTGTCCTCCATCCAAAAATGGAGATTTTTCTGGTTTCAACGTATTGACGAATGATAGAAAAAGTGACATGAACCCCAACACCAACACCAATTTCATCAACAAGCAGACAGATAAGGAAAGCTTGACCCAACCCAACCCGCTATAATACAAATCGGCTATTTACTTCGTGTCCACTACCTTTCATACCTCTCTCACGCAAATTCATTAATCTACTCTAATCCACTTTACCATTAGCTGGTCCGCCTAATAAACCATCTTTCTCATCCAGTTTGAAGAAGCCGCCTCTACTCCTCCTCATACGTCTCTTGTTCCACATTGCTGCACCGACCAATATGCCGACAAAAGCCACGACCGAAAGGTAGGGATGCCCTGAGATGGCGCCTCTGATATCGAAAAAGAACTTGTCCAAGTTTGAGATCGTGGATTTGGGCTTGATTTTTGGCGGCGAGGCTACGACTTTGGGTATCGTTTCTAAGATCGAAGTGCGGGATGCCATGATCGAGTTGCCGGTGATAGTCGTATCCCAGTATCTCCGTTGCTGTGATCTGTTAGTCAATCATCCAAGATCAAGTTGGAAGATACATACATCCTCGTCATTGATAATAACTTTTTCGCCATCTTTGGCAACTTCGATACCATATGTTGTTCGGATCCACCTTTCCCAGAACACACCATCTACCCATGCGAATCCAACCTCCTTTTGCTCGGACCTGTTCATGTCGATACGAATGCTCTTCGCAGCCCGCAGTGCCCGCTGATCATTACGGTCTTCGGCTTCTTCGAGTCTCAATTGCTTAGCATCGCGAAGTTCTTGACGTTCGCGCTGGAATGCCAAAGTTTGCTTGTCCATCCACTCGAGAGCTGCACTTTTGATCTCTTTCTTGGCAATCAAGAACTCGTCCGGTCGTTCACGGGTAAGTATACCTAGTACGACGAGCTTGCCATCCATGATCTCTCTGGAGTTTGACGCTGTGAGTTCCGGTACGATTGGAAGCCAAACAGACTGCATCCAGCTAAGGACCTGTCTAAAATCCCGCATGTCTTTTGGAGCAAGGGCCGTATAGTAAGTTGGGCGTCCGTCTCGGGAAACAATCAGTCTAGGCCAAGTTGTGATCTTGTAGCGCTCAGCCAGTTTGGCACTGTTAGTCTTGACTAATTTGGCGTGTCCAATCAAGCTTAAAGTAAGTCGTTCCAAAGCCTCGAAATCTTCTGTCGTCGTAGCATGGTCGTAGAAGTAGAGGAAAATGACTTCCTCCTTCTCCTCTAGTTGCGCAAATTCCAAGGCGTCGATATCCTTGACTCCGTCGCCGACATCGATCGCCTTGTTGGCATAAGAAACGAAATCACCGAATCCTCGAAGACCCTCATATTCCACACGTTCTCCACCGCGAAAAAATAGAATCGTGGGGTATCCTCGCAGTCGGACTTCCTTGCATAACCTTGACTCCGCCTCACAGTTGACTTCCCCAATATTCAGTTTTCCTTTCATCTCTTTGGCGAGCTGGATCCAGTTTGGAGCCATAGCCTGGCAATGGTGACACCATGGCGCATAGAACTTGATGAACCACGGTTCTTGGGTCATGGTAACTTGCTTCTGGAAACTTTCTGCCGTGAAAGCTATAGATTTTCCGAGGGTATTTGACATGGCTGTAGACTTTGGTGGGAGTGCTGGCTTGCTCGATGATTTAGTCGAACTCGCCTTGACTGCGGTACTCGAAGCCTTCGTCTCCTCCGCTCTACTATCCTGGCTCACGGTTGAAGCAGTAGCCTTTGCAGAGGTCGCAGGAACCAATGCAGTAGCGGCTGGTGTGTTAGCTGGTTTAGTAGCGGCTGGTACAGTAGCGGCTGGTGCAGTTGCTTTAACGTCTGCAGGTTTTGGGCCTTGAAACTCTTTCGACACCTTGTCCCCTGGTGCAGGCAGCTGGGGACCTCCAACTGGTCTGGAACCTGGTCGAATCGATTCCAGTGAAGCTTCAACGAACTGACTTAGAGCCTTCATATCCTTTGCTCCCTCGACTCGCTTGATTTCGACTCCATCCTGGTAAAGTATAAACGTTGGGAAAGATGTAACCTTCTTTTCTACGCAGGCTGTTCCAAACGCAATACAGTCGAGATTTCCAAAATGGAAGTTGTAGTAGGCAGTGAACGAGTTTAAAGATGACGAGGAGCTATCTGCAGAAGGTCCAGCCGGAACAGGTTTCGAAGTGAAGTAGTACTCGTACAAGGTTTGCCACGTTGGCGCAATAGAGAGGCAATGGGGACAGTAAGGTCTATTCAGTGTTACTCTCTCGGTCTGACAGCAATTGAGAGGCGCAGACTTGGGGAACTTACGAGTGACATTTCACAAACCATATTCCTTCTTTGGTAGACGCATTGAAGGTTTCGCCCTCTAGGATCGTGATGGGGGGGACCTCAACCCCATTGAATGTCGTCGGAGGTATCACATCCGCTTTGTCGTCCTCTTTATCTGCTGCCTGGTCTCCTTCCTCCAGCCTCTCTTGGGCGGCCTGGCCAAGTATTGATGATGCGAAAAGAGCGCATATTATTAGAAGGACACGCATATTGGGTGGATCTTCTCGCTCTCTAAACTTGGGAGGAGTTGGAGCGGCTCAACCGCCTAGGGTCAAGTAGAGGGCGGCAGTCGCAGTTTAGGTAGTGAGTAAGCTGGCGCGATGTTATTCAGTTCCAGGAGATCTCTCGTTGTCGCCGTCGAGAGTTGCTGGCCTGATTGTTCTGTTACAACAAGTGGGTGGAGCTTGCGATTCCTTTATCGTGGTTCCAACAGAGTTCTATTAACATGGAACGCAGCCATTAAGGGGCTAGCGCCACCCGGCTCGCTTCGCTGGAGAAGGCAGCAGCTCCCCTGTCCGGACTATGCGATCCTGTATTTACTTTCCATTCTATGGTATCGAACCTTGGAGTTTTACCAACATCTAAAATAACGCGGCGTTTCCGGGCGGCTTGATAGATATATGAAGTCAAAAGCTATTTCGTACTTCAGATTCCCAACAGAATACTTATGGAAGGCACATCACCATCACCACTGCCGTCTCGAAAGAGACGCCGTCTAAGCAGCGAAGATGATCTTCCAAACAGTCACCAAAGGCTACCCTATAGCCTGACAAGTTCCATATCGCCACCCCCTCGCCGTCGAAATCGAATGCCAGAAGATCAAGCTCCTAAGGTTATCAAATCTCCCTTTCAGCTCACCTGGATTCGCGACCTTCCCGAAGCATGCAACAAAGATGCCATCTCCCTGAAAGATATCCTCGGAGATCCCATGATCTCAGAATGCTGGGAATTCAATTACCTTCACAACTTAGACTTCTTGATGGATGCGTTTGATCCTGACATTCGTGAACTTGTCAAAGTTCATGTGATACATGGCTTCTGGAAGCGCGAAGACCAAAGCCGTCTCAACCTAAATGTATGTCCAGTTGTGCATTCACAGAACTCCTCGATGTATCGTTTGAAACGCGTTTAGGTACTCATTCTTGCCATTCGAGGCTAAAGTGGTGTGCTAGGAAAAAGCTACGAAATATCCAAACATCACGCTTCACACAGCTTACATGCCTGAAATGTACGGTACTCATCACACGAAGGTACATTTCCATGTCCAGATTGAGATCTTCTGTTGCTGATTACTCAGATGATTGTTCTTCTCCGACACGATGATTTTGCGCAAATAATCATACAGTACGTCTTCTCCAAGCTCTTTCTTTTTTTATAGATCAGCTCGATACCTGGGAGCCTCTAGTACCTGAGATAGATTATCGGGTGCTGTAATTCCATACGGACAAGGTTATGACTAACATAAATATAGCACAGCAAATATGATCCCTTTTGACTGGACGAATATGACACAAGCAGTGTGGATATCACCCTTCCTGCCTCGCCTCAGCCCAGTCAGCTTATCTCAAGACAAGACAGCTGGCTCCTTTGGCAGTGGGACCAGATTCAAGCTTGACTTCCTAAACTACTTGAAAGCTTACGACAACAATCCTAAGCGAGTGATCTGTAAGTCGCTTGTAGCGATACTTGAAAAGCATGACTTCTCGGCGATTCGAGGAGCATTGATCGGAAGCGTACCGGGAAGGCATCACATCGAGCGCGATTCTCAGACAGGTTGGGGCTGGGCAGGTTTGAAGAGCGTGCTGAGCTCCATACCAGTACAGAATAGAGACGGAGAGATCGTGATTCAGATATCATCGATTGCGACCTTGTCTGAGAAGTGGATTGAGAATACCTTATTCGATGTCATGAGAACTTCTAAGAATATTTTGAACTCCAAGTCGAAATTCAGAATTATCTTCCCGACCGCCGATGAGATCAGAAGAAGCCTCAATGGCTACGACTCAGGTAGCGCTATTCATACAAAGATCCAGTCGCCCGCTCAAGCGAAACAGATCCGATTTTTAAATCCGATGCTCTGTCACTGGGCTGTAGATGGTGAGGAGCGTCTTGGGGCAGAACCGATATTAGATGCTGGCAGGAAGAGAGCTGCTCCCCATATCAAAACATTCATTCGATTTACCGATGAAAAGAAGTCCTCCATTGACTGGATGCTTTTGACTTCCGCAAATCTGTCAAAGCAAGCCTGGGGAGAAGCAACGAATGCCGGCGGTGATGTACGAATCTGTAGCTATGAGCTGGGAGTTGTGGTCTGGCCTGAGTTATTCGGAGAAAAATCAATCATGGTCCCGACATTCAAAACCGACACGCCAGCCTCACATGCTGGAAAGGAAGGGGAAGTAGTCATAGGAGCAAGAATGCCGTATGACTTGCCACTCGTTCCGTATGGGAAAGCTGATTTGCCATGGTGCGCTACCTCTCCGTATAAGGAGCTGGATTGGAAGGGAGAATCTTACGGACTTGAGTAGATAGATACAATCCTAGCTTAGAGCAGAAGTGTTGTATTCTCAAAACATCGTCTACCTCATCACAAAACATGAACGGCGCACGGAAGCTGAGGAGATTACGAACCCAGGTATAGTTCTGTAACGAGCTACCATAAGCAATCTGACCCTCCCTGCATCCAGGCAGGCATCAACTTCCACTCATAATCATCATGACCTCATGTACCTCGTCTTCCATGTTCCATGCCTCTCTACGAGCCAACGGCCTCAGGGCTCTTGTTCGCATCGTATCCGTACTTCTCCTTCAATGACTCGACGAGAGCGACATACTTCTCCTTAGCCTGATCGCTGGTGAGACCCTCGTCGACAATCTTCTGCCACGCCTTCTTCTTGGCCTTTCCCTGTTCACGCATAAAGTGTCAGCAAACCGAGTCCATTGTCAGAACCACATCACACCCAGGAAACCAAATCCCCCCCATTTCTTTATTGGATACTTGGTATCTGCTAGAACCCACCTTGAGATCAAAGGTTCCTGGCTGCTCAGCCTTTGAGATGTCCTCTCCGGATGCAACCTTGAATAGTCCTGCATTGTCGTGTCAGCGTCTGTATCTGTACTCTTATTCGTGTTCGTGTCTGAGTTCCTCTGGGCCTCGACTCTACAGGAACCCAGATATGCGTAAGACTAACCGTAGAGCTGGAGGAGATCGTCGTTTGAGGGCTTAGAAGTCAACTTCTTCGAATCGACGACGGCGGTATCGAAAGCAGACATGATGGGCTTTGTTTCTTTTAAATCCTGCGGTCAAGAAAAGAAGGATGTTAGTGTTTCTGTACTGATTAACTCTATGGAGAGTAAGATAGGTCCTATAAAAGTAATTATGAACAGCGGAATTGCTTACTTACTTGTTGGTTTGCTGAGGAAAAGTAGTATTGGATGATCTCAGATAATGCAATGAAGTTCGAAGTCGTCAAGGTGCTTGTTGGCACCAGCTAAGCAGGTGAGGTCGCGGGGTTACTATGGTGCGGGGCAGAAGAAGGCTAGCTTTCTTTCGGTGTAGATGATGCCATTTCTTGTCTTAGGTAAGTCTCTAACCTGGCTGGCAGTCAGAGGTTCAAAGCTCAGAAGTGGCTGTGCTGCTCCACTCAGCTTCTCAAAACTGGAATGGGCAGGGTTCAATGACGTGTCTGTGGCTGGCTTGCGAACATCCACAAACAACACAAAGATGTCCACCGTCACGATTGAACTTCCACTCGACGCAACCAGTCAATAACCTCTTATCATCATCAGAATAATGGCATCATTCCTCCGCCAACTTGTCGCAGGTCCGCGATCCAGGCATCCTGAAGCAGGACTAGATCTCTGCTATGTGACGGACCAAATCATCGCGACATCAGGACCCAGTGGTACATATCCTCAGCGAGCCTACCGGAATCCTCTAGATCAACTCGTCAAATTTCTGGACTACAAGCACGGGAAGGATTGGGCTATTTGGGAATTCAGAGCAGAAGGAACAGGATACCCGGACGAGGAAGTGTATGGGCGAGTATGGCACTATCCATGGCCGGATCACCATCCGCCGCCCTTCCAGCTGGTACCTCTGATTATGGCTGGGATGAGGAATTGGTTGAACGAGGCTGAAGGAAATGCGGAAGAGATAGGGAAGTATGGGAAGAAAGTCGAGAGGAAGAGAGTTGTGGTTGTGCATTGCAAGGCTGGAAAGGGTAGGAGTGGAACCATGGCTTGCAGTTACCTGATCAGCGAGTGCGGTTGGACACCAGCAGAAGCTCTGGCACGCTTTACGGAAAGGAGAATGAGGCCCGGATTCGGACAGGGCGTTAGTATACCAAGCCAGCTGAGATGGGTAGGCTATGTCGACAGATGGACAAAGTCCGGGAAGATATACGTCGAAAGACAGATCGAGATTATGGAAGTCCACGTTTGGGGATTGCGAGATGGCGTCAAAGTACAAGTTGAAGGATTTGTCGACGAAGGGAAAACCATCAAGCTCTTCCACGTCTTCACGAAGAAGGAACGAGTAGTTATAGAGGGCAATACACCTGGCGGGGGTGGTTTCAAAGACATGGTCTCCGATATGGCAGGCTTCGAAAACGAGAGCAAAGTCCCTAGAGCCAAGAGCGCAGACCAACTTCGATCTATGCCCGAACCAAGAACCAAAACAATGCCTCAAGATAATTCCAGCTCGACATCCACAAGTGGCGAAGATACAGGTGCCGAAAGTGGCGGCTCGGCAGTCATATTCAGACCCTCAAAGCGAGTTATACTCCCCTCTAGCGATGTAAACATCGATTTTGAGCGTCGGAACAAAGCCTCCATGGGCTGGACAATGGTTACTGCAGTCGCACACATATGGTTCAACTGCTTCTTCGAAGGCAATGGGCCGGAACAAGGTGGTAGACCAGATGAGAACGGCGTCTTTGACATTGAATGGGATAAGATGGATGGTATTAAAGGTTCGAGTCGAAAAGGTGCCAGAGCTTTCGATCGTATGTCCGTGATTTGGAAAGCTTACGACCCTGCTCCTGGACAACAAGGCGCGAAGGAAGCCGTTATTACTGAACCAGGTATCAACTCACCTGTCCAACAAGCGGCACCTGCGGATTGGAAAGGCGGAAACAAAACAGACCCTGGTCTGGGGAAAAACTTGGGATTGCGAACCGAGAGCCCGGCGAGCGCGGATGTCAGTAAAGCGAGCAGTGTGAAGAGCAGCGGCCCGAATGATGACAATGACTCTGAAGAAGGCGTGAGGCCGAGTGGACCGGCTGGCGAAGAATATATTGAGGCAGATGATATCAATGTTAAGGATCTACCGCAGCCGGAGGAAAATAGTTCCCAGCCAACTCTTGCTGCTGTAAATGCGGGAATGGATACGGCTTCTAGCACGACACCCATGCCGCATAGGGGAGTTGACAGGTAAGCTCTTTCTTCTCAATTTTAGATCCCAAATGCAGGGATATACTAACAGCAGCAGGTCAAACGACTATCCACCACCGCATAGTCCGGGCTTGGTTGCCGAAGCAGGAACAACAGGCAGCACTTCACCCCCCACAGACCAGTTACGAGATGTTCACACGCATGGTCTGGGTCATTTGCAATCGAGTAAGAAGACGATCGACTCTTGAAGTATGAATCATGAATTTATGAATAATGGAAAATGGGAAAACGGAAAATGCCTGTGTATCATTGCATTTTTATAGATTACAGGAAGACTTTTAGTCAGTATGAACTGGGCAAGAATTTATATCTTAGGAATGGAGAGAAACAGAATTTGAGAGACTGAAGGTGCGAGCGATATTGTACTTGTTGGACGTTTGCAAAAAATCGCAGGAGACCGGAAATAGAGATACCAGAGACGTGCAAAATAGCGCATGTATATGTTATGAATCGCGTCCGTTGTCGCGAAACTGAAAGAGCGTAAATAAATGTGCTATAGAACAAAATATGGTTCTGTGACCAAGCAAGCATGTAATAAATGAGGCTTGTAAGTACTGTACGCCTAAGTATTCGCTTCCTACCTACAGTAGGGTAGTTGGTCTCAGATACGCACGACACGGGTCTCGGTGTTACAGTGATCCTGCCGGATACGTTGACTTCGCAAGGTCCTCAATAAATTCACTTTTCTCTCTTCACCTACCGAGAAGAAACCTTCAAGACACCTTCGGGGTTTTCTGGAGAGAGCAGAATCGCAAGCCAGATTGCCAGCACTTAAAACCCCAGACCAAACATGGCTCCCATCCTCCCACCAGGCGGCATCATGCCAGTTGACCAATATAATGGGAACGGCCTCAGTGCCCGCCGAACAGATGACAAGAAGTCCCTGATGATCTATCCCGATTTATACAAACTGCAAAGTGATCCAAAGTACGAGGATCCAAAAGACTCTGCTCATGACTGGCAGAACCCGGGCGATCCCATGGATCAGTTGAGTTGGCTGAGGATAATCCGTGAAATTATTGGGAGAGTAAGCCGCATTCGCATCCACGTGTACAGAAGTTCGTCGGCGTGTTTCACTATAGAGGAGCAACGGAATTGATACATTTTTAGGCTTATGGATTAAAAATCAAACCGAGACAGAGTTTCCGGTCGTTGATTTCATCGAGAAAGACGATTTATACAGCTTCCTGCGGGCGAATCCTCACCCTGAAGTTCCGACTGGCAGAGGATCTGAAAATCAATCTCTTGTCTCTCAAGTACATCGGAAGCTTTCATCGGTATTACGAGGCATCGGTCTATATTCACAATCTCCAGACTCAAATGGCTCTAAATGTTACCACGGCATTGGCTTTCCTACACAAGGAAGATATCATCCTCTGGGGGCTTTCTCCAAATACTGTCCACCTTCGCTCTGACCTCTCAGCCTCTCTTGTCAACCTAGACGTCGCAGCTTACAAAGCGCGAACATGTAGTGATAGTATAGAAGATAGTTACCGAAGTCCTGAATGGCTTGAAGAGCCTTTTCCAAACCAGCCTGAGACTTGGATCATATCTTCACAAGATATGTATGCATCTGGATCCTTGCTGTATTACTTGCCGAACGAAGAAGACCATGGCTTGTGGGAAGAAGAAGAGGATATGCCAGATCTTGATGACAAAAATCCAAATGAGCTTGTTAAGAATTGCTGGACGAGAGAATTCCGCAGTATGGATTAGGTTGTCGAGACTATGAAGGCGATAGTCATGCAGGAAGGATTGAAGTTGAGCGGTGAGGACGATATTATGGTTGATGCTTCAGTTGAGCAATTTTAGGCTGCTGGAATCTTCTCAAAGATGATTTATAGCTTTGAATGTTGTTCGGCGTCATAAGTCCGCAGGAGGTCCATCGTCAGCACAGAAAGTCAGAAAGTCCTTGAAGTACGTAGGAAAGATGCCTGGGTCCGTCTCATGTTAAAAAAATTTCTTTGGATATGGACTTAGTCTCATTGGAACACAAAATCTCACGATTCTTAGGATAATGTTAATAGATGCCTTCACTTAGACTCGACGATCCAGTTCAATGTGGCGGCAGCTTTCACCTGATTCCCAGGAGTCCTAGAGATCACAGGGAAATGTTGAGACATCAAATGTCTAGTCGTTTGTTGTTCCCGAAATCTCATCCTTACAAGACTTGATTGAATCTAGTTGACATCTACCTACGCAAGCAGAGGTTCGGAGTCAGGCCCCGGATGGTCAAGCTGAGTTTCCCAGGTTGTAGAATTCTTGAGTTTCTCTTCCCGCAAAAACAGAGTCACAATTCCTGCTGAGATGTATAATCCCTCCACAAGCTAGTAGACTCCGATATGAAAAGAAGAACTAAAAAGCTTACAGCTACCACAAAGAATGGCGTTGCAAGCCAAACTTTGGGACCTCTTATGACAGCAGCAAAAATCTGCTGCATAGCGGGATCGCCAAAAGCGTGGCCGATGTTTTCAAGAAACGCTAAAGCGGCATAGAAGCTGGCCTTAAAAGAATCGGGTATCATGTACGAAGTGTAGGACAACGTTGAGACACGCGATCCGAAGCCGGCGGAGAAGATGAAGACGCCTAAAAGCTCATTCGTGTTTCAGATATCATTAATAAGGGTGGTCTGGAAGGTCATATCGAAGTAGAGCATCTTATCAACCGGAGCAAGACCCAAAAGGAGCGCGCCAGTTGCTAGTAGACCGACACATACGCGCATCAATATCTGGTCTATGACCTGCGGAGGGACATTGGATCTCTCCCGAATCATCAATACGATGTGGGGGATGATGAGTGAGTAGAGGATGATACTGACGATGGCAGTCTCCGAATAGAACGCCGCTCCATCTGATATTTTCCATCCGAATCGGAGTGAGGCGTATTGGATCAGTACACTCAAAGTTGTATACCGCATGGTTCCAACGATGAACACAGGGATCGAGAGTGAAATACTCGGCTCTGAAAAGAGCCTTCTGAGATCTGTTGGTTCTACTCTTGGAGAAGACTGTAGGTCTTGTTCTGCAGAGGTATCGCTTGAGTTGGCCCCTACCGGGAGGCTACTGTTGGGACTAGATTCTTGAGTTTAAGAGCTGGGCATGATAGCAAGCAAAATCATGCAAGAAACCAAGCATCCAAAAGAGAGATCGCACGGGATCCATGGAGATATGTCATTAGTCATTGTTACGATGCACGATGCTACTAGCTCCGTTATGTAAAAGGCTGAAAAAATATAGTAATAGGCATGTTAGAGGGCGTCCGAGATGTATATATAGTAAAAGTCTTGATTCTTCTAAATACTATAGTGCGAGGAGCTATCTAAGTGATAATAACTAATAGATACTAAGTATCTATCCCTATCCCGTGATATCTCCTATCCTGTGATATCTCCTCTCTCTAGACGTAAAAAAACTCTATCCTTAGAGATAAAAAAAGAATTTTTAGTAATTATCTTCACTGCTCTCTCCCGACGAGTCCAGAATATCTTCTTTGAAATATAACCCTATTATAATCTATAGAATTAAAGTCATATCCTCTATACTATTATTACTCTTTTCAGCTAATACTCTTACTATCTTCTTTAGAGAAGACTTTTCCGTAGCCAGTTTCTTTATTAACTTAATTACTACTCTAGACTTTCCCTTAGTAAGGGATCTTACGGGTATTAGTAGTATAGTAAGGTTATTATCACTATCCTCCGTAAGGTTAGTAGTTTATATAGTTAGTAAGGCTATACTTATTAGCTTTCTCTTTAGGTAGGAGTATCTTAGCTCGTATAGTTAAAGGTCTATATCCGGTACTATAGTACTAAAAAAGCAGCTATTCGTAGTATTACTCTAGTTCTCTCTATTAACTAGGTCTTTAATAGTATATATTATTTCTAAGTTACTAGCGATACGAGGTAGCCCCTATATACTTATCAATTTCCTTAGGAATAGTATTCTGTTCTTAATTAGGTCTATAACTCTCTAGTAGTATCCTAGCTTTAAAGGTTAATATATTAGAAGTTATAATAGAGCGAAAATAAAGGATTTATACCGCTTCGGGGCGCTATTATTTAGTTTTATAATATTAGTCTCCTAGGTTCTCTTTGACTTTCGTCTGCTCTTAGTATTCACTATAACTAAGTCTTCTTCTATATCGTCGATAGGCGTTACTAGTAATTTGGATTAGATATCGTAGTCTAGGGATAATATAATCAGATTCGTTATATTTCTAGTATTAATACGAGGCTTAATTAAATACGAATTTTAATCTAGTAACTATTAATATATTATTATACTACTTTTGATCTCGCTCTAGAAAATTAGGCTACGTGCGTTCAAATGTTCACGTAAGAATACGAGGTCCTCTATCTTATCACTTACGATAGGTACTTATTATAGCTTAGGTATATATAGCGTCAGGGGATATCTTAAGATATAGAATAAAATTCCCGACGTTATGATCGTTAGATCTGAGTCGCGGAAAGGTATTTAATAAGCTAATTTCAGTATAAATTCTGTCTCGTAGCCTAGTCTATTAATATTAATTCTTAGAAGAGCTACTATACTTATAACTATATCTAGTATTACTAAGCGTAAGATTTATACTAGCCCGACTGTCTCTAGCGTAATAGTATATATAACCTCGCTTAGTAGTACGATTATAGATCTATAAGATATACTGATTAATATAGTTAGTAAAGCGTCCAGAATAGCGATAAGGTTTAGTATATCTTAAAGCGCGCGAAAACATTCTTTAATAATTACCTTAGTATTTATATAAGCTTGAATTATCAAGGAACGTCTATTATATAATATTTAAAGAAGATATAATACGTAGTTAGCCCGGTTCTTATCTAATAGAGATCAGTCGAGTATATAGAGGAAGTCTTCTATTAATTTATATATACGCTCTATCTCTACTATAAGTGAAATATATACGCTATAATATATCGCAGCAGAAGCTATAGCTTATAGGAATATTTCAAAGCTCGGCTTTAAACTATCGTGCCCTCTTATCAGCGCGTTATCGAGAATAAATTATCTATTAGTTCTACGTCTTATAATAATACTAATATCCTCCTTAGTCTTAATTAATAGAGATAAGATCTAATATAAACTATCGAATACTAAGAAAGTGCTAATTAGTTGAAATAGTTTCTTATCTGCTTATATCTCCTCTTTATACTCTTTAGTAAGTTCAATTATTCCGGTCTCCTTTAATCTCTTTTATCGTATCTTCTTCTATCTCTTTAGCTCCTATAGTTCTTAAAGAACTAAGTAGAGTTTATCTCTAAGATACCTTTAAGTAATAATTTCCACGAAATAGTAGTACTAATTATACTATATCTCCTCTATAATATTAATAGCTTTAAACTTCTAGCCTCTAAGAACTATAATATTTCCGTTAGAATAGATAATATATCTGATTCTGAAATCGGGAGTTATAAGACTATTTAGAGGAAAGTCGCTTATAGTAAGACATAAGCAGAAGGCGTCTCCGAAGGCGACTCGCTAGAAATATAAGTATCTATTAATTAGTAAAAAGTCAGCTAAGAACTATTTAAAAAGACTACTTATTACTATATTATAATAAGCTACGCTAATTAGATAGTCCCCGGGACGTATATTAGTTAGAACGCGAATATTACCTTAGGGGCGTTCGATAACTAAGACTAATTCCTTATTATTCTAACGTAATAAGTATAAGTATAATTAGTTTTTATAATATATTCTATCCTTAGAGGCTTCGTAATAGAGTATAAATAGTTATTAGAGTCCCTATAGGAAGTTACTATTTAGGTTAGTATACTCGTAGGGGTTATCTGACTCTCTGCTCTATATAATAAGATTAAGGGGGATATCTCAGGTGACTCTAATAATACTACTTATCTTATACTTTAAACTATATTTATTTCTCTTAATATTAGGATAAAGTAATCTGTCTCGAAGACCTTAAAAGACTCGTGGAATATTACTTCGACGAATCAGTCGAGTGAAAGAAGATAATAAGTATACTAGGGATAATAGAGTAAAGGATTTAAGAGTTCTTAGTATATTATTATTAATTACTATATTCAGTCGAAGGAGTAATCTATAGGGTAGACTCTTATCGCGGTTAATATAGAGTTAATAGCGAGGGAGTCGATACGTAGTAGTAAGATTATTATTAATAGAATTTTTTATACGTAAGCTAGATAGGAAGAAGCTTAAGTAAGTAAATAAGGTAATAATAGAGCGTGAATATTAATAAGGCTAATTTGCTAAAATATGCGTCACGTAGACGACTTATCGCTAGCGTACTAGAGAACGCTCGAATTTAGATACTAGATTCGGCATATCCTCTTTTAATACTAAATCGAGTTCCTAAGAAGTTATCTGATAGCTTAAATACTTGACTTTATAGTATGCTTTCCTTATCCTATCCCTAGGTTATTTTCTTAGTTCCTTATATAGTATCTTCTCGATAATATAACGTTCGGTACCGTCTTTATCGTATATAGGACCCGGTTCAGGCGCTATCTTATAATATAGGTCGGGTACTACTAGTTCCAGGTACTCGATTAAGACTACTAAGTATATACTTATCTATTCAGGTAGATCTAAGTCGTAAGCTAATAGGTTTATTCGTCTAATAATCTTATATAGTCCTGACTTAATAAAAGATAGCTTAGTCTAGTTCTATAGGAGTCTATAACTAGAGTCTATCTCTTTAGTAAGTCTAATATAAACTTCGGCCCTTAGCTCTAGTAATACTAATATCCGGCCCTTATTAAAGGTAAGCTTTATATAAGACTATACTAATACGACCGACTCTATCGCGTCCTAAAATAAGGTTTAATAATTATATATAAAGTCCTATCCCTCTTTTATAGTAAATATATAAGTAGTAGTATAACTAGTAGAAGAGAAAAGAGATCAGGGTTTTTATCTGAATCTTAGTTCGTAAGATATAAACCCGATAGAGGTATTTTCTAAAGTATTAAGAACAAAAGATATAGCCGATATAAAACCTTCCTAATTAAACTAATCGAAACATCTAGCGATAGTATAGTATAAAGCGTAGATAAATATTTAATTAGATTATTCTAATTAACTATCTGCTTTAGGGTTATTCGCTATAGTAAAAGCTAAGCTAATATTAGCGAAACTATATACGTCTCCCTAAAAACTGCTAGTAAATCGTATATCTCGATCTGATATTATCTTTTCTAGTACTCTTAAGTCCGTATACGCGTCCTTATAATAGGCCTTAGCCTAGTCTTCGCCCTCTTAATCCTTATATCTAATAATAACCTTAATCTATTTTATAATCTAGTCTATAAATAGTAAGACCGAGTCGTATCTTTCCTTAGAAATTAGAAATCCTATAATTAAGTCTATATAAAACGTATAGAGTTAAGTAAGTAGAGGCGGAATTAGTATAAGTATACTGTTAGGTAGGCTTCTGCCTAGTTTCGCTATTCGATAAGTAGGATAGGAAGCTACGTATAATTAAGCTATATACTATATCTTATATATAAATACCTTATCCTTTAGAAAATCATATATTCTTTATACTCTTATATATACCTAATTATTATAAGCGATAGTAAGAATCTTCCTAATTAACTTTTCAGGTATATATAAGCGCTTAACCTTATTAGGGTTATAAAAGAAAAGTAATTTTATTCTAGCGTCGAATCGAAATAACTTAAAAGTAGATATATATTTATTCCGAGGAGACTTATAGTAATCTGTCTTTATCTTATAGTAAAGCTATCTAAAAGTTCTATCTATCAGAAGCTAGCGTAAGATAGATACTACTAATTATTTATCTATATATACTAAGGTAGAATATATAACTATCTTATTATCTTATACTAAGTAATACGATACTTTCAGGACTAAGATATCTCCGTTTATTAAATTATATACTATATTTAATATTCCTTATACTTTTACTTCTTAGGGTAGTTAGCGCTATAGCTAGCTTAAGGCATCTGCGTTTAAGTATATCTTCCTAGCTCTATAGATTATATTTATCTTATACGTATATTTTACTAAGAAGAGAAACTAATTATCTAATTTAGTACTCTTCTTACGAGAACGATCCTTAAAGTAAGATAATATTACTTAATAATTCGTATAGATAATGAAATTTGCGCTATCGAGATATTATAGTAACTTCTCTAGCGCTTATACTAGTGCGCCTATCTCTAGCTTAATAAGCTAGTAATTTATTTCTGCTATAGATAAGAACTTAGATAGGAATAGAACTAGCCTTTCTACCTTATTAGTAGTATCTATCTAGTGAAGAGCTATACTATACCTAAATTCCTTAGAACTATCGATATAAAATATGAAGTCCTATCCGAAGTCAGGGAATTTAAGAGTTAGCACTAAAGTAAGCCGGTCTTTTAATATATCGAATGCTAGTTTAGACCTATATAGCAGGTTATCTATATATTACTTAGAGTATATTTTAGTATCCTTATAACGTTTAGCTTTCTGAGATCGAGTTAAATTAGTATATTCTTTATATCTTAGTTAGAGAAGCGGAATAAGTATTACTTTAGTATAGTTACCTTATCTTACTGTAACGATATAAGACTCAAGGCGGTATACAAGTAAGAATAAACAAGTAGGGAGGCTAAGAGCGATCTTATATAGTCTACTATAAAGGAAACAAAAAGATAAGGAAGGAAGAAGAAGAGAGATAGAGTATAAGGCACCTTATATATATATACCGGTATTAGTCCGATACTATACCGGGTCAGATACTAGTTCTACTAGGATACCTATGAACTTAGGCCCTATTATCTATCCTTCTTCTTATATAATATTCAGGTAAGCTATCGTTATATTACCCCCCTCCTAAGAAGAGCTTAACCCTAAGCTCGGAAAGTTATAGTTTATACTAGAATTAGTCTTTATTATAACTATTTTCGTCGATATTCGCGTAATAGGCGCTAGCCGCTCTTTAGTAGTAGTAAATTCTTTATTAGGTTCTAACTAGTTATATCGCTATAATAGTACTATATTAGTCGTAGCTTCCAAATCAGGTAGTAAGTAGTATTTACTTTATCTATTTATAGTAAGAGTCGAGTTTAAGTAAGGCATAAGGTATATAAAGGAAAGGGTTTATTAATATTAGAGCTTTTCCTTTTTAACTATAATAACTACTTTAACTTATAAGTTTATTCTCCCTAGACTATAATATAGCTTCTAGAGTAAGTATTATTACTAACTACTATAGTAGTCTGCTATAATCTTATATATTAATCGACCTAATTAACTCTTCTCTTAATATAAGTAAGTTTCCTATCTTAGTTTTAGGGATAATCCTTAAGTATAGTATAAGAGTTTCATAGATCTATAACGCTAACTCCTATAGTACCTTTACTAGTTCCTACTAGTACTCTTTCAGTAGCGTATCGTATATATTACCTACAGTATATTCGCGCTTTCCTTAAGATAAAATATAATAATACTCCTATTTTAGAACTCTTATACTCGTTTAATAAGCTTAACTCTAAGCTTTATAAGTATTATTTAGCGTTAAAGAGCAGTTATAAGCTTATAGGTTACTTAAACTTAAATATAAGTATATATACTAACGCGTTATAATTACTTAACTATATTAATATAGAATACGCTATTTTATCCGAGTTACTTCCTAGCGGTAAAGCTAAAGATATAGAGCTAAATTAGAGTAGTATTATAGCTACCTATAAAGCGATTAATCAGATCTATTATCTTACGAAATCTACTATTCGTACTACTATATTAGAGATTACTACTATATAATTAGCAGAAACTTAAGCTTTAAGGTATTCTATAGAGAAAGTATTTAAAGAGTTAGAGTTTATTAAAGTAAAAAATTAAGATCTTAAATCCTTAGATACTAATATAATTTTAATATAATATAAGATCAAGATCTTTTAATAGTAGATTTAGCGAAATCTAAGTTAATAATATAAATAGTATTAAAGTAAACGAAGAAGTTAAATAGTATTATATAGGAATTTATAAAGAAAGCTATATTTAAAGCTATAATATCTAATACTAAGGGAAAGAGGAATTTACCTTCTAGTTTAGAGATAGTATTAGATCTAGATACTCCCGGACCTTCTCTAAAGAAGAAACCTTATAGGATTAGCTATTATACTTAGTCTACTACTAGAGCTATATTAGTAGATTTGAGTAAGGAGTTAGATATAATAATTCTAGTTCTAGATATTCCAGAATTACTAAGAGCTCTAGAGAACTTAGAAGAGAAAGCTAATAAAGTAGAAATAGTTAAAGAAGTAGAGTTTTAGATATAGCGTTATTATAGAGTATAATTAGGAGATTATCTTTAGTAATAAATTCTAATACTAGTAACTATAATAGCTTATTATCCTCTAAGTAACTATAGTTATCTATTCTATCTTCTTAGGCCTTAATCTACTAATCTAGTTTACGCGGAGGTCTAGGTTTACTTAGGTTAGTAATATAGAAGTCTCTAAGCTTATATAGAGTACTTATTAAGTAAGAAGAATTATAATAAGTTAAGTCCAGGTTATAGCTTAGCTAGCTAACTTAATACTTCAGATTACCTCTTAAGAGCTATATAGCGAGTATATCTTATAACTCTTACTCTTCTTAAGTAGTAATAACCTCCGAGAGTAGGTTTTATAACTCTTAGCTTAGTAATAAGTTATCCGAGTCCTTAAAGAGTAATTTAGGAGCGAATATATTATAAATAGAAAATCCTAAGGGTAAATCTAGCTTATAAGAGTATCTAATCTTAGCTAAGACCTAGTATAGTCCTACCTAGAGACTAGATAGCTTCTTATTTAGCTAGTAATTCTTAAGGTTCCTTATAGAGAGAAATACCTTATCTCTAACTTCTTAGTAAATATTATACTATTTCAAGTTAGTTATAGCGCTTATCTTATACTAAGTAGCTAGTATATTAGCTTTTATAACCTCGATAGCGGATTTAGTATATTTAGCTAAAGATTTAGTATTAGTATATTAAGCTTCTCTTATAGTATCGATCCGGTAAGTTACTTCTAGTCCTAGCTATTCTATAGTAGTATACTATATTTAAAGGTATATAGCGCTATACTAATAGAATCGTAAGATAAAGTTACTTAAGCGTAGTTTATTATTAGTAGTAGTTCGCCCTAGTTACTCTAGTAATAATTAATAAAAGGTTTAAGGCGTTAATTAATATACTAATTTATAATTTCTATTTATCTATTAGTTTACTAGTAAAAGGAAGTAAAGAGCTTAACCTTAACTCTAATTATATAGTAAAACTCTTACTAGAAGGATAAGACTAGCTAAGCTCATTAGTCGGATATAATTAACTTAAAAGTATATCCGAAATAATATATCTATTAGATAAAAAATATCGCTATCTTATAAGTATCGATATTATAGTAATATAGTATCGATACGAAGTCTTTCCCTAAGTAGTTAATAAATACTAATATCTTATTAAATCCTTAGTTATTAGGCGAGAAGTACTTAAAATCTATAGCTAAGTACTATATAAGATAGCTAAGTACTAGTAATAAGTAGAGGAATCCTTACTATTTCGTTTATTTCAGATAAGAGTACTAATAGGAGTAGTAATTATAAGTATACTATTTTATATCTAATACGAGTCCTTTCTAGTAGTAATAAGTAGAAATTATTTTAGTAGTCTTACGAGCGTTTAGATAAGCAGAAGAAACTTAATTATAGATTTTACTAATTAAATAAGTATATAGTAGAGTATAGCGTTATACGTATAGATAACTATTATAAAGTAGTAAACTATTATCAATAATATAGCTATCTTCTAATATATTTCGTTCCTTAGAGAACGATTCTTAATTAAATTAGTATAGTTTCTCGATTAAATTAAAAGAGTTATATACGGGTTCTAGTAGCGTATTAGTCCTTAGTAATATTAAGTATATATAACTAATTTAATTAATATAATACTTAGCTAGTTCCGCGTTAATCCTAAGGTCTAAGTAATCTAAAGGTAATAAAACCCGAGATCTATTATCTTATTTCTATTATTCTTATATCCTTAGATCTTATTTCCTATAGCTAAAGATATTAGCTTTAGCGTTATCTTTACTAAGTATATATATAATTTAAAAGTTAAATTTAGAAAGGAATTCTATTTATCTAGCTTACTTATTAATTAGAACCTTAGTAGTTATAAAGTATTCTAAGGATCGATAGTCTATATATACGCTAATATAGTATTATAGAGATATAAGTTCTAGTTTCTATTTCCGGAAAGACTTAATAATAGCGTATAGCTCTTTATTATAGATCTCTTAGTTTAGTTTATATCTATTAAGAATATAAGAGTAGAATCTAATTAGATACTACTAGTTATCTTTATATAATTAGAAGATAACTCTAGCTATTATATTATTAGAAGTATTAGTTTCTAGTTTAGTTTATAATTTAGAGTCGAAATAGTATAGTTTCTATACTAATAGTAGCTATTAATATAAATCGTCGAAGGACTTCTTATAATTATTAATAAAATTCTATAGTAATATAAGCCGAGTAAGTACTAAGAGAAGTTTAGTAATAAAGCCGAAATTCCGAATAAATTAATAATAGAACTTATAGAATCCTAAGAAGGATTTTATAGCTATTACTATTTCGGGGTACTTCTAGTTTATTAATAATACTACTTTCTTAGGATCTAGCTCGATTCCGTTAGTAATAATAATATATCTAAGGTATTTAGTCTAAGTAATATAGAATTCGCTTTTCTTAATATCTACTTAGAGTCTAGTATCTATTAAGTATTATAATACTAATTTAATATATTCATTATATTCCTAGAGCGTTTCAAAGTATATAAGAATATTATCTAAGTAAGCTATATAGAAATTATCTAAGTAGTCTAATAGTATATTATTTATATATTACTAGTATATACTAAGTCTATTATAAAGCTTAAAAAGTAGTACTTTATATTTATAGGATCCGAAGTAAGTTCAGAAGATAATATACTCCTCGGATTTAAAGTTTATATAGATATAGTTAAATACTACTTAAATATCTAGTTTAGTAAAGATTATTACTCTAGATATATAAGTTAAGAGCTTATTAATTTTAAGTATTAGATAAGAATCCTTTCGAGTGATCGTATTAAGCTTATAATAGTCGATATAAAAGCGTAATCCTCTATTAGCCTTCTTAATAAATAGTATAAGTAATATAAAGGGACTTTAGTTAGATTCGATAAATCCTTAATCTAAGTTCTCTATAAAGTACTTCTTAGTTACTTATAGTTTATTTATAGATTATTAATATAAAAGTAAATATATATTAAGTAATAATTCTTCTAGAATAATTTTATAATCGTATAAGCGATATAGTAGAAGAATATTAGAATCCCGCTTAGAAAAAGCTTCCTTAAGAGTATAATATTATTCTAGTAGCTTTTTAGCTATAAGTCGTTTAGTATTAGGATCCTTAGGAGAATTACTATTTAGATAATCTTATAAGAGGTAGTTTATCTTATAGATACTAATAAAGAATAATTTAGAGCTTTTATATTTTATATTAAAATAAAAAGCTATAGTATTAATTTAGTAAATTAGAACTAGTTTCTAGATCCTTAGAAGTTAAGAGAAGTACTTATAATAGAGTTTCAGCGTAAGTATTTTTCTTAATGAATTCGGAGTAGGAAAGGGTTCGGATTCCTTAATAGTAAGTAGAAATAAGTTAAATAATAAAGATAATATATTAATATATTATATTATTACTATTTAGTATAATCGCTATTAGTCTAGCTAGTTTATAGCTAAGTCCCGCGTATTAGCGTTAATTTAATAAGATTAATTAATACTAAGTTTATAAAGTAATAAAGTTATAATTATCTTCTTATTATATTAAAAGGTAGCTAGATAGTATTCCGGCTATAGAAGCTTATAGTAGAGCGTATCTAGCTTAACTTGAAATTATTATATCTATTTAATACTAATAATTATATCTTATTATCCTAAATTAAAGAGAATAAAAGGGTAATTATAAATACGCTTATTATTAATAGAAAAGTATAAATATATAAAATAAGTAATATAAGTTCTAATAGATTATTAGAACTTATATATTAGAATAGAATAAGGTAATAGCTCGATTTTAATACTAAGAGCTCTTAATAGTTATCCGGTAAGAGTACGATTAATAAATAGATAACTATTCGCTCTAGTATCGATTAAGCTACTTATAAAGACTCTTAGCTTATTTATATTAACTATAATCGAGTATATAAATTACTTACTTCTTATTAAGGAATTAAGGTCTAAATTAGAGAGATTATACTTATATAGACCTAGGAAAGAGTTTTTACTTAAGCCTTATTATTTCTCTTTAATATTAGTCCAGATTCGGAGAGTATATCTTCTATTATTTCCTTAGTTACTTAATCCTCTTTCGGAAATTTATTAATTAATTAAACCTTAAGTAAATTAGGGTAATCTAGCTTAATATAATCGAGCTATCTATAATCGTAATACCTAGAGGGTTCTCCGGTCGAGGTAGTAAGGCGTTTTAGCGCAGAAGAAGTACTAGACTATACTAGGGTAGAGGTACGTATATATAGTACGAGAGTAGTTTATCGAGGGGCTAAGCTTAAGGACTAGTAAAAAGTAGAACTAGTAGAAGTCGTAATAATAATAGTAAGCTTATAGTACTATACTAAGGTAATAGCTTTCTTAGGATAGGTATATTCTGAGTTATAGTAATATTTAGTATTAAAAGAAAATAAGGATCTAACTATAGAAGCGTAATCCTTATTCTATATTAGTTTAATAATAAGAATTAAAGCGTATAAAGATAGTATAATCTTATCTTATATATAGAAGAACTACTTCTTCCTTTTAATTTTACTTTAGATAATAGCGCTTTGAAATCAACTACGAAACTTAGCGAAGATCTCGCGTATATAGCTAAGTTATTATATTTCTAAGTAGTAAAAAGCGTTATAATAATTATCTTCTTCTAAACTAATAAGGAAGTTTTCTTCTAATAAGAAGATTATTTCCTCGCTAGTCTTAAACTTATTAATAAGATACTAAGGCGTAAGATACTTTTTAGCTAATCTAGTAACTAGTCCCTATACGAGAACGCGCCGGGAGAAGTCTATAAGGTAATAGTTAGTATTTATAGCTAGCTAGTCTCGTATTAATACTCTCTATTAGAGGAAAGTAGAGTCCGACTTATTATCTAAAAGTAGGATCTTCTTAGTAAGATAAGACTTCCTAAGGTATAACTTTACTAATTTAGCGCTAGAGAAAGGAGATAGTTTATTAAGAATAATATCCTCTCTCTTAGTACTATATATTAGAATAGAGTTTATTAGCTTATTAAACTCTGCTATACGTAGAGATTATAGTATTAGTTCTAGTAAGAGAGTCGAAGATAAGTAAGAGACTCTTATAAGGAACTTATCTTATATAGAGATTAATCTATCTATAGTATCTTCTAGAGAGTTATTCTTCTCCTTCTAGTCTACTAATTATTATAAGAGGGAATAGATCAGGTTCGAGTTACTTATAGTAGTAGGAGTACTTAGTAATTATACTTTTAGTGAATTTCGCTTTTATTTTCCTTTCTCTCTTAGTTAGTACTTCTTTAATAAAGTATTAACGTTCTCTAAGGTAAGAGATATTTAGGGTAAGGAAAGGTATAATAGATTAAGTTCGAAGGTAAAGTAAGAGAGGTCGCGTTAAGTCCTCTTAGAACTAGAGGGGTCTTTAGTTTATTAGTTAAGAGCTATTCTAGTAGCTTAAAAAGGAGTATATTAGGGCTATTTTAGTAGTAATATATAAAAGTTAAAGTTCCGGAGTATTTATTATACTTTCTTTAAAATCTATCTATAATTCCTTTATACTAAGGGAGTTATTAAAGGAGCGTTAGTAAAGACCTCCTCTATTATACTATTTATAATAAGCTAAATTAAACCCTAATTTATAGTTATCTAAGAGATCTCTAGTATCTTAGCTATATATAAGTAGTTATTGAATAACTAACTTAGTAATAAGATATTATAGTAAGCTATCTCTAGCTATCTTAATCTTTTTATTTAATATAATAATATAAGACTTAAGGTAGTATATAAGTAAGAATAAATAAGTAGAGAGGCTAAGAGCGATCTTATATAGTTTACTACGAAAGAAATAAAAAGATAAGGAAGGAAGAAGAAGAGAGATAGAGTATAAGGTACCTTATATATATATACTAGTACTAGTCTAATACTATACCGGGTCGGATACTAGTTCTACCGGGATACTTATGAACTTAGGCCCTATTATCTATCCTTCTTCTCATATGATATTCAGGTGAGCTATCGTTATACTTACTCCCTCTTATAATATATTCCTGAAACCGATTATCTTAAGCTCTAATAATAGTAAGAAGATAGCTATATAGTATAATATAAATTTACAATAGTACCCGAAAAATCCTAGCGCTTTCTCTAGTTAAGATAAGGTTCTTAGAAATTCCTAAGATTATACTACTTCTATCTTCTCTTCTAGGGTATTTAGCTCTAGTCTAGAGATCTTATATCCTAGTGCCTTAATAGATAGCTAAGCGAAGTAGTATTTTCCTAGAGCTAGTATAACTCTAGTATCCTCTAGTAAGGTAAGCGCTAGATCTAGGTCCTTTATATATTATTCTAGGGTAGCAGAAAAGATAACTACGTCGTCGATATAAACGATAACGAATTTCTAAAGGTATTAGCGAAATAGATTCTCTATACGTACTTAGAAGAATACTAGGGTTATCGCTAGACTTATCGTTACGATAATAAGTATTTCATATCCCTTATGCGAGGTGACTAATACTATCTTCTATTAGTCTACTAGCTCTAAAGGTTATTAGAAGAAGGATTTAGTAAGGTCGATACTAGAGAAAATCGTTACTCTACTTATAGCAGATAAGATATCATTAGCCTTAAGTAATAGATATATATTAAGTATTAACTTTATATTAACTTTTCTAAGATTAACTATAACTCTTAGCTTTCTATTTCTATAGATAATAAATACTAGAGCCGAAGCTAGGGAAGGTTATCCGAGGGATACTAGTACTAAGGAGCTATCAGCCCTTATTAGATCTAAGATTTTATCTATCTCTACCTTATCTCTTTAGGATTATAGGAATAATACTCTTTTCAAGTTATTAATCTCGACGCCTTCCTTAAATAATATAAGTATATTAATTCTATTATTAAACCGTCTGAGTTCGTAGCGGAATAGGAATATATACTAACGAAGAATATCCTGAATCTTAACTTTAATATCTAGTCTAAAAGCGTTTAATATATCCGGTTCTGCTATATCTTCGGGAAGAGGTCTGATTAAAAACAGGGTACCGGCTAAGTACCTCCCTTCTAGCTCCTCCTCTACGAAGGGTTATCCGTCGTAAATACTAGCTAGGTTTAGTAGTACTAGATAGTCTTTGATTTTAAGTATATATTATTCGAGCACCCCTAATATCTATCTACGTCGTAGATAGATAAGTATCCTCCTCAGATTAGCGAATAGAATAGATATAAGGAGGCTTATAGTAATAGCGTTAACTATCGAACTGAATTTACTAAGTGATATATCGACTTAAGGATAAGGATATACTATATACCTATCTTAATATTTAGGTAGTAAGCGGTATATAATAAGTAAATTAATTCCCTCCTCTAGTTATACTACTACTATCTGCAGAAAGTAGATATTAGTACGCTTCAGGGCAGAATCTATAGTCTTCGCTACTTTAGTTATCTTAAGGAGTATATAGTTATTACTATCTCCTACTTATAGATAATATAGCTTCCCTAATAACCCTTATCTAAAGTTAAGTTTATTTTCCGAGAAAAAGTTAAGCTTAAGAAGAATTCCTCTTAGTATCTTTAGTATAATATAATAGTAGTACGTAAGAAACTATAGAAGTCCCTTACCGGAGATTATCCTATATAAGATAGCTATCTCGATATAATCAGAAATAGTAAGACCTGAACTTATACTAGAAAGACTAACTTGTAAGCTATCTATCCTATGT
Organism: Rhynchosporium graminicola; assembly: GCA_900074885.1. Lineage (NCBI taxonomy): Eukaryota > Fungi > Ascomycota > Leotiomycetes > Helotiales > Ploettnerulaceae > Rhynchosporium > Rhynchosporium graminicola. The sequence goes on from FJUW01000020.1 coordinate 70,822, forward strand.
TAAGTCCTTACGAAAAGGAAGTACTACGCTAGACTCGGCTCGTCGATTAACCTAATAGGCGAAATAGTATTAGTAATAGCTTCTATCGGAAAGTTATCCTTACTTAATATTTAGATTCTAGTATACGTATTAGCTATAAAAGAAGTATTATTTAGAAGAATAGATATCTCGTCCTTCGACTTCTAAGGTTATAAGTCCGGGGTCTTTATAGTATAAGGATAAGAGATTAATACGTCTCCTTCCGGGGCAATAAGTAAGATTATAGCAGAAGGGTTCTTAACTAGAATAAAGTCCTTCTCTTCTGCGTCTTCATAAGAAGGGGATATATAAGTAGGTATAATAAGTAAGGATAATAGTTTCTTAGTTTAGATTTAATTTATATTTTTTATATATTTCGTTAAGGATAGCGCTAAAGAAAGCTTATTAAAAACTAATAATATTACTAAAATAAGGTTTAAGTAAGAATAAAGCTACGAGAGGACCTCCCTTAGGTCTCGCGATAAGCCTTTCCCGAGTCCGCGGGCAGGGAAGGACTTAAGGTTTCGGGCGATTCGTTATCTTCTAAGTCGTAGTCTCGGTTAGGCTAATATATGAAATTATCGTTAGAATAGTTTAATATAATAAGTAGTTATAGATAGTATATATCGTACCTATTAAAGGTTCTAGTTATTAGTAGATACTAAAGAGAGTACTAGAGCTAGTTTATTATTATAAGTACTTAAGGTTAGTACTAGTATAGCGGCTAGTTCTGATAGGGTTATCTTCTATTACGCCAGGTAGTTAATACGGAGGCTAGTACTTATAACGATAGCTCACCTGAATATCATATAAGAAGAAGGATAGATAATAGGGCCTAAGTTTATAAGTATCCCGGTAGAACTAGTATCCGACCCGGTATAGTATCGGACTAGTACTAGTATATATATATAAGATATCTTATACTCTATCTCTCTTCTTCTTCCTTTCTTATCTTTTTGTTTCCTTTATATTAGACTATATAAGATCGCTTTTAGCCTCTCTACTTATTTATTCTTACTTATATATTACTTTAAGTCTTATATTATTATATTAAATAAAAAGATTAAGATAACTAGAGATAACTTATTATAATATCTTATTACTAAGTTAGTTATTCGATAACTACTCGTATATAGCTAAGATACTAGAGATCTCTTAGATAACTATAAATTAGAGTTTAATTTAGCTTATTATAAATAGTATAATAAAGGAGGTTTTTGCTAACGCTCTTTTAATAACTCCTTTAGTATAAAGGAATTATAGATAGATTTTAAAGAAAGTATAATAAATACCTCGGAACTTTAACTTCTATATATTACTACTGAAATAGTTCTAATATACCTCTTTTTAAGCTACTGGAATAGCTCCTAACTAATAAACTAGAGACTTCTCTAGTTCTAGAGAGACCTAATACGACTCCCTCTACTCTACCTCTGAACTTAATCTATTATACCTTTCCTTACTTTAAATATCTCTTACCCTAAAGAATATTAATACTTTATTAAGGAAATACTAACTAAGAGAGAAAGGAAAATAAAAGCGAAATTCATTAGGAATATAATTACTAAGTACTCCTATTACTATAAGTGACTCGAACCTGATCTATTCCTTCTTATAATAATTAGTAGACTAAGAGGAGAAGAATAACTCTCTAGAAGATACTATAGATAAACTAATCTCTATATAAGATAAGTTCTTTATAAGAGTCTCTCGCTTATCTTCGACTCTCTTACTAGAACTAATATTATAATTTCCGCGTATAATAGAGTTTAATAAGCTAATAAACTCTATTCTAATATATAGCACTAAGAGAGAGGATATTATTCCTAATAAACTATCTCCCTCTCTCGGCGCCGAATTAGTAAAGTTATACTCTAGGAAGTCTTATCTTATTAAGAAGATCTTACTCTTAGATAATAAGTTAGACTCTACTTTCCTTTAATAGAAAGTATTAATACGAGATTAGCTAGCTATAAATACTAACTATTACTTTATAGACTTCTCCTAGCGCGTTCTCGTATAAGGACTAGTTACTAGATTAGCTAAGGAGTATCTTACGCTTTAGTACTTTACTAATAAGTTTAAGACTAGTAAGGAAATAATCTCCTTATTAGAAAAGAACTTCCTTACTAGTTTAGAAGAAAATAAGTATTATAATACTTTCTATCGCTTAGAAATATAATAACCTAGCTATATACGCGAGACTTTCGTCGAGTTTCGTAATTGATTTTAAAGCGCTTTTATCTAAAGTAAAATTAAAAGGAAAGAGTAGTTCTTTTATATATAAGATAAGATTATATTATTCTTACGCGCTTTAACTCTTATTATTAAACTAATATAGAATAAGGACTACGCTTCTATAGTTAGATCTTTACTTTCTTTTAATACTAAATATTACTATAACTCAGAATATATCTATCCCGAGAAAGCTACTACTCCGGTATAATACTATAAGCTTACTATTACTACTATAACCTCTACTAGTTCTACTCCTTACTAATCCCTAAGCTTAGCCCCTCGATAAACTACTCCTATACTATATATACGTACTTCTACCTTAGTATAATCTAGTACTCCTTCCGCGCTAAAACGCCTTACTACCTCGACCGGAGAACTCCTTAAGTATTATAGTTATAAATAGCTTAGTTATATTAAGCTAGATTATCTTAACTTACTTAAGGTTTAATTAATTAACGAATTTCCGAAAGAGGTTTAAGTAACTAAGAAAGTAATAGAAAATATACTTTCCGAATCTGGACTAATACTAGAGAGAAATAATAAAGCTTAAGTAAAAACTCTTTCTTAAGTCTATATAAGTATAATCTCTTTAATCTAAACTTTAACTCCCTAATAGGAGATAAGTAATTTATATACCTAACTATAGTTAATATAAATAAGCTAAGAGTCTCTATAAGTAGCTTAATTAATACTAGAGCGAATAGTTATCTATTTATTAATCGTACTCTTACTAAACGATTATTAGAGGCCCTTAGTATTAAAATCAAGCTATTACCTTATTCTATTCTAATACGTAAGTTCTAATAGTCTATTAGAACTTATATTACTTATTTTATATATTTATACTTTTCTATTAATAGTAAGCGTATTTATAATTACTCTTTTATTCTCCTCGATTTAGGATAATAAGATATAATTATTAGTATTAAATAGATATAACGATTTCAAGTTAAGCTAAATACGCTCTACTATAAGCTTCTATAGCCGGAATACTATCTAGCTACTTTCTAATATAATAAGAAGATAATTATAACTCTATTATCTTATAAACTTAGTATTAATTAATCTTACTAAATTAATACTAATACGCGGGACTTAGCTATAAACTAGCTAGATTAATAGCGATTATACTAAATAGTAGTAATATAATATATTAATATATTATCTTTACTATTTGACTTATTTCTGCTTATTACTAAGGAATCCGAACTCTTTCCCGCTCCGAATTCATCGAGAAAAGTACTTGCGCCGAAACTCTATTATAAGTATTTCTCTTAACTTCCGAGGATCTAGAAACTAGTTCCGATTTACTAAATTAGTATTATAGCTTTTTATTTTAATATAAAATATAAAAGCTCTGAATTATTCTTTATTAGTATCTACGAGATAGACTACTTCTTATAAGACTATCTAAATAGCGATTCTCCTAAGGATTCCGATACTAAATAACTCGTAGCTGAAAAGCTATTAGAATAGTACTATACTCTTAAGGAAGCCTTTTCTAAGTAGGATTCTAATATTCTTCTATTATATTACTTATATAATTATAAAATTATTCTAAAAGAATTATTACTTAATATATATTCGCTTTTATATTAGTAATCTATAGACGAACTATAAGTAACTAAGGAGTACTTTATAAAGAACTTAAATAAGAGATTTATCGAATCTAGCTAAAGTCCCTTTATATTACTTATACTATTTATTAAGAAAGCTAATAGAGGATTACGCTTTTATATTAACTATTATAAGCTTAATATAATTACTTGAAAGGATTCTTACTTAATACTTAAGATTAATAAGCTTTTAACTTATATATCTAAAGTAATAATCTTTACTAAACTAAATATCTAAGTAGTATTTAACTATATCTATATAGACCCCGAATCTGAGAAGTATATTATCTTCCGAACCTGCTTTAGATCTTATAAATATAAAGTACTACTTTTTAAGCTCTATAATAGACTTAGTATATACTAGCGATATATAAATAATATACTACTAGACTACTTAGATAATTTCTATATAGCTTACTTAGATAAGATTCTTATATACTCAGAAACGCTATAGGAATATAAGAAATATATTAAATTAGTATTATAATACTTAATAGATACTAGACTCTAAATAGATATTAAGAAAAGCGAATTCTATATTACTCGGACTAAATACCTTAGATATATTATTATTAATAATAGAATCGAGCTAGATCCTAAGAAAGTAGTACTATTAGTAAACTAAAAGTACTCCGAAATAGTAATAGCTATAAAATCCTTCTTAGGATTCTATAAGTTCTACTATTAATTTATTCAGAATTTTAGCTTTATTACTAAACCTCTCTTAATACTTACTTAGCTTATAGTACTATAGAATTTCACTAACGATTATAAGAAGTCCTTTAACGATTTATATTAATAGCTACTATTAGTATAGAAACTATATTATTTCGACCCTGAATTATAAACTAAACTAGAAACTAATACTTCTAATAATATAATAGCTAGAGTTATCTCCTAATTATATAAAGATAACTAGTAGTATTTAATTAGATTCTACTTCTATATTCTTAATAGATATAAACTAAACTAAGAGATCTATAATAAGGAGCTATATATTATTATTAAGTCTTTCCGGAAATAGAGACCGGAACTTATATCTCTATAACGTTATACTAGCGTATATATAGACTATCGATCCTTAGAATACTTTATAATTACTAAGGTCATAACTAGTAAATAAGCTAGATAGATAGAATTCCTTTCCGAATAAAACTTTTAAATTATATATACGCTTAGTAAAGATAACGCTAAAGCTAATATCCTTAGCTATAGAGAATAAGATCTAAAGATATAAGAATAATAGAAATAAGATAATAGATCTCGGGTTTTATTACCTTTAGACTACTTAGACCTTAGGATTAACGCGGAACTAGCTAAGTATTATATTAATTAAATTAGTTATATATACTTAATATCGCTAAGGACTAATATACTATCGGAACTTATATATAACTCTTTTGATTTAATCGAGAAACTATACTAATTTAACTAAGAATAATTCTCTAAGGAATAAAATATATTAAGAGATAGCTATACTATTAATAATAGTTTACTACTTTATAACGATTATCTATACGTATAACGCTATATCTTACTATATACTTATTTAATTAGCGAAATCTATAATTAAGTTTCTTCCGCTTATCTAAACGCTTATAAAAACCGCCGAAATAATTTCTACTTATTATTACTAGAAAGGACTTATATCAGACGTGAAATAGTATACTTATAATTACTGCTCTTATTAGTACTCTTATCCGAAATAGATAAAATAATAAGGATTCTTCTACTTATTACTAGTATCTAGCTACTTTATATAGTACTTAGCTATAGATTTTAAGGACTTCTTGCCTAATAACTAAGGATTTAATAAGATATTAGTATTTATCGACCGCTTAAGGAAAGACTCTATATTAATATTATACTATTATAATATCGATACTTATAAGATAGCGATATTATTTATCTAATAGATATATCGTTTCGGATATACTCTTAAGTTAATTATATCCGACTAAGGAGCTTAGCTAGTCTTATCCTTCTAGTAAGAGTTTTACTATATAATTAGAGTTAAGANTACTTAGACCTTAGGATTAACGCGGAACTAGCTAAGTATTATATTAATTAAATTAGTTATATATACTTAATATCGCTAAGGACTAATATACTATCGGAACTTATATATAACTCTTTTGATTTAATCGAGAAACTATACTAATTTAACTAAGAATAATTCTCTAAGGAATAAAATATATTAAGAGATAGCTATACTATTAATAATAGTTTACTACTTTATAACGATTATCTATACGTATAACGCTATATCTTACTATATACTTATTTAATTAGCGAAATCTATAATTAAGTTTCTTCCGCTTATCTAAACGCTTATAAAAACCGCCGAAATAATTTCTACTTATTATTACTAGAAAGGACTTATATCAGACGTGAAATAGTATACTTATAATTACTGCTCTTATTAGTACTCTTATCCGAAATAGATAAAATAATAAGGATTCTTCTACTTATTACTAGTATCTAGCTACTTTATATAGTACTTAGCTATAGATTTTAAGGACTTCTTGCCTAATAACTAAGGATTTAATAAGATATTAGTATTTATCGACCGCTTAAGGAAAGACTCTATATTAATATTATACTATTATAATATCGATACTTATAAGATAGCGATATTATTTATCTAATAGATATATCGTTTCGGATATACTCTTAAGTTAATTATATCCGACTAAGGAGCTTAGCTAGTCTTATCCTTCTAGTAAGAGTTTTACTATATAATTAGAGTTAAGATTAAGCTCTCTACCTCTTTCTACTAGTAAACTAATAGATAAATAGAGATTATAAATTAGTATATTAATTAATACCTTAGATCTTTTATTAATTACTACTAGAGTAACTAGAGTAAACTACTACTAATAATAAACCGCGCCTAAGTAACTCTGCCTTACGATTCTATTAGTATAGCGTTATATACCCTTAAATATAGTATACTACTATAGAATAGCTAGAACTAGAAGTAACTTACCGGATCGATATTATAAGAGAAGCTTAACTATACTAATACTAAATCCCTAGCTAAACGTATTAAATCCGCTATCGAGGTTATAAAAGCTAATATACTAGCTACTTAGTATAAGATAAGCGCTATAACTGACCCGAAACAGCGTAATATCGACTAGGAAGTTAGAGATAAGGTATTTCTCTCTATAAGGAACCTTAAGAATTACTAGCTAAATAAGAAGCTATCTAGTCTCTAGGTAGGACTATACTAAGTCTTAGCTAAGATCGGATACTCTTATAAGCTAGATTTACTCCTAGGATCTTCTATTTATAATATATTCGCTCTTAAATTACTTTTTAAGGACTTAGGCGACTTATTATTAAGCTAGGAGTTATAAAACCTACTCTCGGAGGTTATTACTACTTAAGAAGAGTAGGAGTTATAAGATATACTTACTATATAGCTCCTAAGAGGTAATCTAAAGTATTAAGTTAGCTAGCTAAGCTATAACCCGGACTTAACTTAGTATAACGCTTCTAACCTAATAAGTACTCTATATAAGCTTAGAGACTTCTATACTACTAACTTAAGTAAACCTAGACCTTCACGTAAACTAGATTAGTAGATTAAGGCTTAGGAAGATAGAATAGATAACTATAGTTACTTAGAGGATAATAAGCTATTATAATTACTAATATTAGAATTTATTACTAAGGATAATCCCCCGATTATACTCTATAATAATACTATATCTAAAACTCTACTTCTTTAATTACTTCTACTTTACTAGCTTTCTCTTTTAAGTTCTCCGAAGCTCTTAGTAATTCTAGAATATCTAGAATCGGAACTATTATATCTAACTCCTTACCTAAATCTACTAATATAGCTCTAGTAGTAGATTAAGTATAATAGCTAATCCTATAAGGTTTCTTCTTTAGAGAAAGTCTAAGAGTATCTAGATCTAACGCTATCTCTAAACTAGAAAGTAAATTCCTCTTTCCCTTAGTATTAGATATTATAGCTTTAAATATAGCTTTCTTTATAAACTCCTATATAATATTATTTAACTTTTTCGTCTGCTTTAATACTATTTATACTATTAACTTAGACTTTACCGAATCTATTATTAAAAGATCTAGATCTTATATTATATTAGTATCGTATTAGTATCTAAGGATTTAAGATCTTAACTTATTACTTTAATAAACTCTAACTTCTTAAATACTTTCTCTATAGAATACTTTAAAGCTTAAGTCTCTGCTAATTATATAGTAGTAATCTCTAACGTAATAATAGAAGTAGCAGATTTCTTAAAATAATAAATCCGATTAATCGCCTTATAAGTAGCTATAATACCGCCCTAATTTAGCTCCGCGTTCTTAGTTTCGCTACTAGGAAGTAACTCGGATAAAATAGTATACTCTATATTAATATAGTCGAGTAATTATAACGCGTTAGTATATATACTTACGTTTAGGTTCAAGTAACCTATAAGCTCGTAACTGCTCTTTAATACTAAATAATACTTATAAAGCTTAGAGTTAAGCTTATTAAATAAGTATAAGAGTTCTAAAATAGGAGTATTATTATATTTTATCTTAAGGAAAGCGCGAATATACCGCAGGTAATATATATAATACGCCGCTGAAAGAGTACCGGCAGGAACTAGTAAAAGCACTATAGGAGTTAGTATTATAGATTTATGAAACCCTTATACTATACTTAAAGACTATCTCTAAAACTAAAATAGGAAACTTACTTATATTAAGAGAAGAGTTAATTAGGTCGATTAATATATAAGATTATAGTAGACTACTATAGTAATTAGTAATAATACTTACTCTAGAAGCTATATTATAATCTAAGGAGAATAAACTTATAAGTTAAAGTAGTTATCGTAATTGAAAAGCAAAAGCTCTAATATTAATAAACCCCTTCCTTTATATACCTTACGCCTTACTTAAACTCGACTCCTACTGCAAATAGATAAAGTAAATACCGCTTACCGCCCGATTTAGAAGCTACGACTAATATAGTACTATTATAGTAACGTAACTAGTTAGAACTTAATAAAGAATTTACTACTACTAAAGAGCGGCTAGCGCTTATTACGCGAATATCGACGAAAATAGTTATAATAAAGACTAATTCAAATATAAACTATAACCTTCCGAGCTTAGGGTTAAGCTCTTCTTAAGGAGGGAGTAATATAAAAATAGCTAACATGAATATCATATAAGAAGAAGGATAGATAATAGGGCCTAAGTTCATAGGTATCCCGGCAGAACTAGTATCCGACCCGGTATAGTATCGAACTAGTACCGGTATATATATATAAAGTGCCTTGCACTCTATCTCTCTTCTTCTTCCTTCCTTATCTTTTTGTTTCCTTCGTACTAGACTATATAAGATCGCTCTTAGCCTCCCTACTTATTTATTCTTACTTATATACCGCCTTGAGTCTTGTGTCGTTATAGTACTAATATAGTTAACTCGATAGCCTTATTCCCCTCCTTCTCTTATCGTTACTTTCTTCTAAATTCAGTATATTCTACTAGTAGTATCTAAGGTCGCGAATAAGGAGTTAAGAGTTAAGTAAGCGCTATTATCATCAGATACTATACTATTAGTACTATTAGTACTTAACTCTATCGTTCGCTTCGGGGGTCTCTATCTCGCCGAATACTTTAGCAGTACGAATTATCTATTACTAGTTATCGTAACTCCTATATCTCCTTAGTTTACTCGTCGATACGTGACTAAGTCTATAAGTAAGCTTCCCTCGCCTAGTTCTTCGTATTATAGATTTTTAACTTAAACTCGTTCACTATATTACTATAGTCCCGTAATAGTATACTCGCAGCTAGGCTTAGATCTAAGGCTTAGTATATTCATCGGATAATAAGGTCTTAGTTTATCTCTCCTACCTTAATATAGAGATTATATTTATTATCTAAGAATTATCTTAAGGATAACTCGCTCTTATTCTTAAAAGAGTATCTCAAGGTATTAGCTTTCTGTACTACTACGCTTAGATTCGTATGGAATTAGAGTAGGAGTTAATATTTCTATTCTTCTAGGCTCTAAGCTATAAAGCTAGTGATCTCTAGAGATAAGGTACTAAGCTAAATAGCAGCTTTATCCTTTATATAAATTAGTAGGACCTCAAGGACTATATCCTCTCTATAATAAGCTACTATTATATTAAGTATCGCAATATAGCTTATAATAGAAGTAGTACTATTAAACTATCTTATATCCTATAGGCGAAGTCGTTAGTATTAGGTATTAGGTACGTATAGCTTATTATCCTGCTATAGTCTCCCTGCGTCTTAAGGGTCCGAGTCTTCTCTGTCTCTTACGTTAAGTGTATTATTATCGTATATAAAGTTATAGTAGTAGTATTGGTATCACTCTGTCGTAGTACGTACAATCAAGTAGTCTGCGTAAGCCAAAGTATAGTGATAATAGTAGTGGTATTATCTGTTGTATCGTGGCTGTCTTTCCTAGGTAGTCGAGACTCCGGAAGGGAGATATATCTGGCCGGCTAAACCCCGGCGCAGATACTCGACTAACACGTGACTATGGACCAACATATGGACCAACAAGTAGTGATTTAGAAAAGGAATTTCTGTCTCGATAGAGGGTCGGATAGGTACTAAGGTGCAAGAGATTAATAGTCTTAGTACTACTAGTATAGAAGATATACGTATAGTTATCTCAGCTTCTAAGGGGCCGACTTAGAACCGAGTTAAGAAGGTATTAAAGGATACTACTAACTCAAGAGCTATTATTCCTAGAGTACTAATCGCTCTAATAGCTTTATCCTTTAAGTCAATAAGAATATTAGGGTCTAGAGTATAAACTAAAGCTCTAGCTTATCTCAGAATTAGTAAGAGGATTAGTCTAACTAAGTGCTTATTACCTCTATCCTCTATATCCTCCTATAGTACCTAGATAAAGATAGTATTACTCTTCTACTTATTCTTAGTGTAAACTAATACTATAGCTATAGCTAACGATAGTACAGATAGAATAAACCTCTCTTATAGTTATCTCGCTAATTCCTCGACACTAGGTAAAGTCTTACAGTTTAGCGAAACAGACTATCTAGATAAGGGAGACTCTGATAATTACGATAACTAATTAGCTAGAGAGCTCTATCTTTAATAGAAAGCTATAGCCGGAATAGCTAGCTTAGGAAAAGCCTAGTCTCGGATTATTTATAAATCAGTAAGTAGGGATATACGTTAGCGTTAACTTCGAGACGTAATCCGTATTAGTATAACTAGTACTTTCTTAGTAGCTAAGTCTTATTATATTAATCAGAGGTTACGCGGAACAGTAAGGAAAGGACTAAGTTTAAGTAATAACTACTATAGTATCTCTTAGTGTGACGACTGGTCAGGTTTGGAGGTCTCTCCCTATTGGTGGAAACACTTACTGCTAAGCGAGATTACACGAGTAGAGTTTGGGGGCCCCTTTTCATATATATACTTCTATTCTCTCTCTACTTCTTTACTCCTTAGTTATAGATTCTCAAGTGATTCTTATTACTTCATATTTATAGTAATATAAGGTCTTATTACTCAGGTAGTTTTAAGACTTTTCTAGAGTAAGCGTTATATTATCTATAACTCTTTTACTTACGTCTAGGAAGATAGTAAATATCTACTTATATTATACCTCTATGCCTAGAGCTACTAAACGCAGGAGACTACGCTATATAGAGAAGGCCTATACTAAGTATAAACTTGAAGAATAGTACCTAAACCGAAGTAACCTAAGTCCGATAAATCGACTACTAGTTCTCCGACTCCTTCTACCTCTTATTCTTTAGCAACTCGTAATACTCGCCGTAATCCACCTCTCTCTATAGTAGAGAGTACTCGCGATAACGCCTCGTCCGAGTTAAGCTCCCTAACTCCTACTATAATCAACGAACTTACTAAGTCGCTAAACCTCCCTGATAATACCCTTATATTAATAGTAACTATAAGTAACTTATAGGAAGACCGCGCTTACTAGCTATAAGAGGTAGAAAGGAAGCTCGCGGAGGAGAGATAATTAAACGCCGACTTATCCGCAGAACTATACTAGTTATAGGACGAGTTCCTAGAACTACGCTAGTTAACTGCCTAGCGCTCTACTAAGTCTATATCGTTTAATAACATTTAATCGCGTATAATACTACGACTATTAATTAAAGAAGATAACGCTACTCTTACGCCTAATAATCGTTATCGAGAATAATCTACCGGAGGAATATTATTAATATTATACGCTACGCGTATAGAGAAGATACTAAACCTTCTAAATAAGCTCTCTAATAGAATTAACTACTCTCTAAAACTCTAGGAAGTATAGATACGTAACGCCCTCTAGCGCTACTTCAGCTACTTTATCGATGAAGATCACCGTAGAGATTAGTTACTTAACTAAATAGAAGGAATAGCTAGAACTTACCTAGAACCCTTATTCTTAGAACTAGAATATAATAAAGAAAGCAGTATAATCGATTTACTTGATATGATTACTTAACTCGTCTCTTTCTTATCTAATCTATATAACTAATAAACTATAAGAGCTAGCTACTCCGCGCTAAAGATAGATTATAAGTAGACTTTCTAGATATTCTACTACGAGTTTCGTACGCTAGCTCGTAAAGCTAGAGTAAATAACTAATCGACTCTGAAAATAGACTTATAGGAGAAGCTACTTATATAGCTACGGAAATAGCTCTTCTAATAGTACTAAACGTTAAGGACACTAGAAGAATACGTTAAGGCTATATAAGCTAAAGACTAAGGTTAATTCATTAAAAAGACCTACTATTCCGAGTCTTCGGCTAAGGCTAGCGCGACTCGGGAACGCCCTATAAATACCTCCTCCTAGCGCCGTAGTACTAACTCCTTTTCTTATCCGTAAATTAGTCTTCCTACGCCCGAGAATACTAGTGCGACTAGTAAATAAGCACTATACTCTGCACGAAATAATACGCCTCGTGTATAATCGCTAGCGAATGCTCCTTATCACTTTACGCTTACCTTATATCTACGCTTATCGTTAGCTCGACCTAATACTCTGTATCGAATTAACGTAATTAATACTAATAACGATATTTATAGCGAGTCAGAAGATAATAATAACGAAGAAACGTACGATAACGCCTAGGAGTATATTAAACCGCTAGCAAAAGACTACGCCTAGGGAAAGACTCCTTCCTAGGTAGTATATAAGATATACGATATCTTGACCTTATGAAGCTTCTTAGTAGTTAATTATTTACTATACGTGCTACTCTTACTAAGAATAGACTCTTATATAAGTTACCTGTACTTCTCGATTCTAGAGCTAATAGATACTATTTTATTAATTATTCTTTTCTTAAATTCTTTTCTTTCTTCTTAAAACCTTTAATTTACCTTTTACTAAACGCAATTCCTATTAAAGGCTTTAATAGCGTTAATAGTAGTACTATTAGTTACTATACGATACTTAATTTAATAGTAGATCGTAAAATTAAAGAATTTAAAAACTTTCTTATTACTACTCTCGGAAACTATAGTATTATACTCGGAAGGACCTAGCTTTCGGAATATTAAGTACTCTTAGATACCTCTAAACAATAGATTATTTAGCTACTATATACTCCTACTAGTAACGTTTATAGCTCTCCGATCGAGATTAAGGACTTATATAAATACTATACCTACTAGCGCTACTAATACGACGCTAACGAACGAAACGAATACCTTAATTAGTTCTAGGAAGCATACGAGGAATAGCGAAGCGTAGCTAACTCTCCTATTAATATTCGAGCTATTATTAACTCTATCTTTATTATTAAACGACTATTACTAGCTCGGAAGCGCATTTCTAAGGAGACTTATAGCTATAAAAATATCTAAAACTCTCCCTTAGAGAGTATTCTATAAGTAAATAACCCTATATTAATAATACAAATAAGTTAGGACAATTTCTCCGGCGTTTATACTACTTATTATAGATACGATAAGCCTAAGTATTTATTACCTAAAGAATAAGAATAAAGTAGTAAAGAGAAATCTTTATACTCTAGAGAAGCTACTAATATACGGCTAAAGTGCGTATAATTTAGCGATATTATTACTTATATCCCGCGTGAATCTCTACTTTAACCCTAATTAGAAGTCTCTACGTTAAAGACCTACGTATAAGATTACGCTTATGCAATTTATACTATAGACTAATAGTTACTCGGAATACTGTCTCGCGACTTAATAGAAGCTACTTAAAGTATAAAAATAGCTATTACGATATTTCGGAAGCGATAAAGATCACCTCGTGTGCTTAGACCTCTTCTAGAGCCTCTTATGCTAGAGATTTACGTAATTAGTAGCTTAGCCTTCTATCTCTTATATAAACGCTAGAAGTCTTCTAACGATAAGATCTTCTCTACTACCTTTCACGAGATAGATAAGCTTCTTAATAACCGAATCGTAGTTTAGTAATACGATACTACTATTATATCTTTAACTATCGACCTTACGGAATATTATAAAACCGCCTAATAATTTACTATTAGCTTAAGCGAATTAGATTCAGAACTATAGATCCCTCACGAGTATAGCTAGTAAGTATACGTCTTTTCTAAGGAAGCTAGTGATATTCTCCCTCCTTATCGCTTATACGATCACCGAATTAAGCTTAAGGAAAGAGCTGAGAAGAACCTTAAATACTCCCCCTTATATAAGATATTAGCTGAAGAACTTAAAGTTATTAAGGCGTATATTACTAATAACTTAGCTAAAGGTTTTATTAAACCTTCTTAAGCACTATACGCTATACTTATTCTTTTCGTTAAAAAAGCTAATAGAAGTCTAAGATTCTATATCGACTTTCGCGCACTTAATAACCTTACGAGGAAGGATTAATATCTACTGCTATTAATCGATAAAACGCTAGCTAGAATCTCTACTACTAAGATATTTACTAAACTAGATATTCGCTAAGCGTTCTACCGAATTCGAATAGATCTAGCCTCTAAAGAGTATACGACTTTCCGGACTTATTATAGTATATATAAGTGCAAGGTACTCCCTTTCGGTCTAACTAATAGCCCTACGATATACTAGCGATATATGAATAACGTCTTATT
>FJUW01000020.1:88198-355181 GCA_900074885.1 Rhynchosporium graminicola
GAATTAAGCTTAAGGAAAGAGCTGAGAAGAACCTTAAATACTCCCCCTTATATAAGATATTAGCTGAAGAACTTAAAGTTATTAAGGCGTATATTACTAATAACTTAGCTAAAGGTTTTATTAAACCTTCTTAAGCACTATACGCTATACTTATTCTTTTCGTTAAAAAAGCTAATAGAAGTCTAAGATTCTATATCGACTTTCGCGCACTTAATAACCTTACGAGGAAGGATTAATATCTACTGCTATTAATCGATAAAACGCTAGCTAGAATCTCTACTACTAAGATATTTACTAAACTAGATATTCGCTAAGCGTTCTACCGAATTCGAATAGATCTAGCCTCTAAAGAGTATACGACTTTCCGGACTTATTATAGTATATATAAGTGCAAGGTACTCCCTTTCGGTCTAACTAATAGCCCTACGATATACTAGCGATATATGAATAACGTCTTATTCGATTACTTAGACGACTTCTATATAGTATATCTAGATGATATTCTAATCTACTCTAATGACCTACTATAGTATTAATTATACGTATATAAGGTACTATAACGATTATAAGACGCTAGATTATAAGCTAACCTTAAGAAGTATGAATTTAATATTACTTATACTAAATACTTTAGATTTATTATCTCTACTTCTAGGATCGAGGTAGACCCTAAGAAAGTTAATATTATATAATCTTAGAATTACTTGACTATAGTTAAGAGCGTATAATTATTCTTAAGCTTTTATAACTTCTACTAATAATTTATTAAGGACTATAGAATTATTATAAAACCTCTTATATAACTTACTAAAAATAACGTATTATTTCGGTTCGCTAGGGAGTATAAAGACGCTTTTAATTACCTAAAGCACGCTCTTACTTTAGTACTACTCCTCTACTACTATTAGTAATATCTACTTTATATAATCGAAACAGACGCTAGTAATAGAGTAATAGCAGGTATACTATCGTAATAGCATGATAAAGACTAGTTCCTAGTAGCTTACTTCTCTAAGACTATACTACCTGCTGAGCTTAATTATACTATTTATAATAAGGAAATACTTGTAATTATACGATCTTTTAGTAACTGGAGATCTGAGCTTATAGGCGCACTGTATTAGATCCGCGTTATTACTAATTATAAAGCTCTTAAGTACTTTATAACCTCTAAATAGCTAAACGCACGATAAGCCTGATAGGCCGAGCTACTCGTAGATTATAACTTTATAATTACCTATCGACTTAAGAAGCATAATCTACTCGCCGATGCTCTCTCTCGTAGAATAGATAAATTAGATAACTAGAATAACGCTAAGAGAACTTAGCGTTTATAGTAGCTATTACGCGAAGACTAAATCGATCTAGTACTACTTATAAGTAACCTCCGGAATAGCTCTAACTCTATAGATAACTCTAAGCTTATCAACGCTTTAGAAGTCGCTGACCTATCGCTAGTCTTTTCTATAGTATAGTAAGTACTTAACGCTAATTGCACTACGCTATTACTCTAAGCTTTATAGAAATAAGCTCTCTTTACTACTCCTAGAAAACTAACTATAGAAAAAGATCTTCTACTTTATAAAAGAAGACTAATTATACTTAACGTCTTATACTTTCGCACGCTACTTATACGCGAAGTATATGACCGATTAGAGACTACTTATCTAAGTGCAAAGAAGACCTTATAACTACTAGTATTATAATACTAGTAGTACGGAATCGCTTTAACTATTAACTAGTACTACTATAACTATTATACTTACTAACGAATTTAAGTACTGCGTAATAAGAAACCGGGCCTCCTCTAACCTCTACTTATACTATCACGTCTATAGGAATATATTATAATTAACTACTATAGCTTTAACTGCGATAAATATAGCTATGATAACGTTCTCGTATTTATCGACTGTTTTAGTAAATAAGTAATTAGTATTCTATACCGAAAGACCTCTAATACGCGCGACCTTATAAAGCTTTACTTATACTAAATATACAAATATTTCGGAGCTCTATTAATAATTACCTCTAATAGAGGGCCTTAATTCGTTTCCTGTTTTTAGATTATAATTATTATAATTCTTAGTACTAAAAGATAGCTTTCTGCAATAGACTACTTGTAAACAGATAGCTAAATAGAGATCTATAACTAATATCTCTAACGCAGATTACGACTTTTTATCTCTTACTATTAAGACGACTAGTCGGAATTCTTACTTATTATAGACTAAGCCTAGATAACTCTCCCTTACGAATCCCTTAGAGATCTCTTACCCTTTAAAGTCGTTTATAGATATATACCCCGCGTTAATTAGAATTAGAAAGACCTACTTAACTATACTACGCTTACTAATAAGTTAAATACTTAGTAAGCTCTAGATTACGCTAATCGCTTACGCGATACTTAAACTACTACTTAATCTAGCTTCTAACGTGTATAAGCTAAGATATCCTAATCTTATAATCGCTTACGCTATAAAGTCGACTTCACTATAAACGACCTTATCTAGCTAGATATATGCTACTTTATAAGTACTCGACTTAGTAAAAAACTCGACTTCCCGATTAATAGACCCTTCTATATAATTGAAAAGGTCGGAAGCTCTTATTATCTAGAGCTCCCTACTAGTATAAAAGTATATAACGTATTCCCTGCTACTAAGCTATAGAAGTATCTAAACGACCCCTTACTAGGATAAACCTTACTACTGCTACTACTTATTAATATTACTAGTAATAATAAATAGGAGATCGAAGATATACTTACGTGCCGCAAGCAGCGTAATAGCCTCTTATACCGAGTTTCCTAATTAAATCAAGATATCGATCTCATATAGTACGATACTATAGATATTAAATACGCTCCTACTAAGCTATAATAATTCCACCTTAATAACCTAACGTAAGCTAGACCTCCTGCTAAACTACCTATTTAGCTGAAAGCTTTCTACGATGGAATTAATAATTACGACTACCTTAATAGTAATAAGGAGATAGACTAACGCTCGAGGGCGAGCTTTTTTCGGAGGGAGGAGTAGTATAATAACTAGTCAGGTTTAGAGGTCTCTCCCTATTAGTGGAAACACTTACTACTAAGCGAGATTACACGAGTAGAGTTTAGGGGCCCCTTTTCATATATATACTTCTATTCTCTCTCTACTTCTTTACTCCTTAGTTGTAGATTCTCAAGTGATTCTTACTACTTCATATTTATAGTAATATGAGGTCTTATTACTCAGGTAGTTTTGAGACCTTTCTAGAGCAAGCGTCACACTTAGTATTCTTAAATAAGAGATACAGATAGGCCAGCGAAAGACATCCGTATAAATTGCTCTGATTCGAGTATTAAAGACGAAAATCTCCCCCGGTAGTCTCTTAAGCGATTAGCTCTCCCTTTAGTATTAGAGCCTCTGATATAGCGGTATATAGATTAGTGCTACTAGTAAACCTCTACAAGTTTCCGGTTTATCGCAGGGGTTCCAGGGTAAGTAAGGGCTATAAAAGGTCTCTTATATAAAGGGGTCGTGGTTTAGAGACTTAATTTTACCTTATAAACTTGGAATTACTACTATATTAAGGGGCGTCTGAGATATATATATAGTAAAAGTCTTGATTCTTCTAAATACTATAGTACGAGGAGCTATCTAAGTGATAATGACTAATAGACACTAAGTGTCTGTCCCTGTCCCGTGACATCTCCTGTCCCGTGACAAGGCACGACTTCTAGAAGAGATCATAAGCACAATTACACTCAGAATAGCATAAACTTACCTTTCTTCATTATCACAGGCTTCAGACGCCATTGCCCACATCAAGGCAGCGCTAGTATAAAGACCACCACCGCAAAGCAGAAAGACTGGCCATAGCCAGACTAGGCGAAGGGGAAATATTTGAGGATATAAGCCTACAGAATCCTGATGAATACCACGCCGTAAACCAAGGACTAGAGCAGGGGAGACTTCACTCACAGACTGCGAATATCAGGATCAAAGAGCCCATCACACCCAACAAAGATCCTGTCATGACCTTCCGACGTCCATACTTGTCTCCGAGCTTTCCAGTTGGAATAGCAACAAGCAGCACTACAATTGTAAATTTGAGACTCAGATATCAGCAGACTTGAGTGTTACCTGGAGCAGTATCAAGCAATAACTTCCAGCCTCTAATAGTTGCAAGATCATGCTGAATTTCCGCGATCTTACACAAAGCCTCCGGTATCGATCCTCCATGACCAATGATGCTAAGATCATGCACGCTATAGTACGAGAAACACAATGATTGCTCGAACAGCTCTATCAGAGGTACGACCAAGAGAATTTCGCGAAAGGCCAAGAGAAAGTGTACGCCCATGAAAAAGAAAAGGTGGGCTAGCAAATGCTTTGCATCACCTTTAGAAGCCTTCATACTGGGTTTAGCGTTCTCAATTAGAGCATGAGAATCACCCAAGCTCCTGAGTCCTCACGAAGCATTCGTAATATATTTTCGTAAGGTTGTATGTATTTCAAGAGGATTGTCCCCAGTGCGCCACAATTCACAAGTTTTTCTTGCTAATACTTTCGGACCTTTCATCCGTATTCTAGCGGTAAAAGATATCAATAAATACCGTCTTTGAAACCTGACAAACATTAACAGCTCTCTTGAACTTCTTGTGATGGGATTGGATTCTTTCGGCTTGAAGGTATCAAGAAGTGTGGGGATCTGCAGACATTTCCGCTTCGTTCGCGGAAATCCTCTCGCCTTCTTATGCTCGAGTCTAGCGCCAGACACATCTTAAAAAATAGCTAAGATGAAGCGTGCTTTCCAAAACATCTCTCTTTCAGCGTTAGGTATACTCATAGCGAGTAAGGCTCTTCACTAACTACTTTGAGGTTTCTGAGAAGTATGGAGATGATGATTAGCGTATGAAACAGACATATCAACAGAGGCTTGATAAGTCTTGGTCTGCATAGGTCGTCGCATCGATGGATATGAGCTTCGATGACCCGCCCAATTATATTGTTGTTATATATGTATAGGTTGTGACCTCCAAGCTGCTTACAGCAGCTTATCGTGTGATTCATGTGACTCACATGACTACAAATATCGTATGCTACACGACATGCACTAAAGTCCCCATAATTTGTTCTCAATGGAGCTCGAGCAACGTGGAGGTATATTCCTTGCGGTACTTGTCTTCGTGGAAAAAGAGGATACTACTGTGTAACTACACAAGTGCGAGTTGGCGTTCCATGATTGGTGGTATTTGAGAATCGTACTCAAATATCAAGGCTCTGGTCCCATCACCAACTCCGGACGAAAATGAAGCAGGAATTTCCACCTGAAGCCTCGCTTTTAAGCTTCTGCCTTGCCAACCCTCACCCACAAAATCAGAGCAAAACCCCATAATCTACGTGACAGTAAGAATCATAGCGAGAATTCTCATTCTGTCAATTAACTCTAGAGATGTGGCATGTCTCAATCAACTAGTCCTGGCACAAAGTTTGAAGGATTTGAAGGAGATGGTGGTATTTTTCGAGCACCGCTTCGGGATTACAGAAACACGTGAAATCATCTGATCCCGTGTGCATACCTCATTTGGCAAGAAGCCATATCTGGGTTGAATGTAAGTTTTGAAGAGCGGTTTAGTGACCGTGAAGATCCCCGCGAGAAAGAAAATGGGTTTGACGGCTACAAAGATTCCCATTCCATAGACATAATCGAGGATTCCAATCTTCCAGATCGAGTCAATAGATCAATTAAATATCTATGCAAGAGAACGAATAAGTTGAGGAGAACTTAGTAACCTCCCTAAGGGAAAATGAAGTCAACAAAGACACTCCAAAATTCATATATATATATTTCTTCCACCCGTCTTATCGCTCATACGAAGCTGAAATATTTCCTCACAGGCGATCCTTAGAGCTCAGATGATAATTCAAAGTCATGAAAGTGCGAAAGGAAATTAGAAAAAGTATTAGCCTTTAGCCACGAGTCTATTAAGGGTAATATTCACGTGTCGTAAGAATACTTCCAGTATTTTATTCCGCTAAATTTCTATCATAGTCACGATGAGAAATACAGAACTTTTAAACTCGCTTTACTTAGCACAAAGCTAGGCAGGCCTCAAGTCTAATGTACTCATATCTTTGAGAACTCTCAGACCTCTCGCAGGTAAGGAGAGGACTGCTGTGGCATGTATTCCAAACAAAAAGCGAATTAGGAATAGCAAGCACACACCCCATTAATCCCAAATCATCAACACCTTCCTCAAAAACAGAAACGAAAAACATTAAACCAAAAAATTATAAAACACGAAAAATATCTCTCCCTCTACAACCCAAGACGAAGGAAAATTTTAAGCGAGGTCACATAAACAACGCAGCCCCATAATTCAATTCCCATTTTTTCCATCGCGTACAGGCCTGTGTCAGCGCTATGATGAAAGTCTACCGTAAAAATCTCCTCCTATTTTATATTAAGGATTTACCACTATAGCAAGACATACCAAGGATACCCAATGACATAATAAATATCGTTCCCCCATCCGCACAATCACACCGGTCACAACGAGGCCAAGCAAGCCAAGGAAAGACTTCAGTAGCGGAGCGAACCCGTCTCGTAAGATTGACATTAATCAAAGTCATCGTATACACACATGATTTTAGAGTATACCACAGTAATTTCCTGTGTAATCTTTGTAACCCAGACTTCTAATTAACCTAGATAGTTTATGTGTTCGATGAAGTGGTACTGTACTATAAAGTCACATAAATATTTGACAATTTTCTCAGGGTAAACCATAGAGTCTCGAAACTTCAGATTACCCATGCTTGGCACTGTCACGGCATAACACAAAAGCAGTCACGGAGAAGGATATCTTGAATAAAATGTTTCTATCTCACTAAGAAGTTCTTCACCCTATAACCTATTGATCGGCTAAAGCAGCTAGTTGTCCACTCTGTACAGCTTTCGTAGTCTCAGAACAGATCTGGTACAGCTTTCCAAGATTCTTTGTCTCTTCAGCTTGTTCAGCTGTTGCGGGTACGTACAAGGGGGGGGCAAACACTTCGTTCGTCACCGTCGGTCTTACTCTAACATTTTCACGTTTTGAGCCCCCGAAGATGATCCAATTCCTCGCCGTCCAACGCTGAGTGCTGCCTTTCCTCCGTTTAACATCTCTCTCCGAACCTGAAACTCCGCCAGAATTAGCGATCGGTCTCTCGTTCTCGTTGCCGGCTAACATCGGAGCTGGGCTTGCGTTTCTCTCTATATCTAAATTTTCATAAAGTTGCCACCTCTCTCTAGTAGTCTTCTTATCCCTCTTCAACTGTGCGATGACGTGCTTCGTGACGGGACTCTCTGGCAACGACTCGAATTTGTTAATGAGTTCTTGGTTGTGATCGAGTTCAGGGTTGTGATCACGACTTTGACGGGGAGATGTAACCTCTCTTCTTCTTCTGGGGGAATCGACTTCGCCCTGGACGATCTGAACTTTCTGTTCTTGAATTATCTATGAAGCATTGATGTTAGCTTGGTCTTCAATATGATGATGATCGTCATGTAAGAAATAAATGCTCAATCAGTAACCCACATCGACAAGTTCAAGTGCCAAGGCGTTCTTCATATCCTGTAAATAGGTCGAATCGATGATATCCTTCATTACCATCTTGTACGTAACTTTCAAGTCCGCGATGGGTTTGTGGACTTTAATACCTATGTAATGGGAGTCAGTAATTCTCATGTTGGGAGAAACTTAAGAGAAGAATAAGACGTCTTGTAAGATTAGCTTGAGACATGCGGAAAAGGAAAGTACGGGCTCCCGAATCACCTACATATAATACTTTCTCCACTCTTATTACTTTGGGAATCTCCATCGATAGGATTCCTCGATCGATCAACGGATGAGTAAGCTGGGACTTCGCTTCGAGGAGGCGATCTCGTCGCGGCGACTGGTGGTGTTGAGCTATAAGTCTCGGGCAGCAATACCTCCTGATCAGGCACATGATCTTTGTACATGCCGAAGTAACCATTGGATGCTGCACCCTCAGAGACATCGTGTGCACCACGGTCATCGATGGCTGTATCCTGGAGACCATCCACTGTCTCTCGTTGAAAGTTCGGGTCTGCAGGTGTCGCATCGTTAAGCTCTTTGTCCCCATCCTCGATCTCGTCGGGATGCTGTAAGTTGTTTCCACTGCTTTCTGAAGGTAGAAGTACAAGGCCGAGTCCAGATGGCACTTCAGTGGAGTTAGCCGCCCCAATGGCCCAACACGCTGATCTGCCCAATGTTGTACATGGTAATCCAACTGTCTCTGAAACAGGTCCAGGTGGTGGCGCCGACCCTGGATCTAAAGAATGATAAGGAGAAATGTGCGTTTTATTGCTTGGATTTGGAACTGTGACGTCTTCGAAGCGCAAAATTGGACGATGCGAGTCCATATCTCCTCCCCCGGAATCACTCGTGGATATAGTGAACCCCGATATTCTGTTATTATTCAAATCTCGTTCCTGCTTTCTTGACAGTGCGAATTTCTCCCCCCGGTTCTGCATTTCCATTTGCACACGATGCGAGTCCAAATCTCGGTCCTGTTCGGAAACAGGCACGGGCGTGAAACCCGAAATTCTGTTATCTTCAAAATCTGTTTGCTGCTCTCTTCGTGTGGGTATCTCCCCCCTGTCTTCTCTTTCCATAAACTGCCGATTACGCTTCTCTAACTCGGGTTGCCTGACAATAACTCTGCAGTACAAATATCGAATACAAGCTTCTCGCTCCTCCCGATCGTTGATCTCCTGATAGCTCTGGCGAGGTCTGCTTTTTGCGGGTGCGGGCGCGGGCGCTGGTAATTTGGAAGATGGTTCGGTATTCCTTTCGGTATTCCTTTCTGGATTCCTTTCTGGGACGGTTGACTCCTTGCTTGAGTGTTTGAAGATCTTGTCTAAGAAGCGGGCCATTGATAAAGATAATACTTTTCCGGATAGCCTATGTTTGTAATGAGTGATGAAGAAAAAATGAATAATGACATTTACTGAGACGGAAGAGAGGTGGAAGATTTAAGTAGGAATCTAACGAGGTACTTTTCCTCTTCGCAAGGGAAACGAATGTTTGAGGAAGGTGCAATCGCGCATCGAGGCCAGCGGAGCTCGTCTCGGGTGAAGCGATTTGGGACCTCTTAGTAAATTCATCATCTCAGATTTCAAGGCCATTATAGACCTACGTGAACTTCAAGGCTTAATTCAGGTAATGCCCTAAGAAACTTTTTTGAGTTTCTCGTTGACCTGCGACCTTGATCGATATCTGTCCAGGAGGCCAGAAAATTACTGACAAGGACTGCCCAGTGGCTATGTACATTGATCAACTCGTAACTGGATACTGAAGTCACAAAAATGACAGGAAATTACCCGAAGTGATGTTTGAAAGTCATCTATGGTTTGGATAACTTTACCGAAGAGAGTATATCAGAGTGTTAGGTTTACTACCATATCAATAGATAGGAAGTTATTCAATCGACTTCACCTAAAGATTACCAACGAGACAGACAAGAATGGTAGTATGAAA
Organism: Rhynchosporium graminicola; assembly: GCA_900074885.1. Lineage (NCBI taxonomy): Eukaryota > Fungi > Ascomycota > Leotiomycetes > Helotiales > Ploettnerulaceae > Rhynchosporium > Rhynchosporium graminicola. Next base: position 97,737 of record FJUW01000020.1, read on the forward strand.
CTCTTATCCTTGAACTTGTGTGATGTCGCGATCCATAACATTGACGAAGCATAAAGTAGCTAGTTCTCTCTGGTATCACGATAAAGTCCTATAACACTCTTCTGATATTGAATAACAATCTATATAAGCTCCCTCAGTACCATGTAAATCCAAAATAACCGCTTTCAGTATGCTCTCATACCATGCTCGTAACTCCAAAACACCTCTCCCTCAAAATCTCAAGTATTCTGTCTTCTTTTCCCTCCTTCAAGACATCCGTCCCTCAATTTTAACAAAGTCCTCCAATCTCTCCCTCCACTATGATAGAATTATATGAATGCGTAGTACTATCCAGATGGCCGGAAAACTCTTTATATGGTATGGTATGCCAAGTATACAGTGTACGCCTATTAACAGTAGTTCTAAGTACTGGATACCAATTTCTGACACACTACACTAAAACAGCTCCCCAGAACGAACCGTTCAATAATCTCATAACTTTAACTCGAATTTTGACTTCACATACTTATCATTTGCTATCAAATCGTAGCACCGGCTCAGCTCAAGCTTCACCGAATACAAGTCTGGCCTGTCTCGCTTAATAGCTCAAGGGGGCAGGCAATTAAACGTTATCATCAGATCAGCCAGAACATAACTTGCTAGACTCTTAATCGAATCCCACTTGACCAGTAACGGGAAGACTCCAGCCTCATGCAGTATAGAGATTCGGTTAAATTAAGTCAGGTTACATTCAAGGTAGTACTCAACGCATCTCAACTCAACTCATCTGGAGGTAAACGCATTTATTTAGAAATTATTCTGCCCAAATGACACTATTTTCTCTCCACGACGAAAAATACTCGGAGCATAACATTACCACGACCATTCCTAGAATTCGAGAGTTTTTTTATTTATAATCACTACGCTCGCCTCGTACCCTTCCTCCCCATCATGAACAGCTTCAGATAAAAGCGCACTCCATCTAATCAGCACATACAAACCCATCAAAAATCAAGAATCGAAAGCCTCGAACCCGAAAACGAACGAGAACCACTTTAACAACCAGCTAGCTATCAAAATCCCATTCACTCACTCATCCAGGATCCCCAAAAATCCAAGAAAAAAAAAATATAAAAAACCCCATTTTTCTCCCTCTTCTCGACATAAAATTCCAATCAGAGGACTCGGAGAATCTTAATATCGATCGACGCGTGAAGTAAAACTACCCATCTATACCAGAACAAAAATCCTCCCTCTCGAGCAAATCCCTTGAGTTGCAGGCCACATGTATCATGAACCGAATATTCCCATCCCTCTACGCTCTTACAACGGTTTGATTGTGCTATATTAATGTATATACCAGATCATGATACAAATTGCTAGCTCACAATCCCATGCACTACCCTCTTCAAATTTCTCAGACCTACTTATTGTCCTAGCCTCCCGTGAGGACAAAGAAATCGAGCCTAGACCGTTCGATCACTAGCCAATTCATTATCGTGTGTAGGCAGCCAAGCCAAGCTCCTTCACATAGGTATCTGCTCTTTCTCGATGGTCACTTGTCAAGTTATGCTCGTATCTGGAAGATCGAAATTGATAACAATATTCAGATTAAACGAGTCTGTCTCTATGTCGAGCCGTGGGTTTGGTATAAAACGCCTTCGCTAATGCAAATCCAAAAATCACCCAAATGAACACCTCCGACCCAGCCAAAACCTTTTCCAGTCTTACATTACAATCCCATAGCGCCACCTTGATCAGGCTACTACAAGCCTAACCTTCCACATAATAATCAATATTTTATACCCGAAACTCACGATCCAACCAAAAGCTCAATTGCTCAATTGGCCCGATCCTTCCCGCCGTCCGATCTGGTAGGTATGAATAAGGATCCGTTTTCGACAGCGGAAACGCACTCCTGGTCTCGCCCTCCACATCCCTCATCCCCCTCACGATCTTCACTCCCGGCGTCTCAATAGGCGTACTCAACTTTCCCTCTCCCAATACAGCTTTACCCCTCCCAGGTACCGACCTAGCCAGACCTTGATCAAAGCTCCCAAAGCATGTATCTGCGTCATCCCAATCTTCACCATCGCTATGAATCTCAGGCGTGGATTGCTGGCCTGCTCGTTCCATGTCTTCCAGTGCTTCCAGGATGATACTCTCCTCCCAAAGTGGGAGTAATCTGTATCCTAGATTTTCGAGGAGACAACGCTGTGTGTAATTTATCTGTGGACAAGTCCAGATTTCCTTGGCCCATTCGATGGCATACTGGATGGTATGCTGCTGTTCATCGTCGAGGAATTTTACGGCTAGGATCAGGGCGGAGAGACTAATAAGTTCGGGGTGGATGGAGTCGATGTGCTGTGGAGAGGTAGCTGAGCCAAGGATAGGACTGAAGGATCCGGGAAGTGAATCTGGGATTGAGAGGGGGCAGCCTTTCCGCCATTGGAGGGCGAAGCGGGAGTTTAGCGAGTCGAGAATGCATACAGCGAGAGCGATGGTCTCGAGGGGAACATTAGCACGAGTGAGGATTTGATGGACGAGCGGAACGGATGGAGTGGTAAGTGAGGTGGACGAAGGTATAAGATTTGTGAGGTGAATTGCCGGACCTGCATGTAATATATCTGATTAGCCTGAATTCCTAAAACCAGGGAAGGGAGAAAAGCGAGTCCGGGGAGATGTACCGAGGAGTTCTGGATCGAGGATTTCTCCTGGGGATGAGAATGGGTGAGGAGAGTGTTGTCGACTGCTGAGATTGGACTGGGAAGAGGGCGGTGGTGTAGGTAGACTGGAGAGGGGAACGTATGTTTTGAAAAAGTAGGATTCGTCGTCGGAGGATGAGGATACTGAAGAGGACCGAGATCGAAATGTCATGGGAGGTGTAATGACTTCTTGTCTGCCTTTTGTCTTTCTCTTGAGGTGGGACGTTGTGAACATGATTGCGAGCTACAATCGGTTTGTGTATAGTGGAGGAGAAGTCGAGATATTAAAGAGTTGTATTTATCCCATGAGACACAAGCTTCGAAGCTCTCTCTTATCACACCTTTTTTTTTTGATCTGACCACGGATTGATCCTGGTCGAATATGCAGGTTGGGGTGATATTTCCGTGAACAGCCGGTCTTCAGGAGGAGGATATTAATATTATCTTCGATGTGTTGTGCTTCGAATTCGAGAGGCGTTGCGGGCCGAGGAGTGATGAAGTTGAGGGGAAATCGATGACTGAACGACGTGTATGTGCCACCACCGTCTGATGCTTTCTTCCAACTGGCCAAAGTTACGAATGTCGTGATTGTACAGACCAAGCAAAGGCGTTTTCAGTCGAAACGGATTCTGCCAGCAGAAGCTTTGGGTGACGGGGTGGCACCAGGCTATATATCAAACGATGGAAATGAAACGGGTTTGTGTCTTGCGTGCTCGTGCTCGTGCTGTGTGCTTTGTGCTTTTGTGCTTGTCTCCGTAGTCCCGTACCGTCTATCCCCGTGTATCCCGTATATCTCGTATTTATCACCGTACTGACAACGGGGAGTATTGAGCTTGAGCCTGAGCTTGTGCAGCGGGATGCAGGTGTTGACAAGCTCGCAGGACCAAGCTAAGCTAGCGGTGAATCCAAGCCCAGCACGAAGTGTAGTACTTACAGGTATAAGTATGAGGGGTGGATCTAGGCTGCGTTATTTAGCGGCTTGGACCTCCTCCTTTCCTCCTCCTCGGTCAACATGGGAGCAGAGGAGAGAGGCTCGAGAGAGTCTCGAGAGAGTTAAGCCAGCCAGGTCTGAACTCGGAGATATGAGTGACGACTTGCATGTTACTTCGTACGAGTACGGTTGGTGGTACATCCTCCCTCGGATATAAAAATCACATGCTTCCCACAATGCCTTAGCTAACGAACCCCTGCATTATCCAATATTGAATCTCGCTGCAGTTCGTTCGTGCGTGTGTGCATCATTGCAGCAACGTGCAAACTAAGTACTTGTAGTTGCCTGGATGTCGAGGAACAATGATTACCTGCCTAGGTACAGTACCCAGGTAGGTAGGTACTGTAGGTAGCATATCAGGAAACTCAGGCACGGATGCATATATGCTATGCAGGGATATATATGTCAGCAGCTGTGGAGCCGCATACCAGCTGGCTGAACAGTGAACACCACTTATACCACATCATAAATCACATAAATCACATCACAAATTACCTATCCCTCGCTATTCCTCCGCTCCCCTCAGACAATTCAATCCCCGAGCGACACCTGCCGTCCATCCGCTCAAGCCCGAGGTGCCGCAAATCGCAAATCATCGAAACCGCCTCCGATTACCAAGATTACCGAGAGAGGCTTGAGCACATCCTTCCCATACTTATACAGTAGTAACAGTATACTCTGTAAACCACCCGCCCAATCACAAATAAATGCATCTTAAAACCACGACATTCACGCACTATCACAGCAAGCTAAAAAGCCTATCTACAGCCTAATCCAGCCAAGACCAAGTAAGGATCTAGGATTAAAAAAAGGAAGCCAGCGAATATAGACTGCTTATTCGTTGAGTCAACACGGAAACAGCTATAAGAGGCTTAGCTTGATCGCCTTGAGGTTCATGAGAAGCAATAGGTAATACTCCGATACTGCTTTTAAACCTTCGTTTTTTGATCTTCGGATAAGGCAAAATAGATACTCCATAGACACAGGGCATATTCTGCCGAAGCGAATAGCTTGAAATGTACTAGAGAGACATGTTTTAAGTCCCAGATTCTTCTTCCTTTTGCGAAGTTAATCTTGGCTGGAATAGGCTGTACCTACCCACCTTACCTTAACACGTTCTTCCTCGTCGATATATCTATTTTCCCCAAAGCACGGCAGCACAGCACCAGTGCACAACGCCATGTCAGCGCCAAAGTGGAAAGAAGGCCCTTCTACATCTGTCTGTCGTATTCACTATCCACTGCTGCATGCCTGCCTTACCTATGTACCCAGGTAGGCCGGTGTATGGTATTATCCGCACACCAAATAGGCGAGAACGAAGAAAATCAATAAGAGACCCCTTCTAGGACGCAATACAATCCGATGTTCAACCGAGCAAAAAATCCCAATAAAAATACCCCTCTTCTCTGCTCGAAAGAAGCGCTACTGCGCCCTTTGGTAATACTTTCAATAAAAATCTGATCCGTAGATGTGAAGAGGGTCGGTGTGCTCCTCTGCGTTTTCGATTTTGGTGTGCGGACAATACCGTACCACCGGGAGAGCCCATGTAGGTAGGCAGGCACCAATATATCAGTCAGTACGTACCTATGCACAATAAAGCAAGGAGAAGGAAAAAAAAAAAAAGAAGGAGAGAATTTAGAAATGGCCCGAGATCCACTGAACTACCTTCCTTCCTTTCCGTCCGTATCTGCATCCCATCCCGCTTCGATCGCTCCGACCCGACCCAACAAAACTCGAGCCCCTCCCTCACCTGAACTTCCTTACGGATTTAGGTAGGTACAGTAGTAGCAGTAGCACTTGGCCTAGTTGGTCCGAGGCCCTGAGCTAAGCAAAGCTAAGCTAAGCCCGCGTGAAAGGGTCAAGATCGATGTCATGGCATGTCAAGTCATGTCAGGTCATGTCCTCGGGATGCATGCATGCGAGGTGCTTCGGGTTTTGATCGCGGACGGAGGCGAGGGAGGCTCGAGGGGGGACGTCATTGACTTTATGCATTAACAAGAAGTAGGAAAGACGTTGGGTTTCATCTTCTTTTTTGAAACTTTGTTGGTGGTATCTCATATACGAGAAGTCGAGATGAAGAAACTAGATGAAGCGGAAGCGACATTACAAGCTTATCATGTTTACCTTGACGATCACCATTCTACTCTAATAACCCAGCCGGGCTCTCCGTAGGTAAGGGTCTTGCAGAAAGCTTGTATTAATCAGATTGAAACAATTCATGTTGTGTAACTTCAAAAGTGGTTGATACATTATTCTAGATCGTCCATGGTTCCCGCGCGATTCATCGTCCGGCTCGATGCTGAGCCTTCGACAGGTCAGTTAGCACTATTGTTTATTTACATTGTGCCTGCCATTTCAAGATGACAATTCTTGAGCTCCACGCGTTTGGTGGAGCGTGGCATGAGAATGTCCAGCCGGAGCCTCCTGGAAGCCGTCCACGGTCTCGAAGCCGCTGTTAAGGGAGGCTGATATTTTTGCGACGGAAGGCATTTCCCCAAGTCTTGAAGTTCGATCGTGTCGAGTTCAAGTAAGATGGAAATGATCCCCCTCCCCTTTTTTCCCCACTATCCCCAACCTGACCTTCCTCCTCCATCTCTGCTCCCTCTCTGCCCCCTCCCTCTCCTCCCTCTTCTTCTTCTTTCTCTCATACACTGCCCTGATGCACCTCCTAATTCTCTCCCTGCCCTCCTCGAAATTGGCTCTCGCAAGTGCAACCACATTATCGACATCCTCAGGCGTATACACGAAATTCCAGGTACTCATGTAATCGCTGGTGACGGGGTCAACGCCGGGGATCTTTGGGTTGCTGAGGAAGGGGAAGTAGATCACGGCGATGCCGGCATCGGGTTGCATCAATTGCCAGTCTTCTTTGACGGCTTTGGAGCGTACGTCTTCGGTGGTGGATGTGCGTTCTTCGGTGGTTCCGACCCAGATGGTGCAGTATCCTAGATCGCCTGTATCCTCGTCGTCTTGGCTCTGAGATGCTTTGGAGCCTTGCCTTTCGATCTCTTCAAGATGCTCTTTCTGCTCAGCTTTTGCGTCTGCGACCTTGGCGTCCGCTTCTTCTGCGGTGATTGCTTGAGCCTCCTCGAGTTGTCCGGCTGTTTTCTCGGCTGTATCGCTCTGTTGAGGCCACCCGGTCCCTAAAGGCCATCCTTTGATCCCACGTTGGCGAGCATAACCGTCAGCGACCGATAACCAGTTCTCCGTCTTGATGTCCGCTGAGGCATCGAATGCGATAAGAACATCTACATCTCTACCCGGACGCAGTAGAGGATAGATGGGAAGGTTGTTTGACATGCCAGCATCCATGAGTTGCAGGTGTGGCGTCTTGAAGATACCCTCCGGGACTGTTTCTGGTAGCTTGCCCTCCATCTTGTATGCGAAGTTTGGTATCGATGCAGGTACGATGGGATGGACTTTGCTTAGATCATCATCCCGTCCTTCGATCATCTCATCGACTCCACCGAATCCAGTCAAGCCTTTGACAAGTGGTCGGACTTCTTTGTAGTAATGAGAGAGCGTAGCACAGAAAGCGCTCCCAAAGACGCCTAGCAATAATGGCAATCGAAGTTCGGGAAGGCGAAGCCCATCTCCATCATGAGGAAGATCCTTACCATCCTCGAATTTCCGCCCTATGCTCCAAGTTGGTATACCTGCTCCAAACTCCTCGCAGAATAATTCAAATGGCGATATTTCGAACCACTGAAACCAGGCTTCCTTCTTAGCCTTAGCTTTAGTCTCTTCCGAAGGAGAATCTGTTGCCTTTTCTTCCGCCGATTCTTCTTCAATTATGGGTATCTCATGGCGGACTGCCGTATATATGGGCATTGGATTCTCACCGTGCTTAATGTAGTCGCGCTGATTTGAAATCTTGAGATCTCTGTTGTCCACACCAACCTCTCCTTTCGGTACAAGTAATCTTGCAGCCAGTAGTAGACCGTAGATGTCAACCAAACCGAAATCTGCGTTCGGGTCTCCTTTGAGCTTTTCGACAAAACCACTTAGAAGGAACTTGTTTGTTGGTGCAGAGTTGAGTGCTGCAAGAGCCACTGGCGGATAGGCGATATGAACTCCAAGCCTAGCCTTCAAGTGATCCACCATCTTGTCCATTCTCCGTCCTCCTAATGACGAATTGTATAGTGTCTGAAGCCAACAAGAGCCACTGACACCAGCGGTGTAAGTGACACAGTCAAAAAGTCCATCTTCGCTCGTGGCCAGCATCGAACCTGTTCCAGCAACTAGGGCCCTTAGGCCTCCACCGGAACCGACCATTGCGATTGTTGGCACGTCGTCCGGATGAACGTCTTCCTCCGGCAAGCCCAGATACTTTGCCAGGGCTGTTGTAGTGACCCTTTTTCTCTTCGCCAGGAAATCCTTCTCTTCTTCGCATAGTTCAGACGAAACTCTGACCGAAGCTGCATACTCGATTTCTGGGTTGATATCTGGATCATGCGCCTCCTGCCAAATTCCATCTGCCAAAGACCCTGGCGCCATAGACAACTCCTTCTGTAATTTTGTTATATATTCCGGAAGGAGTTTTGCCCATTCTGGCATCACGAAATCCACGATAGTTTGCGGTACCGAGCTCCATTGTAGATCCGTCACCGAAGAGAAAAGCGCGAATTTCGTTGAGAAACTGCCCCAAGCAGTGTCATCTGTAGATGTGACAACAGCCTTTACGCTGTCCGTGAAGGGCAATACCTCGAGATTATGGACGTTTTCTGCTGCAACCTCCTCTTTCTTCTCTTGTATCGCCTGTCGTCTCAATCTATCCTCGCGTATCTCTCTCCGAAGTCGAGTGGCAGGGAGAGGTTGAAGCTGGTCAGTCCTGTAGAGGATGTAGGTCAAACTACCCGCGATAACTACTGAGGTCACTCCGACGAGCGCGGTTCGAGAGATGGTAGCCATTATCGTCCGAGGGGATTTGGACTTTGTTTTAGTGAAAAGTGAACGTGTAGCAGTTTTAGTAAACTGTTGATGCTTTCGCTGCCATGTTTGAGGTCTTATCGTACAGGTGAGTCGTGGTTGAGGATGGTGAATATAAACACCCCGCGGTGGTGTTATTCGCAATGCGCGGCGAGGCATTGACGACGACGACATCGTGAAGGAGGGACTGTTAGATCCTTATGAAAGAAAAAAAGAGACATGGATCAACAAACAATCGGGAGTGATGTGATGTGATAGGAGGATAGGAAGACTAGAAGCAGGTTGCAGGTTGCAGGTGCATGTGCTCCGAGAAAGTGGGAAAACATGGAACCTGTTGACTTGACTCGAGCCAACTTTGACGCGCAATTGGCGGGCGGATTCGATCTGCACAGGTCAGGTACAGTCAAGTCAGTCAGTCAGTCCTTCGTACGTCCGGTCGGTACAGACTTTGATGTGGCGCGAGCTCTTGTGGCTGTGCTGCGGAGTATGGCCTGACCCGCCGATGACGCGTGATCGGCAGGCACAACTGAGAAAAAAGCATGTGACTGACTGTGGATCGAGGTACGGTACGGAAAGTACTTACTGTATGACAACTGACAAGCAGAACCAATTTCTATTCTTTCGCTTGATCTTGCCCGTCAGTCTTTTCATGCGGGAAGTCTGAAGATGGCTTTGACACGATTCTGATTTCCCCCCGGTCTTGCTTGACGAAAGTGGAGCTGAGGCCGAAGTATGTTGATGACCTTCTACTAAGTACTACTAAGTAGACAGTAATTCTCGCCCGCGCTGATATTCCCAGCCTTCAAAACTCCAGATGCGCGTGTTACTCTCTCCTCAAAATGAAACGACTTCCGGCCTGGCCTTCTTGATATCGAAAATATCACTAAATTTCTTTCTCTGCCTGATGTCCTGGTCCGTTGCGAGACCTGTATGGGTGAGGTCCAAATCAGTCAGCACTGTAGTATTCGAGCACCACGCTCTCCACTTGCTCTTTGGCGACTTTCGTTCGTGGCTGCAATTAACTCCTCCCCTTCATAGTAGCCTGATACTGGATCTCCATATCGCCAGTGGCATGTGGCTGTTCAATGCTGGAAGTCTCTTTCAATTGTCGCTGGAGCGCGTCAGCTTAGCTTCGTCTGGAAAGATGCGTCGTTACTATAGTGGGAAAGATCTTTCCTGATGTCATCGAGCACTCTGGGGTGTTCGGCACTACATTCGGGATGATTCGGCGAGTTAAGGCTCTACTGATGAAGCAACTAAAAATTTCAGGCGTACATGACTCGAATACTCCACCATTTGTGAATCTCTCAGCAGCTTCTGTTGGCCACTATTCCCGGAAGACAGTCATGTTTCGACATCTTGAACGGAAGAACAGGATATTGTTCAGGTGGCTATAAGGAATAGGAGCTTAAATGGTATCTTTGCTTTATTTCAGCGACCAGCTACCGTCTGACACTTGTCTTGCGCATGCCTGATATTCCTCAACAGTAGCTCAGCTAGATGGTTTGATGATCGACGGGACAGTGAAATCTATGATCTTCGAAGTTTGCGTACAGTACGATCCGATAAAGCATCAACGTGTCGTGCAGTGTGATTGCTATTCAGACATTCAGAACTTATGAATGGAACTTTTCAATCCTGATCTTGGTCGGCTTCAAAGAGTTGGACAAGTAGAGATGCAAACAGACAGATATGTTCCGATGTGATAGCTGCATAATAGCGCCGGTACTGCCATGGATTGCAATGAGAATTGTACAAAGTACACTTTACCGGGAATGACCCAAGGACCTTCAGAATCTGAGATTCGCAACTTGGAAATATGGTAAACAGCAGCAACGCAAGAAAGACACTCGAGTCTGATTCGAAGATATTGAATGCTGGCTGGCCACTGGCATCCCCCCTATATAATGAAGGTGTCTTGATTGGTGATAAGGCAAAGACTTCAATATGGACGCAGCCTTCTGAAATTCCTCAAGCCCGAACAAAGGGACGCTTGCCATGGTGGCAACAAGGGAAAGAGCAGGTCAAGTTAACCACAACTGCCCAAACCAGGAGCCGACCATTCGAAACCAAACATGTAGAAACTTGTCAACTTAATGATTTCCGAATCACATCGAAATCTTGCATGGTAAAAAAGTTGATCGACGACGATGAGGGGAGGGATAATATACCCCCACACTTCGGCAGAATCCGCCTAACCGCATCCCGACAGGGTTTCTTAGTCAAACATGGCCATGGCGGCCAGCACGTATCCGTTAGGGCGCGCAGTCTGGTCTTTGAAGCATCAGCAGTCGATGATGGCAGTCGGTCTGGGCACGAGACAAGCTGCCGATGAGGAGGCCAGGGCTGAGGTTGAGGTAAGGAGCCTATATTTCTAGGACGAATTCGAAGGGAAGGCTATCTGCCAGCTCTTGGAGCGCAGTGGTCTTACGACAGAGTGGGACTTGGACGTATCTGGAATTGCGCTGACCAGCACATCAGGTCCTCAACAGCAGGCTGGAGAAGACTCGAATATTGAATACCAAATTATCCGCATCCTTGGCTCGACTGGAACTGAGCGGGAAAAGTGTACAGGAGGCAATTGGCCCGATTTATGGAAATACACAGAAGTTGCAGGTGCTGGGAACAAGTATAGTGGACCATATTCAGTTACAGGAGCGCTTCTAATCATTCGCAGATATCGATGGAGTTATCACAGCAATAGAAAGGATTCGACAGCCTCCGGACATCAAGAGCAATGAGGAGGAAATCATTCGGAAGGGGTCAGCAGTTTATTCCGTCTGTGAAGCTCAAGTACTAACAGTTTTGTAGCCCCGAGAAGGCTGGCCTGGCTCCATTCTTGAGTTCTGTCAAACGAGTAAACAAGGCACTTTCCGATTTGAAGCAAACAAACCTCCGGTCGAACCAGCAAGCAGTGGCAGATCTGTCTAAGTTGCTCAAGTATGGAAGCGAACAATTGGAGCAGCATTTCCAGAGGCTCCTTCAGGAAGATTCGAACCCTATCGAACCTCTGCACTACATTACGAAAGACAAGCCATTCCCGATGCTGTCGCAAGACAAGTCGACTCGTCTGGGCCTGATCAACTCATATGTCGTCTCTGTTGCGAGGCAGTCGGGGTCATCTCGAGATTCTCCTATGTTACAGGTTTATGCAAACATCAGAGGTCCATATTTGGTAGCCACTCTACAAAATTTGGCTGCTGCGTCTGTCAATACTGCTAAGAAGAAGTCACCGGATGCTGTCTATCGACAAGGAACCAATGGCTTGGGTACATATGCAATGGGTATGGAAGGGGCCTTCTTGGCCGAATATGGCAGCATTTCCAGTCTATTTGCTCGAGACGAATGGGGGAAAGTCTTCAATCTGTGCTGTCAGGGAGCAATATCGGAGCTGGCAAGAACATTAAGAGATTTAGATTTGCATATCAAGGCTAACTTCACAACCGATTGTTTTCTTGCCTATGAGATCATCGAAATCATGTCGAATCTATCTTCCAACATGGAGGAACGGACGGGCGAGTTGAAACCGTCATTTGCCGCAGCGTTGAAGCCAATACGAGAGACAGGGAAGTCATCACTGAGTGAATTGCTGGATGATACTCGCCGTCGTATTGCCAGCCTCCCGACAGTACCACAAGATTCAGCCGCGATGCCAATCACGCAAGAAACAATGACTCGTCTACAGACGATGGTCGATTTCTTGCGGCCAATCTCAAGTATTATGGTCTCCATTGGTGATGGTGGTTGGAAAACAAACGCATCATCCAATCAGTCTTTGGATCAAATACCAACCCTGAACTCCTTTGACGTAGGGGCGGATGGAAAGGAAATTTTTGCCAACTATAGCATGGACACAATCGATATCCTGCTCAGCTCTCTAGAGCAAAAGGCCAGACCCTTGCTGAAAGGAAAACCTCCTCTCGGCGTATTCATCGCAAACAACGCCACAATCGTAGATCGCATGATCCGCACTTCAGAACTCCAACCCCTCCTCCAATCCCGCATGGCTGATGTCGACAAGTGGCGCAAGAATGGCGCCTCCTTGTATGGCTCTGCATGGCGAGAGCCCTCGACCCACCTGTTGGACGTCCAGTACACGAACCGAGGAGGACAACGACCGCCTTCTGGTTCTGCCGCCGCCATCGACTCAGCTGCCATTATCAAAGGCCTTAGCAGTAAGGATAAAGATACCATCAAGGAGAAATTCCGGCTTTTCAATGCTAGTTTCGATGATCTGGTACAAAAGCATAAGAGTATGAGCATGGAGCGTGAGGTACGCGAGATGTTAGGCCGCCAGGTCCAGCAGATGATTGAGCCTCTGTATGGCAGATTCTGGGATCGCTATCATGAGGTTGACAAGGGGAAGGGCAAGTATGTAAAGTACGACAAGGGGGCCATCTCAGCCATTTTCTTGGGCCTGTCATGAACTTTTCAATAAATGGTGTTTATCTACTGTGCATAGCTTCGAGACATGTCATGGTGGAGGACGAATCTGCAAAACAGATACTTGTCTGGGTGACATGATACCAGGGATTTGGAGTTGGTTACATTGGCGTTGACATCCTCAATTTGAGCATTGGGAGCTTATTTCGGTTATGTTAGGAATGTATAACACTTTATTGGCATGTTGCATTACGATATGCCTGCTTCCATACCGTGATCCAGCATGCGATCTGCAGTTCTCCCTCCGTGAAAACCACCTACTCGACGGAGTTCAGACAAAAGGGTAAAATCAAGACCGAAGCAGGTCCACTGAATGTTCCCAAACAAATCCCATGGACTCCATCCGTTGGACCTCGTAACGCCATGCCCGTTCCCATTCCATTCCCTTCCAGTTCTCAAATCCATACCTCCCCACTAAACGCATAACACACCTGAGCCCCGAATTCGAAGAAGATGAATGAGAAAATGAAGATCAAAACAACGAAAGACAAGAAATATTCCTCTAAAGAACGCCGCCTGAGAAGACGAATGCGACTGAAAGCAGAACGACAGTGCCACAATACACGATCCGAAACAACAAAGGTGCATTCGTAAACGAGGGTCGAGTACGGGGTTGAGATGGAGGTCGAGGTTGGAGTCTGTATCTTCTCAAGGCCGATTCATATTGATAGATGAGATTCCGTGTTATGAACGTATGTCGTGACCAAAAATCGAGATGATGAAGTGATAGATTCAATCTCGCGAGCCAATCGCGTAGTCCGACGTATGTCTGCCTGCCTATACTTATAGACAATCGGTATTCTCACACCAGCCACACAAATCATGATCGCCGTACTGGTCTTCCTTGCAGCAGTAGCCACAGCATTTCGCGACGAGAACTTCTGGCGAGGCGATTGCTTGGGTCGGGAGTGGTTGGCGGGGGGTTTGGGTTGCCATTTTTGATAGTGCTTGGAGAGGGGCGAGGAAGGTGGGTGGTTTTGTGGGAGAGGCGAGAAGAGATGAGAGGAGGTAGAGTTGATGTGTTTGGGTTGTATGAGGAAGAGAGATGTTGGTGAGGATGTTGTGGAGGAAAGAGTAGACGGAGGGAGGTTGAGAGATGTGAGGGGTGTGAATCAAGGGCTTGCTTTATAATGTTCTGATGTGCTGCTGTCTTGAGGACACTGGTCTCATATATACATAGTTAAGTCTCTGTTGACCAGAGAAGAAGTAGATATTTTGTCTCGGCCGCTCTAAGCTATTCTCCGAGATTTCGTCACGTACCGAATATACTTCGATTTCCGTTGCTCATGCTCAGCAGCGTGTCAATGCATGAGATCAGCTGGCCGAGAGTAAGTGTTATTGCTGATGGTGATATTACAGATATAGCGACATCATTGTACTGGTATCTTCATACGAACTACCCCCACACTCTCAAATTCGTTCGGTATGTGGTGACTCCTATGGGGGAAGCATAGGGCAGGGCAAGCCTAGTATATCTGACAATGCACATGGACAGGCTTCCGGTCGATTGTGGTCGTGCTGCGCTCAGGGAGGTCAGGGAGGACAGTCTGACGATTCGATGATAGTCAATCAAGATGATTTTGAGAGTGGCTGCATGGGCTTGGCCTGGGATGGTGCAAGTGCTCGGCGAACGGCGAGCTGATACGCGGTCAATATTGTTAGATGGATGAGCTGAGCCAAGGATCGTTTCTGTGTCACTATAATCTCGGACCGTATCCAGACGAGAATGGAAATGCGAGGCTGTCGATTCGAGGCTTTTGTTCCACGACTTCACTTGTCTCGGGAGGAAGTGGGCGTCTCACGATAACTGATCAAACACGGACAGGTCAGGATATGAGACCCGAAAGAGAGAAAAGTGAACATACCCCACGCCGACTAGAGCGAGATTGCAATTCTGGAGAATTCGCAATGCTGAGATGAGAGGAGGAAGTTGATACGTCAGATATAAAATAAGTCTGATATAGTCTGAATGTGACCTTCATGACCCGAGGCCGCGGAACGGTCGGATTTGAAGGGACGGCGCAGCACGAGAAAGTTGGAAGGGTCTGATAACCAATGCTTTCGATTATATCTTCAATCTTACTTTCTCATATATCCCACATCTATAGGTGCTCGTAGAGCGTTGGCTGACTTTCATTCTAGACACGAAACCTTGCTGACATACATAAATATCTTCCGGCGATATAGACGCGCTTGACGTCGTGTAGCAGTGTTTACTGGAACGACGACGATTGTTCCCCCCTCTTTTCCCTTTTCGGCTGCACACTGTATCAAAGGTCACAATGCGTGCATTGCAATCTGTAAAATCAATGCGAAGAGCCAGCCGTTTCGACACTCGGGAAGGATGGGATTTCCGCATGTATGGCTTACTATTAGTCGATTTCCTGGACTCAGTCGACTGATCTGATAAACTAAATCCAGGCAGCAGTGCCTCGGAGCATCAGTGATCCAGCATGCATTTGTTCTTGAGTCACAGTAAGGAAGAATCTTGGGTCGATTATTAAGCCCGAATCTGACCGAGGGCCAGAACTGACTTCATGATGGTCACACATGTGTCTCGGGGCTTCTTTCATTCGTCTCTATTCCCAAATCGCAGATGCCTCCCATATGAGACCAATTGAAGCAATAGATAGCATGGTCTATAGTAAATATCATGTGATTATACTGTCAAGCGAGGAGCATAGTGGCTGGGAAATACCGGCAGTGGAATGGTGAGACCCGAAAGTCACCGAGTATGATGAATCATGAATAAGCAGACGTATCAGTTTCTAACGTCCTGGTCTTTGAATGACGGACAAATGGATGAAAGGACGTTTAATATGAAAAGATAGGAATCGCGGGAAACGCGGGTGTTTCACTTCGGGAGCAACCGAGAGACAACATGATCTGTTACCTAGGCGATCAGAGAGTACATTACCTTTCATTGGCTAACAATG
The DNA here is from genome assembly GCA_900074885.1 of Rhynchosporium graminicola. NCBI lineage: Eukaryota > Fungi > Ascomycota > Leotiomycetes > Helotiales > Ploettnerulaceae > Rhynchosporium > Rhynchosporium graminicola. Next base: position 113,720 of record FJUW01000020.1, read on the forward strand.
TAAAGGAATATGAATCAGTGACTCCAGCTTAGATATGTTTATAGTTATCAGCGTGTATAATGCAGTTAAGTATAAAGATAGGCTTATATGTTCAACAGGGAGAGCTTTAAATAGGACCAGGATCTCAAATTTTCGACTTTTAGACCTCAATATCTCTACGAATAATAACTCTGTAATACAAGTAAGTACAAAGTATGTAATCAAGTCGAACTTTATGCTACTTGGCACTAAGCAAGTTTCCGAGGTCCTATCTTCCTTACAGCATACACGTGACTTATATCTCGAACAACCACTAGGTGGTTTTAGGTCAATATACACGGTATGATAACCTTCGGAGACAGTCCATAACAGTTCCATAATATAGCTGCTCTATATTCAGGGCTATTGCTAAGCAGAAACTGTTTTCGCCTTTGTCTGAAAGAAAGGATCCTTCGTCCCTGTCGTGTTCCCATTCAATGAGTGAAGGTACTAAAATACTGGAAATGGAGGAAGAAAGTGATGCCTTAGATGAAAAGCAGAAAGTCAAGGCAGAAACATGGGCTATTTGGTGAGACGAAATTTTTGATATGCAAACATCCATGTGGTAGTCTAGACTCTAGACAGGGGAGATGGTTTGTTTCACCTTGAGTGCAGGATGCTGCAGCGGAAATTGTGACACCCAAAAGCTTATCCGTGGCTGGGCACACTTGAGCTTTAGTCCTGCCAGATGGAGCTCTACTCCATAATATATCCCATAATCAGATGAACGGCTTCGATTACTTCGGACTATGGGGCAAAGAGACCACCAATATCTCTGCTAGATGTGCTTAGTGAACTAACAAATCTTTCGATTAGACAGCTCAGAGATTACACTTATTCATCTCATTCAAAGAAAGCGCGAAGATGTTACATGATACCACAAAAGAGGCCAATGGCAACAGCCGCCGGATGTTTCCTAGCGCGCTGTGCGTTGGGACTGAAAGTAAATTAAGAGAAATCCCCATATGGTCTGCAAACGGAGCCGCCGGTGATGATTATCACAGGGTATTAGGGTTAATAGACTGGCGAGATTCACAGGTCAGAGGTGTGAAATTTGGAAGACGGAACAAGCGACGGCGATACACATTCAAGCCTTTGCAGTACTATCACTTTCATCTATATGTTCAGCGAACCGTTGCTATACGGGGGATACGAGGAGGAGTCTGCAGATGGAGTGAGGTTGGAACTCCCGCAGATTACGGTGTCGTGTCCTCAGAAACACGGAGGGCAGGCACGAACGGGGCTTTCAAAGCTTCTCAATGACACTTAAACCTTAAAGAATAGTGCAATCTTCGATGCAAAGATACCAAATTACGGTGTCGACCTGTCAGATGGTCGGTACATCCGTGCGTCTGAAACTGACAGGGAATTTCATGAGGGGAGGCCCTGACTAGTAAGATGGCTGTGGCCAATAGTATAGACATAATCGACAGTTAGAGTTCTTGAGCTTACAGACTCGACGATCCGGTAGTGGCACCGAAATATTACTTACCTTAATATTCTATTCAATATATAGGCTTTTAAGGGGCAATAACTCCACTTTCGAACTTGCTTAGACGCATAGCTAGAACTATGATTATGCGAACAGCCGAGAGGAAGTCCTTCAAACACCAAGAAGGATATTCAGAGTAGGGGAGAATAAGTACCAAGTCGACAGAGCGAATAAGCTACCACGATGAAAAAAATCTAATGAAACCTCTTTCTCGTGATAATGTTCTCTTCCCCTAGTGTCACAAGCCCTTGTCAGGTTCACTCCCAACGGAAAAATCGAGTAAAATGCCGAAGCTTCATTACCAAGATCTTGCCCCTGTTACTAGATAGGGTTATCTCGGTTATGTTGCCTGGCCTCAAGCTTCTCGTTTCATATAGAATATAGAATTGTCTAATCTTTCACCGTTGTTGGAGCCCGTCATACATCGTACCAAGTGCTATCGTACTGGGTCTCTTCGTGGGTCGGAACCTCCGTGCGTCGCTATCAAGGGTCAAATCTTATCAACCTGGAAGAGTTCCCTAGAGAAAATCCACTATGGACAAGTTCCTTACAGCCTAGCACATATATAATGGAGCCTTTTCGCGCAGACTTATGTGGACCTGCTTCAAATAAAGTACAGAGTAGTTGAAAATCCGATGTTCCGATGGCATCCCAGCAGTCACGCCTTGAGAGGAGCCTACAAACATTTCGGCTGGATCCATTTTCGATTACCCCGGAACAGATCCGTATTTTTTTTAAACCGTGTTCACGTTCTCAAAAGGTATCTAGAGTTGTGTAATATTCTCCGAATATTTATCGCAAGGTCTCACTGCGTGGATTGCAAGACGAATGAATGCCGCTGGTGGTTTAGCACCGCTTCCTTCTCAGGAGGATGTACTTTCCATCAAGATTCTATCAACATCCCAGAAACACGGACACAGGGATTTACAGGTGACGTGTTATGGCTTTTGTCTATTCTCCTTGTAAACCAACCTCAGCACTTAAATTACCTCGAAATAATTGGATCTGTCGAGAGATACGATCTTGGCGAATAATAACCTTGATCCTTCGAAGCGAGGGAACCTGACTCTCTGAGTGGCCGGCAAACGGCGCTAGACTGCTAGCGGCAGCCGCTTGAGGTTAATATGGTATTGCCATGAAAATACGGGTGCTCTTGAACATTGTCTGCCCTTAAGTATTGAGCCCGTCCTGTTCCATTTCCGAGTATCAAGTCAGGCCTCACACTCACTCTAGTCTCTCATTCATTCCGGGCTCTCACTTACTTCATTTCTCCATTCAACCAAACACTATCCTTTCAATCGCATATAACTTGTCTGTTCGTATACAATATGTTGTTCAGATCATCTACTTTCGCCCGGCTGGCGATTTTTGGCCTTGCTGCAGTAGCAGCCGCTCATACTGATGAAGATGATTCTTGCGAAGCGGATCACCCTACCACTTCCTCATCTGTAGCGCCTGTTCATACCACCGTTTCAACAAAGTCGTCCTACACGACCTATGTAGCAACAACATTGGTCACCCATGTTCCTCACCCAACGCTTCCCCCTAAGCACGCACATGAGCCTAAGCATGATCATGATAATAAGCACCCAGATGCTCCCAAATCAACTCACGAGCAAAAGCCACCACATGCTCCTGTGTCAACATATGAAGCTAAGCCACCACATGCTTCTAAGCCAACAACAGCTCCGACTTCAGTTTCTTCTACTGCTGCAGCAGCAACCCCAACTCACCCTGCCACAGGCTCACATGGAGCCCCTACTAGCCCAGTTAATATCGGCCTTGGAACCTGGTATGGAAAAAGTTGTGGTGAGATGCCCTGCTGGCAGGGCGGTGCATGTGCCTTCGTGGATTATGTTCTACCTGCCTCGATTATGGGTTCCACCTGCATATCTGAGCAGATCTGGAACAATGGTTACCACTGCGGTGGTTGTGTTGAAATCAGCTACAAGGGAGGAGCCAAGAAGATTGCTATGGTATGCCACCAAGCTCCTACCCCAAGTTTGCTTTCTTCGTCTTCACATTGATTCCGTTACTGATTACCTTGACTGCACGCAGATCACGAACAAGACCGGCGGAGACGGCCTTCATCTTGATATGAGCCCCGACATGTTCTCTTTAGTTGCCGACAAATCTCTCGGCGGGATCAACATTGAATGGGCTCATGTCCCCTGTCCCATAAGCTCTCCTATTATAATCAGAATCCACAACGGCGGTTCTAGATATTGGTTTGCGGCTACTGTTTTGAATGCTACGCTCCGTACGTCCAGCCTAGATGTCTCAACTGATTCTGGGGCCACATGGAAACCAACAAAGAGAAACATCAACAACTTCTTTGAGCTGGGAGCTGGTGGAACAGGTACGGCAACTGCCTGGGTCAGAGTGACATCGGAGACAGGTAGCCAAGTCATTGTCAAGGATGTTCAGTTGAAGTCAGGGGCTTCAACTTCAGGAACAAGCAATTACGCTTAATTTCTATCCGACTGAAGTTCTCCATGTAGGATTTGAACGGCAGGTTTGAATGGTCTTCCTTGATGGGTGTCTATGTCCTTTATCAGAGACGCTTTAGTCCCCAAGGAGGTTGAAACTTCCTCTGGCATTAGGTGCACTAGGAGGTTGAAACCCCCTCTGGCATTAGGTGCACTGAGACCTTTTAATTCCTGTATATATTATGCTATGCAATCCCGTTACGAAATAGTGTTCGAAATTTCACAATATTCTGAGATTTATCAAGTGAAGTTATGAACAAACCATAAAGGCATCTGTGCCTAGCCTGGTCAATGAAGCAAAACCCATATCACATACAGTGGCTTGTATCCCTCGGCGTATGCCATAGCCGCTGATGTTGGGTAGCGCAATTCGAGTGAACTCGGTCCTGATGGCGTTTGCGAATGCGATGAAGAAGCCTCCGCGTCGGTCCGTCCGGTGACGATGAGCGACGTCGCCTGTAGTATTACCAAATATCGATCAAAAAGGTAGAATTCTCCAAGGTGCCTCCACTTGTTTCCAGGAAGTGAATGCCAGCCCTTCTAGTAGCGCCGCAGTGATCCATACATTGACTCATGCTGGAATCTGACTGATAGTTGTTGGTCAATACCCACCTAGGTGGCCACGGGTTAGCAGAGTATGTGTGCCGGGGTTTAGCCCCCGAACATATCAATCTCCGTTTGGAGGTCTAGAGTAACATGATTCTGCAGCCACTATACAAGCAATATTGCGATGATAATGTTACTGTGTACGGCCCGTGTGAGGGAACTTGACTGTACGCACAGGACAGAGTGATGCCAGTATTGTGCGATGGGTTTTAGCTTGATGCCTGTACGGCCACTGGAATGGCACTCATGACTTCTGCAATAATTTTACCACCCGATAAAGCCGAACCTCCGCAGACACCGGTACTATGATCGAAAACAGGTGATATAAAGAAGGCTAGAGCCATGAGCAGCGCGTATCTTCATGCCGTGGAAGTCTGCTTCAATGGCAAAATATACCGCCTCGCAAAATCTTTGCACCACGTTGGGAATAGTAGTTGAGAAGCTCGAGAGGAGGCGTTTAGACTCCTTCAAACGCCTGTATGTGTCGAGGAGAAGATAGAACTGCCTGGCTCTACAGCTGAGAACTACGGAGTCAGAGGCCGTGTTATCAGAAGACGATCGGTATCTAGCCTGGGATGTTCAGGTCTCAATCGCAGCAGTCTGGTCTTGTGACTTCCAAGCGTCGGCTTGAGAAGTTACGCGAATTCGACAGGAGATGTAACTAACAATGCATGACAAAGCCAGATGATTCGATTTGGCAAAACAACGCCGATTTTATTAGAGCTGCACAATTTTCAGGCCAGCCTGGTGTGGAGGGTAGGAAGGAAAGAAGTGCGGAAGAAAATACAGATAAAGTGATTCAAAATTTCAGAAGAATAGGACCTATGAAACCTCGCGTGAATCAAAACATCGATTGTAACGCTGTTATACACGAGCTTGCCCAAGACGATTTGGATGGATGGTGGCGTATCAAGCACTCACTCGTTTGTTACGATGGAGTTAGGAGATTCCTCGTCATTGTAGACACCTTACCTTCCGCGTAATACTGCTACTTCAACTAAGACTGAAAATCATACAACCATTAGATTATTGTACTTGCCGAATTGCTTCAGACGAAGATCATACTTTCCTACCATACAACTTTTAGCATATATCTTTTCCATATTGGATCTACTGTTTCTCAGCGTGCGTGGTCTCCACACCGGCAGAAACTTTTTCATCCATTCCAGCAGAAAGTGCCGCGGATTCACCATCAAAGATAACCGCAATCTCTTCGAGTGTTCTACCGCTGGTCTCCGGGAAGAAGAAATAGATGATGACGATCTCAATGGCAATCCACACGTCATAGTACACATAGTACTTCCATCCGATGTTCTCGAGACCGATTGGCTGTAGGGACTTAGCAGACTTTCTAGCATGATGTATTTTATTTACGGGGATTTGCTCACGTTGACATATTGGTTAAAGAAAGCTGAGATGAAGATAGACAGTAAGGTGAGTGCCCAGAGACGTGCTCTCCATAGATACGGAGCGATTTCGATTGGATATCCGACAACCTATGCGTTGTTAGCATGCACGAATTGGAGAGCGGTACGGGGAGGGGAGTGTTGGAACCCACCAGATACAGCCAGCAGAAAGCGTATGCAGCATTGTACAAAAAGATAAGAGCAATGACTGCGTATCCGGCAGCAGGAACGCCACTGATATCATATCGAGCTTGTGCAATTGTCCACCCAATAAAAATAGCCAGCATAGCGCTCGTTCCGTAGAGAAAAAGTGGGCGACGACGAAATTTCGACGTCAAAACAGCGCAAGCAACACCTATGATCCAGGACCAGATTGAGATACCTCCATTGATGAGAGTGACTGACTTTGCATCACGGATACCAGCGCCGTGGAGAATTGTTGTGAGATAGGCAGAGATAAGTCCATTCCCGCTGGTTTGTGAGAAGACTCCGCAACAAACGCAAATCAAAGCTCTCCAAAGCATTCCTTTATTTTGAAGGAGCTCTTTCCAAGAAAGTTGGGCAGATTGTTCAAGGGTAATAGCTTCCACCATCTCGGCAAATTCCCAATCGACGAGCGCATTATTTGGTTCGCCAGCTCCATGATCTGGGATCGTGTCAGCACGATAGGGAGAATGGTGTTGAATAACTTACACTTTGTGAGCAACGCCTTTGCCTTATCTGACTTGCCATGTGCAATCAACCAACGCGGAGATTCGGGGCATAGGTAAATGAAGCATAGCTGGTAGACAGAGCACACGATCTGGAGAATACAGGGAATCTTCCAGGCCCAGTCCGAATCTATCGTGTACGTTCCATAGGAGACCCAAGCACCAACAATTCTGCATTGTGGATCAGTGAATGGACAGAAAACAAGGACAAAGGAAGTCTCACACTCCAATGTAAATTGAGGTATTGAAAAGGTTCGTGATGGCGACTCGTTCCTTTGGATGGACTAACTCAGCCACAAGGGGTGCAGCACCGAGTTGAATGAGACCGATTCCAATACCAATGATAACTTTGAAGGCACAGAACATGCCAAAATTGACAGCCCAGACCTGACCGAAAGTTGAGCCGATTATCACAACGGACCCAACAGCGAGCGGGCATCGTCTTCCAAATTTGTCTGACAGGAAGGTCCCGAGGAAGATAGACACAATACCACCGATGGACTGAGCTGCCCCGAAGAACCCAAGAGATGAACCGGTTGGGCTGTCGAAGTCTGAGGAAGATATTAGTCCGAATGATTCAACCCAAAGGTGCACTTCCTTGTTTCACTCACGCTCTTGGAAAGCTGGGATTGTTTGTAGAGCATTTGTCATCGAGGTATCAAATCCGTTGGCCGTAGGAGTAAGCAGAGCTGCAGGGAGAAGACCGCAGTAAAGCAGTACACGCTCTGGGCGCTCGTACCATGACTGTAAGCTTGCGAGGTCGAAGGGAATGTGGTTTTCCATAGCTGCGAGGCTACCGGAAGCGAACGGGGAGATGATGATCTAACGAAGCTCCAAGTCGAATAGAAGATGTCTTTATATTCACGTATGTTGTGAAAGTGTGAGCTTGATGTTCATAAGCGAAGGGGTTAGTCGTAGGAGATTAAACTTATCTCAAACTAAGTGCTCGTCAGTTCTTATCCCTTGATAGACAAGAAATTCGAGGATCCCCTGCTTTTGCAAGCGAATTCCCACTCTATTAGATAACGAGTGGTGTCGCGGAGCAAGCGTCAATTCGATGTGAATCGTGATGGATCTCAGGGAGAGTGCCATGCTGAGCAAGTTGGCAACAGCCTTAAAGGCACATTGGAGATGGATGTGTACGAAAAGGGCTTAGATGCCGAGATGGGACTGTGGATTGCATCCATGCAGACCCAGGAATGACAGACAAGCGGGGAAAGAAGAATGAGGATGGGGTAATCTGGGGTGTCTAAAAGTTAATGTGTAAGAGCGGAGAAGAAACTCGAAAGATTCAGATTCTCAGACCCCTACATCCATGCCTCTGAGAAGGTTCTCGTCGGGGGAGGGCCCCGATGCTTGGCAGTGGGCTTGGAGGACCTGGCGAACATTTGTCGTTGCTCGAATTCTCATATCAACTGAATGCTCGGAGTACCTTCGACTGACGTCTCAAATACATCAAGCCTATTCCTCGCAACATGGATCTCAGCCTTCTCACAAATGAGTCCCTATCTCCACTCAGTCAACCAAAAGATGGCCAGCGGGACCTGGAAGCTGGTCGGTTGTCTTATCCGAACGAGGAGGCACGGAGAAAACGCAGAGCAATTGATATGAACCCAGAGTAAGTGATGTTAAAACACTATTGACAGAATACCGAAAGCTCTGCTTACAAACATGAAATGGGAAGCCAAGATCTCCCCGCTATTCATCACCGTGGCAAGGCTCAGTCCATAAGCCGGGGTACTCAAATCGAATCAATTCTAGGTCGACTCTCAAAGGTCGAAGAGGAGTTAGCGATGCTCAAACAGCCTCCGACGGACAGTTCTGCTTATACTTCCGATACGGCCAGCAGGCGATCAATCCTCGCACCGGCGATGCAGGGAAGCTCAGATCCTCGAGCCCAGATGTCTCTATCCGCGCATCAAGAAACCACTCCCATCTACGGGGAACCTGAGCAACTCTATGGTAGCAATTTTATGGACTCCCTATCACTGAGAAGAGATCTCCTATCTCCAGAGAATCCACCATTCGGAATTTGGTGGACTTACACCGTTGAGGAAACCCTGGTGTGGCCAATTCTGGAATTTGACGGCGAGATTAACAGTGGACTCGATGCAGTGCTAGATTTGTCTGATGAGGATGATGGGGAGCGTAGTAGTAAAGCTGCATATGGGCCTGGACCTGGACGTCTTCCCGCTGGTCCAAACCATGTAGGGCGCGTCAGGAAAGGGTTGGACGATGGCGATACCGTTCAAGAACTCATTGAAAGCTTTCTGGAAAATGTTCACATTCACAATCCTGTACTCGATACAGCAAAACTGCAAAGCTATGTCTCAAATTTCATCGAAAATGGACTGGGTTGGGATGGGGAGACCTGTCAGGTTGTAAGTCTTCCGTTACCCGAACCTAGTCCCGTACTCTGATGTCCGTAGTTGCTTGCTTGTGCGCTTGGTGCGGTATCGTGCCCATGGAACGCTATTGATCTACAGAATTTTTCGCATGCAATTCTGAGTCCGCAGAGATCTGCTATAGGGCGAGAATATTTCTGTGCTGCACAGAAACGCCTCGGGGCACTTTGGTCGCGCTCATCCCTTGTATCGACTCAATGTCTTTTCATGACGGGCATCTATTTCATGTATACACAACAGCCGGTATCGGGATGGCGAGCCTTTAACTCGGCCACAATTGCGTGTCGCAGTCACATTTCCAAACGCATTGCTGGCCAGAACAAAGCAGTCATCAGACCGGATACTCGTAACTTGGAACAGCGTCTCGGCTGGAGTTGCATCAAATCCGAACGGTATATTTAACCAAGCAAGTAACTTTCGATCTCTGACCTACTACAGTGAGGTTGCTTGCGAGTTCGGAATGGAGACATCTGGTCTGAATTTACTTGCCTATTCCACTACCCTTCCAACTCCACCAAATGGCGTTGCATCAGAGTCGAGGGAAATATCTCAAAACTCGCCTCTAAATCGGCCACGGCCGCTCGAGGATGAGTCGTGGTACTATTACTTGACCGAAATTATGCTCCGCAAGCTTCAAATGCGTATAGACATTTTCTTCCAGAACAAACGTCGTGAAGCATATCAGCGAGCGGGCGATTCTGCCGAGAAATTTTTCCACGGGATGGTCGAGGCTTTGAAGGAGTTTGATTTTCAACTAAAGAGTTATTACGAAACACTGCCTCCTTTCATGTTCTTTTCGCTTGAGGACTTGACGCCATGTTCAGACGGGCTCCGACACTTTCTCAGATGGCGCTTGCTATGTGTGAACCACGACATTACTCTTCCAGCTTTTTATATATTATTGCACAACGACGTCTCCAGGTGGTCAAGAGACTTGGTTGCTGAGATAGTACGGTTGGCAAACGCATGTCTGCTACTGGATATTAAGATCTTGAGAAGCTCAATAATCACATACAGACACCAGAATATGTGGATATCCGTTAGAACTGGCGTTAGAAGCGCGCTGATACTGATAGCAGCAGAAAGGCTGGCGACACGGAAGTTGCCAGGGCTTGAAGGACTCTTCGTACCAGATTGCACGACATGGGTGGATGGTGCCCAGATCCTGTTAAAAGGTCTCCAGTACTGGCAAGGCGACTCCAAGGATTGCTCAGAATATTTGAAATTGCTTCAATCATTACACCCCGCCTTTTCAGATCAAGGGATGTGAACATAGCAAGCGAATCTATGATAATTGATTCCGGTTCCGTTGCGCCAAGATATACTGCAATAAATCAATATACCGCATGTTGAGCTCTGAACTACTGTCGACAATAAGGATTGATAAAGTACTCTGTACAACTTCCCACCAATGGATATCCATGAAAAGACTACTGTCTGAGATTTCTGATCCCTCAGTATGCGAAGCGATAAGCAGTAATGCAAGCACCAAGCAATTGTTCGCTTTGAACCATGGACCGCCGGAGACAGACTCCCTGCCACGGAGAAATGGGTCCCTCGACTCCACATGAAGTCGCAAGAGTACTGTTTTTCGATGCTGGGATGCCAATTCCGTTGCTTTTACAGCAAAATGGGCTTGCATTGCTTGTTCGATGTCAGAAGCGCTTTGGATGTCCACAACAGATCTACTCTTCTTATGAAGACATATATATAACCAGGGGCGAAGAATGAGCTCATTGACCTCCACAAAATGATACTCAAGAAATTTGGGACGAGCCTCTTCTTGGCTTTGGACACAATCTCCATTTGGTTCGACTGGAAGTGAGAAGTGGAGATTTGCTGGCAAGGCCTTGTGCCATTTATCAAGTCTGTCCCGTAGCAAATTAAGTTTCGCGCTGAAATTGGCTACATCATTCCACGCCATCTCGGGTTGCAAGAAACGGAGAATATGCAAAGCTTGTTGGCGTATCTGGAGGAGAGACATCTCAGCGCGGCGAAAATAAAGTTCTTTTTCAGCAAGTGTACCGGCAGCCTCATTCGCATATCGCAAGTGTAGTCTGTGAGGGGATTGGATGGGTTGAATAGAATGAATCCTAAGGTCGCTTTGAATCTTGCTTCGAAGCCGGGAATGGTCAATACTTTTTATGCATCCTAGTACGAAAATATAAAGCAATTGTTGTACTCACCATTGAAAACGGAGACATATTGTCATCATCTGTTGTAATTGTCGTTCGTATACTTGATAATTCTCACCCAGCTCGAGAGGAATTTGACGACCTTGAATGGATAGCGATGCGCTGTGAAAGAATCTCGAAGCAGTAGTTGGATCAAACCTTTGCAGGTGCCATACTCCACATCAACAGACCTGTCAGTTGATGATCTGGTTGCTCGATAGTGGGGCTCGCCAGGGACAGCCTACCCAGCAAGTATAAGACATTGGGCAGAGAGTGGATTGGGCTCCTCCAGAGCCCATCCCAAACGCTTCTTCGCCATGTTCCAGTACCGAAATCCTTCACTGCTCAAATCAGTTGATTTCTGGCAGTAACACCCCAATGCAGCAACCAAAAAGACTAGGCACGATTCTGCCGACCATTGAGGCCCATTTTCCCCAATTTCAGAAATGTAATATTCTAGCTCGGTTTCTTCCACGAATGGTAGCTCCAAGGAGTAAACTAGAAAAAAGGATCGGGAGAGCTCCATGAGACATGAAACCGACGTATCGCCACTTTCATGACCACGCGTTTGTAACCTATGAGTCGTTTTCTCTGCCAGAAATGAGTGCGCATCGGGGGCAAAGTCGAATACATCCCATGCCAGAATCGAGGAAATGCTAGTGATATTTGATGGCATTTCTACCGCAATAGAGAAACATTCTTCGTCGTCATGTGTGTCTTTCCCAGACTCGCTGATGGAAGCCGGGCACATGAAGGATGATGAGATGCTCCCATTTCTACGTTTGCTGGCAGGCTCGTGACTGAACAAATCAAGCTTTTCGGCAAGGCGCTCGATTCCATTCAAGAGTCTGGTCCCTAATCTGTTAAAACCACCAGCACCATCTAGTCCACCACTATGGTTTAGTAAGTACATGCAAAAGTTCTTGCACGCATGAGAGAGTGGAGAAGGAGGAAAGACGACGTACGACACCGAGGCAGGCGAAGGCAACTGCACCGCACCGGTTTGGCTGTAGGAACATTCGATGCCAACTCTTTTGCAGTAGTCACATGTTGGTTGGTGCCCGCTGCAGCGAGTCTTACGATCGCGACAAGTCCCGCATGCTTTTGCCGTCCTCAAGACACCTAGATGTTCTCCTTCCGAACGTCGTAATTGACTCTGTCTGTGTCGAGGCAAGCGGCCGCTACCACCAGTTGTACTTGCACTCACACCGTGACTCTGAGCTTGACTTTGAGCTTGAGCTTCTTGGTGGATTGTGGGAGAGTTATTGGCATTCCACTCCTGACCTTGATAAGCATCCATACCCAGTTATCAGTCGTGGAGCTTTGCGGCCGGCAAAGAAGGGAAAGGGTACGATGAAGACGAGTATCGGGAGAGGATCCGAAGAGAGTTGCAGCAAATACGCGGTAGACAAATAGACAGATAAGGCAGTGGGGGTTCGAAAATTGGGGATGGGGAAGCAGCGGTTTTGTAGCATCGGCACTCCCCCGAGATTGCATTGACGCTAACAAGCCAAGCAACCCCACATGATTAGGTCTCGGGTCAACAAGTCACGAGTCAAGAGTCGAAAGTTCATCAAGTATACTTCCACGACTTGGTCTTCTAACCTCCGACAGAAAACTGCTTAAGCTAGCCTGATGGGTATTTGTGCGCATAGTGGAGATGTTGTGACAGCGAGGAAGAAACTGAGAATCTGAACACTAAATGATAGGCAGATGGGTCCTCTCCTGTTAAAACCCAACAGTGCTACAAGCACTATTGGTTACTTTCTGTGCTGGTACTCATCTTTCTCCATCTAAGGATTCTCTACATATGTATCTTGACGCATTTCCTCGAGTATAACTCTTCCCTTAATACCTGTACTAATACCATATATATCTCATTTTATCTGGATCATGGCCATCAGCATCGGCAATGTGCATTTTGAGCATCATCGAGAATTCATTGGAATCGGCGAGTCGAGGCCGCGAATTTCATGGAGGTTCGAGGGAGACACCAAGAACTGGACCCAGAGATCGTATGACGTTGAAATCAGACAGTCAGAGACCCTCAAGATATACAGTATCGAATCTCCTGATTCTGTTCTCGTGCCCTGGCCTGGAAAACCTCTGGCTTCTGGCGAATTGGCCACTGTTCGAGTCCGTGTCTTTGGCGGTGAACAAAAAACTGCATCGCCGTGGTCTGAAAGTGTGACGGTTGAAACCGGGCTCTTGAATCGAGACGATTGGTCCTGTTCATTAATTGCTGCTGGTCAGCTCACCGACGTATCCGCACCAAAGCGGCCAGTGCTATTTCGCCGAATATTTGACCTGAAGGCTGATGTCCTTAAGGCTCGGATTTATATCACGGCCCAAGGAGTTTACGAAGCCCACCTTAATGGCAAAAGGATCGGCGACCACATGCTTGCCCCAGGCTGGACTTCTTACACACATCATCTTGCCTACCAAACATTCGATGTAACGAACCTTTTGCAGTCCGGCGAGAATGTTCTGAGTGCACAAGTCGGCGAGGGCTGGTTTTGCGGACGTCTGGGATTTCTGGGAGGGAAGAAGAACATATGGGGAGATACCATTGGTCTCATTGCCCAGTTGAAGATCCAGACCACCGATGGACAAGTCATTGTCATCAACTCAGACTCGGAGTGGAAGTCAAGCACAGGCTCTCTGATCACCTCAGAACTGTACGATGGTGAAGTATGTGATCTGAAACTGGAGCAAAAGGGCTGGCAAACTCAAGGCCAGGGATTCGATGATAGGTCTTGGGGGAAAGCAAGGACTTTTCACCTGCCTAGCGCCATGTTGGTTGCTCCTGATGGACCACCAGTCCGCCAAACCCAGGAGATCGAGGCAATATCGGCATTCAAGTCGCCTATAGGCAAGACGATCGTTGACTTCGGGCAGAATTTGGTCGGGTGGGTGCGTATACGTCTTTCTGGTCCCCGAGGACGTGTTGTCAAGCTTCTTTTCACAGAAGTTCTGGAAGACGGAGAGGTGGCCACGCGACCATTACGAGATTGTAAGGCCACAGATACCATCACTTTATCCGGTGAAGATTATATTTGGGAGCCTAAGTTTACCTTCCATGGGTTTCGGTATATGCAGGTGGATGGGTTGCTTAGCGAAGCGGACTCCTTTGATCTGAAAACCGCAACAGCTGTTGTTATTCACACAGATATGGAACAGACTGGTTGGTTTGATTGTTCTAACCCCCGTCTAAACCAGTTACACGGTTTGTGCACCCACGTGCTCGCAATTGGGATTGAAACAAGCTAATTGTGGCTCAGAAAACATTCGTTGGGGAATGAGGGGGAACTTCCTCAGCATACCCACTGACTGTCCTCAAAGAGACGAACGACTCGGGTGGACGGGTGACATACATGTATTTGCACCTACAGCCAATTATCTGTACGACACATGTGGCATGCTCCAAGGTTGGGCCAAAGACCTGTCTGCCGAACAACTTGCGGGTGGCAGTAGTGTCCCTCCTTTCTTCTGTCCAAATGTCTTCCTAGAAGATACTAAATATCCCACAGCAATTTGGGGTGATGTCATGGTTGGCCTTCCTTGGGATTTGTACAAATCTTTCGGCGATTCCAAAATTCTGAAACAACAATTCGAGAGCATGCGAGCCTGGGTCGACAAAGGAATCGATCGAGATGAGACTGGTCTCTGGAAAGCTGATTCGTATCAATTTGGTGACTGGCTCGATCCCAAAGCCCCATCGGATGAACCTGGTAACTCAGTCACAGACCCTCACTTGGTTGCCAACGCATATCTTGTCCATGTTACTTCTCTGATACACAAGATCAGCGTCGTTCTTGGCTTTGATGAACTTGCTGAAAGATATGGAACTTCTGCTATCGACCTGAAATCAAAATTTCAAGACCGGTACATCACAAATGAAGGTCGCGTTCTTTCAGACAGCCAAACGGCCATTGCTCTCAGCATCCACTTTCGGCTATTCAAGTCCGAATCCCAGGAAATGGTCGCAGCAAGACGACTCAAGGATCTCATTCTTCGCAATTCACGCTTCAAGATCGCGACCGGGTTTGCAGGCACTCCAATCATTGGACACGCACTTTCTCGCGTAGGCGAAGCTCAGCTATTCTATCGAATGTTGTATCATCGTAAAGCGCCCAGTTGGCTATATCAAGTGACCATGGGTGCAACAACGATGTGGGAGCGCTGGGATAGCATGCTTCCAGACGGACGAGTAAATCCTGGTGAAATGACCAGCTTCAACCACTACGCACTTGGTGCTGTCGCAGAGTGGATGCATAGAAATATCGGCGGCTTGAGCTTAATATTGCCGGGCTGGAAAAAATTCCGCATCGCACCAGTACCAGGTGGTGATTTGACGTATGGAAGCGCTCGGTTCTTAAGTCCTTATGGCTGGATTGAGGCGAAGTGGTCCATTCAGGTCGACGAATTTCTCCTGAAAGCTACTGTGCCGCCAAACACGACTGCGGAAGTTCTGCTGCCCGGTGACAAGCAGGATCACATCAGTGTTGGTTCAGGAATACATGAATTCAGAGCTCATTATAAACATCCGAAATGGCCACCGATACCGATCTATCCTCAATATTATCTCCATGATGATGATGAGCCATGATCGATCGGTGCCTGAGGGCGACCGGGAGCCACTGGGAATAATTATGATGCACCTGGGAGTTCATAACTACTGAGCAGTCCAATGGTATCTTACTCTGGGGGAAGACAAATACGCAAGAGTGAAAACAATAAGTGGTGGCATACTTATCAAGATCTTGGCAATCTCGGCGGATGCAGAAACTGTGGTTCTCACCATCTGATAAACGCTCTGCCTATTCACCGTTGACTATGTCTCGTATCGCGACGGGAATCGAGAAGGTGGAGCTGGTCCATCTGAGAATTCCTGAGTTAGCTGTTGGTTTGATAACATGTAGAGGGATACATGCGAAGAGGGATTTATGCGCTGCAGGTCTAGCGATACGCATTCACGCAGCAGACTCATGTATGGCAGTTGTTACTTGCAATAAAAGTAGTCTGGTTCAACAATCAAGCGAGTTTGTTTTGCTTCTCAGGGAAAATTCTCCATAATCCGGGTCTCCAAAAATGTCAAGTACACTTAACTCTTAATTCCAATTAGTCAAGAACGGAGAACGAATCTTAAAATATTGTTGCTATGTTTATACGCCGACGTCTTGACGAGGACCAACTCGCTTAAAGCCTCTATAAATGCCATTTCGAATTGTTCGAACCCGAAGCAGACACACTCACGATAAAGTAGGATTGCTGTGATGGTACTGCAAGCACTATTGTTGAAACTAAAGGACGTGAGTGTCCGCAAGATAACCTCTGATTTTTAAGAATACATGGAGTTGCCAGCGGCGTGACGGGGATAGGGGCGGAAAGTTCTGAATCGTCTGCAATTGATACGAAGTGGTTTTTCGAAAACGGAGAGATCCACAGTATACGGCACCTACATCGCTGAGCTCGCCCAACTTGGCGGTTGCTACCCAAAGTTCGAGGGGTTATAGAAGCAATGTAGTTCGTGCTGAAGGATTTTTCAATAGACGCCCTGCTTCAATGTTTTCTGGACACAGTATCCCAGGTTGGTTGTATGCTAAGTAGAAAAAGTCTCATTAGGGGGTATCTTGGAAGAGGGCTTGTGGAAATATTTCAGGAACATTCCAAGGTATCGATTGGGATATCAATCTGAACGCAAAGAACTCCGTTAAGAAGAGTAACGCTATCCAAAAGCAAGCATAACGCAGACTTGCCATGAATTAGTCCTATCATTCTGTGCCCGATCATTCATCTGTAGAACATCATCTGCGCCCATAGAGAGACTTAGAAGCTGCCGTTATGCTGATCATAGTCCGCACCTGCCAGTGAAGAGGCTCCAGTTGTATTTTCCTGGCTGGCTTTTTCCTAGGATGATTTCGGCCAAGTGGTTTTTTTGGTCGCTTTGGTTTACCTCTGGCAAAATTGTCGATCGACTGTGTCTTTGCAAGCAGCGCGAGGTATTGAAGGAGAGAGAATATATGAAAGCCATGCCAAGTTCAGTGAAATAATCACCTCTTGATTGCAGTTCCAGTGAAGAAGCAATGCACTACAGCACATCCAATATGACTTCTAAAATGAAGTAAGTGATTTTACCGACAAAGTTCTCTCCTAACTCATGCACGGTTCCTACAAGTATCTCTATTTACAGTCTGGCCTAATGAATTACCCCTAGGGCGCCGTTCGACTGCCAAGAACCCCATGGCTAGCCTCAATTCGCTCAACTTAGTTCCCGGATCTCTTCTACTTCTGTACTATAGTATCCCCTCGAGCACGTTCCATCTTCTGGAAGGCCCGGCCCGTACCGCCCGTGCCGTCGCATCTTAGCTTACCGTGTCCAACTGAGCTTCCCCACTATGATATGCATACAAGCATGGCTTACATGATGAGTGTGCTTCACCTAGAAAAAGACCTTTTTTATAAGCGTCCCTTGCATCTTTTAGACTCCTTCATCAGCGGTAGATGAAAGCATGATATATACAGCTACTTCTCTCATGGGTTTGCATTCAGATGACCCACGTTATAATCAGCTCTTCTCCGTCTGGGATTGCGCAGAGTTGTTCCTCTCGGTCTTTTGTGTGTGATTGAGTCGATGAAGTTGGTTTTCTTGGAACTGCCAAAGTTGATGAGGATATGTGGTCGTGAAGTCCGAGAAAAGGACTAGAGAGAGAAGTCGGAAGTGGGTTACTTACGGTACGGAGTAGTAATTCGAAAGGTCTCGCTTCGCTCTGCGCGTCCATTGCGTCTGTTCCCATATCCTGCTTCTCTCTATCCTGGTGTTAAGGTACAATGGCTCGGATTCTCAGCTGCTCCGGGAGTTCTCTGTCACCATGGAGTAATGTACAAAGGTAAATTATAGCGATTAAGTGTTATCCCTGGTTGACTGGGGGAGAAAGGGGGGAAGGGGTCTGCGGGTCTGCGGGTCTGGAGACTTTACTTGATCTATCATCACACAGACAGTCAATCGACTTAAGGCAGTCTGGTCAGCACGTTCTGACGATATCAATCTGTTTACTTAAGAGGCTCCGAATCCTGATCGACTAGGGATAACTGTTATCCGGAATCGCTATACCTCCGTAGTCTTTTCTACTCCGTGTGATATTGTACAGAGTAAGATAGGTCTATCAGTAGGGCATGGGCGGATGTGATGTATGTCCTGCCTCATAGAGCTGGGAGCAAGCAGAGGTCGTATTTCTTACTCTGTCTAGATCATCGTCAAATCGGGCAAGCTCCTGCTGGTTGTGGTTTTCCAGACCGCGCTTCAATATCGCGCAGTGGTATCGATCACTGAACCACACAAAACACACGAAATCCTACAATTCAGATCTGAATCTTTGAGAGCCAGCCCATTCACTCTCGTGCAACTTGATGGCAATAAGCTTCTTGTCATACGGCGCACATGTACTACCAAGTGTAACCTATCCACGAAATGTCCCCGCACTATTATCTCGGGACTTTTGGTAGATTTGAACGTGTACACTGAAGACACTGAATACAGCACTTCTACCTTCTTATCAAATCACGGGCATCTTCAACATGTTGCTCACCCCAATCCAGTTATTGTTCAGCTTAGCTACCTGTGGCGCGACGTATGGAATGGGTCTAGTCATCTATCGACTTTTCTTCCACCCCTTACGAAACTTTCCGGGCCCTAAGTCTGCGGCGGCAACGAGATGGTATGAGTTCTACTTCGACCTGATTAAGGGCATCGGTGGTCAATTTGCATGGGAAATTGACCGAATGCATGAGGTCTATGGTGATTACTCCACTATTCATGTTCTGAATTACTCGACTGACTTGGTAATGAAGGCCCGATCGTGAGGATTAATCCGGATGAGCTCCATGTGAGAGATCCTGAATGGGTTGATGTTCTATATGCAGGAAATCCCACCCATAGGGACAAGTATCCCCCATTTGCTGCTATGACTGGAAATCCCGAAGCTGGTGAGTACCTTATACAAGGTCAGAAGCGTGCCGAGCCATGCTAATTATTGCAGCTTTTGGAACTGTGGAACATAGTATTCATCGAAAACGTAAACTTGCGACAAGTCCATTCTTCTCGAAACGATCAGTCGCGGACGCAGAGCCATTGCTCAGAAGAGAAGCCGAGAAACTATGCCAGACTTTCAAGGAGTCATACCTCAACAAAGAAGTCATCAAGCTCCATACCCGATACCTGGGCTATACAAGAGACTCGGTATCGGAGTTTGCCTTCGGCAAGTCGGAGGGGCTGCAAGGAAATGTAGAGGGTTTGGAAGATTTGGCTGAGACGTTGCGAATGGTAGGGGCCGCATTTCCAGTGTTGAGACAGTTTCCATGGATGATCAAATTGGCGTTGAATTTACCACTGTGGGTTTTCCAGATGATAGTTCCTGTACTATCACGGTTTCTAGAGCTTCACAAGGTTGGTTTTAATATCCCTAAACCGAGTTCCTCTGTTAACGAAGTAGGAAATGAAAAACCAAGCAGGAGCATTCCTCGAGAATGAAAAGAAGCATCCCACGCCACTTGCGGTCAAAAGAATGGAGAGAGCACCGACAATCTTCCATGGGATATATCAGAGCAATATACCTATTGAGGAGAAGAGCCTGAATCGACTGTCGCAAGAAGGAGTTGTAATGATTGTAAGTATGCTATGATGAAGCTCACACTCCTACTACCCTTACCAGCGTATCATTGCATCATGTTTTTCTTTAAGACATGCATGTCATATTCCCGAAATCTCCTTCACTGAGTTCTTGCTAATCCCCATAGGCTGCGGGAAGCGAAACAACAAGCAGAACCTTGATGCTGGCAACTTATTATTTGCTAGCCAATCCCTCTGCGATGGCCAAATTGAAACAAGAACTTTATGAAGCTATACCAGATTCATCTGTTTTGCCTCCGGTGAAGGTTTTGGAAAGTCTGCCTTGGTTGGTATGATTTATCACCCTGGCATAGAGATACTTCTGCTGATGAATATCTCCAGCATGCAGTAACAAAGGAGGCCTTGAGGACGTCAGCAGTTTTCACAACTCGCTTCCCGCTTACAACTCCCGATACCTTAAAATATGAAGACTGGGTCATCCCTCCTCATGTAAGCAAAGTCTCGCAACCCGTACTGGTCTTCATTCTACGATCCCTACATTTCCCAGATATCAATTGCGATTCTCGCCCATGCTAACAATGATCCCAGACACCTGTCAGCATGACGACCCGCTCAACAATGCACGATCCCACCTTCTTCCCGTCCCCAGAATCTTTCCAACCCTCCCGCTGGCTGAATGACGGCACGTCCAACAACAAAGACCTGAACCGATTCTACGTACCTTTCTCGCGAGGAACTCGTATATGTCCCGGCATCGAGCAAGTATTCTCATTAATTTCCATCAACTTGTACTCAGCTTATTCTTCTCCTACTTTGTAGACTCGCTTATGCCGAACTCTACATCGCGCTATCTATGATCATTCGCAGATTTGACTTGGAGCTCTATGACACAGACTATGAACGCGATATCAAGGTGGTGAGGGATTGCTTTTTGGGAGAACCGACACTGGGAAGTCAGGGAGTAAAAGTGAAGGTTACTGCTGTACACTCCTGACCAAGACGAAACATGCCAGCAGTCGAAATTATGTAGACATGACGCAATGATCTAGATCCACCTCCATGCTCCAAGGAGTCGAATTCACGGTATCAATTTTCATTAAAATAAGCAGCTAGCATTGTCCGTCAGTGTCGTATTACTTCGTACATGGCCTTTTAAATGTAGATTTGCAGGGGTATAAGCAAGGGTATAGTCTCTAGAAGATTCCACTCTTTATAGGCATTCTAGCTAATGACTACTTAATACTTCTCACGCTGCCCTACTATAGGAATTATTACTATAGGATCCTTAATTCATCATGGAGCAAATATACTACTTAGTGCCAACGCCGAAAACACCACGAAAATAATATACCCGAGACGACCGTCTACGAATTAAGACTCTCTTCTTTTAAGCTAATTTCTCGCAAGCTTAAATTGCTCTTCAATTGAATCTTACTCCTTGATAAGTCAGTTATACTCTTACTTACCGGCTAACTCCTTAAAAACAAAGATATAGTCGACTACCTGCTCTTAATATACCTCAACGAAAGCACCTTATCGAGTGGGTTACCTCTTTAAGTGAAAATCGGCGTACTCGGTAGGCAGATATACCAGCGATACTCGGATAGAATTATAGAGAGAAAGCAATTCGAGTAGCCTTTCAAAAGGAAGGCTTCGTTCGGCGAATTGCAAGGCGAAAGCCCCCTTTAATAGCATAACACCGACTCGATAGGCTCAATTAGGCTTAGGAACACCTATTTTGGACTAACGAAGAGTGGTCGAACGTCCTTTGGAGTAACGAGACCTGAGCTAACCCCGGGAGGTATATAAAAGCGTGGGTTACTCGAAGGAAAGGAGAAGAGGAGGTATATCATCGAGACTATATCGAAGAGAGATACCAGAGGAAGATAGGGTGGATATTTTAGGGTTCGATAAGCGGTAAATACGGGAGGCATCGAGGTCTCTTTTGGGAGAAGGACTAAGAGATAATAAATAAAAGCTCTTACTCGGGGATAATTATCCTAGTAGTTCAAGAGATTCTCGAGTAATATCCTGAGCTTATATTTCAGTAAGATAACGCAAAAGGGCACTCCTCGAAGTATACGAAGTCAGTCTTAGAAGCTATTGGAATTACTCCTATCTTCTGGCCTGCGAACTCTCCTGATTTGAACCCTATCGAGACAATTTGGGACCTTATGAAAGACTACCTTCAAGATAAGTTACCTATAGTCTATAGGTCTTATAAGCGACTTCGAGAGGTAATTCAAGAGGCGTGGGAGTTAATTACATAAGCTACTATTCAAGAGTTTATTCGGGAAATAGGTAATAGATATATCGCAGTGATTCTAGCTAAGGGTAGCTATACAAAATACTAGGGGTTTTATTAAAAGCAGTATTACTAAGTATTTAGTACGCATTGACGCTGAAATCTACATTTAATCGGGCATGTACGAAGTAATATTCCCGAGGCATTGAAAACGATTGGCCTTGTAAAGTGTGCAGATAGCAAATCAAGTTTATTTATCGCCGCTGTAAGTCGTTTCAATCGTCGCAACGAATAGAGAGCGGGTTATTCCAGGGTCTACCTAGGTCGAATGTCTCTAGGATGTACATAAATACATTGTAAGACCTCGCTGTTCGTCATTCCATTTCTTGTTTCTCAAAATTGATATCCTGTAGTTCAATGCCCATCGAGCTTCTTCCTAAAAGGCGTCTAACTCTTAACTCTTCTGGGTGACCACTTTGGATAACACCGCCAATAGAGATTGTTACCACTCTTCCATATTCCAAAATGGCGAACGCAACAAAGCCTCTCCTGGTCATAGGCGCAACACCTGTTTACGGCCACATCATGCCCCTCCGATCAATTTCGAAGGCACTCATTGCTCGTGGTTACGAAATAACCTTTGTCTCAGCAAGTCATTTTCGCCCAGTGCTCGAGGAACTCGGATGCGACTACGTATCCATCAAAGGATACGGGGATTTCTACGAAGAAGACTTTGAGAAGCTGTTTTCGGAGCGAGGGAAGCTTGTCCAGGGACCCTCACAGCTGGCATACGACATAGAAAACATTTTCATCAAAGCCATGCCCTCGCAATACGCTGCTATGCAGAACGCCATGAAGAAAGTTACTGAAGCGAATCCCGGGAGACCGGTCGTACAGATCACGGAGGGTATGTTTCTGGGCGGGATACCTATCATTCGGGGTGCTCCGGGAATAAAACCAAAAGCGACGATAGCCATTGGTATCCTTCCAGTATCATTAAAGAGCATTGACTTGCCACCGTCTGAATCAATTATCCCGCCCCACTCTTCCTCGGAAGGTCGAATCGAAAATGCAGCAATGGCCAGAGAGATTACAGAAGGACTCAAATCAAATGTTCAAAAGTCGTGGGAAAAATGCATGATCGAAGTTGGGGCTGATCACAAAGACATGACGGTGACCGATACCGTTTATCTGGCACCCGATGTATTCCTCCAAATGTGCATCCCATCAGCGGAGTATCCACGAAGTGACGCTCCAGCACATCTTCGATTCGCTGGAGGAATACCGAAAGGCTCGCGAGAACCGATGAAAGATCGTCCTTCCTGGTGGAATGAGGTGGTCGAGAACAAAGAGAAGAATGACATTATCTTCGTATGTCAAGGGACCTTGGCGTTGAGATACAACGAACTTATCATCCCAACAATTGAAGCGTTGAAGAATCGTTCAAAAACCTTGGTCATCGCCGCTCTGGGCAAGAAAGGTGCTTCTCTCCCGGCAAGCACCCCAATTCCGGGCAATGCCCGTGTGGTTGACTTCATTCCTTTCGACGACCTCCTACCGTATTGTGCGGCGTTTGTCACGAATGGTGGATACGGTGGCTTTCAGCATGCCATCAGTAGTGGGACCCCGATCATTACCGCTGGTGAAGGGGAGGACAAGCCTCAAGTATCTGCGCGAGCGGAGTGGTCTGGTATGGGAATCAATTTGAGGACCGCAAAACCCACACTCGAAGCTATCTTGAATGCCGTGGACGAGATTACGTCGAACCCGAAGTACAAGATACGAGCCAAGGAAATGGAGGCTGAGTTCGCATCTTTTGATCCAATGGATATCATTGTGAAGACTATTGAGGAGTTGGTGCCTGATGAGACTGCCAGACTTTGATTAGCATATGGGGCTTGAATGACAAATAGCTTGTTAGAATCTGTGAGCCGCCTATAGATACAATATAGATGTCTGAACGAATGAAGTACAGTGAATAATAGAATTGTTCGCACAAGTCTACAATACTGGTAAGAGATAGGAAAGACATGTTTCTGCCGGGTCTTCGCTTTGATGACTCTCAAGCGGATGCCTGAAGTACACATGACGGGAGAGGATCGGGTGACTGTCAGCTATCAGGTGAAAACAAGCTGCAGTTTAGGGCCTGGCACATAGCCAAGACGGCCAAGTCAAAAGACGGCTCCAGAACTTCAACATGGTTACGATCGACGTTCTTTGTAAAGATGATCGGTTTCTAATCCGAAGCGAAGATCTCGAACTGATCGCACACCGGCGGTCATCAACCGTACTGCTCTGATTGTGGATGTGGGTGTGGATGGAGGCCTGCCTGGGTCTGTTAGTAGCTGTATCCCGTGGTGTGATGTCTCTTTGAGATTGGAGAGCGAAGCAACGCCTCCTGGTAGTTCTCTCGTACTGGCAAGAACCCTTGACGGCTCATCTGACGGCACCGCTTCCAATTATTGGGAGATCGCCTCAGGCCCCGAAGCAGCCATGACTATATACCGACCGAGTGGGATCAGAGCTGCAAGTCGAGTTAAAGTCGACGTTGAAATGCTCAAAGCTGAACTGGCGTGGGTAATATAGATGAGTGAACGGTTAATAAATGGAAGAATGTATTGCCTTTCACTGTTTGTTAGTATTGTGAACTTATCGCCTTGTTTGTCTGGGATTGTTGTTGTTGTTGTTCTTGTTCCCGTCCAGAGTAGCTAGCGCTATCGGCCTCCATACTAAAAGTCTGCGCTTACTTATATTGTTTGAGCCGCTTGCTTTTGCCTGCCCTGCCTGCCCACCATCGAGGGAGGGGCATTATTACTGCATCTGAGGAAACAACTACCTTCTGCTCCCCATACATCAGAAACATTTTGGATGAAGATCAGAAAGTAAATCACCGCAATCATGTCGCCAACTTCTGCTGCGCACGAATCGCCCCGCAAGAGCTCTGAGCATAATGTTTCTATCATCAGCAACCCTGAATCTATGGAATCCAATCACGACTTGCCAGCGCGAACCATGGTCATGGCGGAAGATGAGCGGCACGAGCACAAGCACAGCGATGCACACAAGGACGACCCTGCAACCATGGCAGCCAGCGAGGAGTTGAAGCATACCACAATCTCCGACAATACTGTGGTGACAAATTTTCGAGTTCAAGAACCTGCAGGAGTGTCTATGGGAGAGGATAAGGTTATGTGGGAGACGTCAAAGGCAGAGACACCAGAACTGGAATCGGCCGAGGTACAGGATGAAGAAATGAGGGAACGCCTATCATCACCCAAAAAGAAGAGAGGCCGAGACCAGGAAGACGATACAAAAGATAATGGGGAGGAGAATGTTGACGAGCCAGGCTCCTCAGTCGATGGCAGCGTAGGGAACGGGAGTCGCACAACGAGATCTGAACCAGAAAAGAAGCGCCCACGAGATACGTCAGAGGAACTACCAAAGTCCGCAGAGAGTCTGAAGGATGTGAAAGTAAGCTTCAAATTTCCTGATCCCAAGAAATCTGTGTTAATTTTCTGCAGCAGCCAGAGTCTGCGGATTCGAAGACCCCAGACGAGGAAGCAGGACCACCACTTCAAGAAGTTTCAGCCAATAAATTGATAGATAAATCAAATACATCCTCTTCTGTATTCCCAGGTTCTGGCTTTGCATCTCTTGCTGCCTCTTCCAATTCTCCATTCGGGAGCCTCGGCGCCACCAAACCCAGCATCTTCAGCGGCGCAGCACAACCTGCTACAAGTGGATTTGGCGCATTAGCTGCTGAAAAACCTCCCATCTCAACAGCACCTGCTGCAAGTGGATTTGGGGGGCTTACGTCCAGTGATAAATCAAGTACAGCTGGCTTTGGCTTCGGGAGTGGAGCAACGTCTGGGTTCGGTGGACTTGCCAGCAGTAGTGTCTTTGGATCTAAAATCGGGAACGGGTTCGCAGGTGGTGTGGGACCGAAGCTCTCAAGCTTTGCTGCCCCCGGGAAGGAGAATGTACCAGGTCAAGACAAACCAGCAAAAGCCTTTGGCGCACCAGATAGTGACGAGGACGCTGATAGCAATGAGGCAGAAAGTGACGGAGAAGGAGCTTTTGAGGATGAGGAGGCAGGATTCTCACCCGTCGAGGAGAAGAAAAAGAGCAAGTCAACCAAGGGTAAGTCTTTTCAGTTCAACCTTGTCGAAACATGAATATAAGCTCACGCATCTTGCAGTAACTATAGACGACGGAGAGGCAGGCGAAGCTACGCTACTTCAACTTAGGGCCAAGATTTTCGCTATTGAATCGAAAGAAACTGGATGGAAGGAAAGGGGAGTTGGAACGTTAAAGATTAACGTGCCAAGTCCTTGCGTCAGCTTCGATGACAATGGCGCTGCCATACCTGGATCCTTTGATGCATCAGGCCTTGAAGATGGAGATGCCGATGGCCCTCGAGTTCCGCGTTTGATTATGCGCCAAGAAAATACTCACAGAGTCATCCTCAATACAATCATTGTTCGTGCTATGGAATTCACCGATAAGGCAGGAACCAGCACAGCGCAGATTATGTTCACTGCCTTCGAGGGCGAGAAGGAATCTAAACCTATCAACATGATCCTTAAGGTGTGAGCTCTTCCCAGAGATCATAGGTAGTGGCTAACCAGAGATAGATGTCCGAAGCCAACGCAAGGCTCTTCCATGCGGAAATAGCTTCTATTCAGCGTGAGTTATGAGACCATACATACATACGAAGCGAGGCCGACTTGGTGCATTGACTTGGTCACCCACACAGTTCCAGAACATGATTTTATTTGTTATAGAGATACACCGCAATGTGTTGCTTGCTTCGGAAGAAGGCTGGAAGAAAGTTCTGCTATTATTGGAAGTCTTTTGAGGAGTTTGGCATACCAGGGAAGGCAGCATAAGCGCGGCGGTCAGGAAGGGGGCCAATCCGTTTAACATCGGATATACTGTGAGCTAATGTGCTTACATCACATTCAAGAAACATTTCTATAATACACCAAAACACAATAACAACTGGCATGAAAGTGAGAACTGGTTCGAGCGATTTCGTTGTGATTGTAGAAGCCCCAGGCCGGGGCATTCCAAATTTCATCACGTGAACGCCCGTCAATTTATCGCGTCGTCTATCCTAACGCGATCATAATCTTCAGCGTCATGATGTCTATATGCGTGCACAAAGCTTGTTCGTGACTACCACCAACCATGGCAGGGCTGAAGGCAGCAACTGTATCGAATCAGATAGTCAGAAAGCGTAAGCGACCCCAGAATGACGAGCTGGAATGTCAACCGCCAGCACCATCCGACGTTGGCTCTGAAGCCTCATCCACCACTTCTACGATAAGTACAAAGACTCACGATGGTGGCGCGAAACCACGGCGGACTCCACAAGGCAAACAGCCTCCTAAGCTGTCTCGAAATGCTTCTTCTATGACGAACACTGTCACCAGTGCGATACCATGGCCACCATCGTTCCAATTGCTAGAAAAGACCCATCGGGCACTCAATCTTGTCTTTACGTTTTGCTCAACACGCAAACATCTTGCAACGACATTTGAAAATATCAAGGCGACTGTGGAAGGACATATCAAGCAAGAATTGAACATCGAGGATGTTGCGCGCATTGTATCATTACGTCCCGGTGGCATGAACTTCTCTTATGTAGACGAAGCCATGTTGCAGGTCGATGTTCGAGGCTCGGAAAGAGATGATACATTTAAGGGCGGTCGAGCAAAGACATGGCATGCTGCTGGTCCAGCTCCTGATGCTTCCGTTGGAGGAATCACAGGTGACGAGGGTCTCGGGTATGGTGAAGGTGCTACAGGAGAGGGCAAAGAGGTCCTTTTCTTTGAATTCCTCGATGGTGATTTGAAACGACAGGTTCAGGACAAAAAAACAGGAGAGGCCACTAAGGCCACGAGGAAGCTCAGGGAGGAAGACCTTAAGATGCCCGTATTCAGCCAGAAACAGATGACAAATTTAATCGAAAAGCGCAATAGCAAATTCGCGAGTGCAGTCAATGCATTCCTGAATCGCTGTGAAGCTGAGAGATTGGACCCCGTGGAGACGCTGAAGGCTGAATCACAATCATACATTCCAGAGCCTAGTACCTCTCGGGGTACAACACCGAAGCCGGACGTAAGTACAGTGCCGAAGACGATCCCAAAGGAGAGAAAGATGATTGCTGAAATCATTATGGAATTGAAAGAGAGCGAATGGTATACACAGCAGATTGTGCCAGACGGACACAGAATATTTGATCCACAAGAAGCCATTTATGGCGACTTGAATTTCCTTCTGAGTCAAGATCTAGTCAATGCTTTGTATAACACTAAAAACATTACTCAGCTTTACGCCCACCAGGCTGAAGCAATCAATAACCTCCATGAGGGACATCATGTCATCGTTTGCACTTCTACAAGTTCGGGCAAGTCTCTAATTTACCAGCTTCCTGTGTTGCACGAACTCGAGCAAGACCACCAGACCAGAGCAATGTACATATTCCCTACCAAAGCTCTGGCCCAGGATCAGCGCAGAAGTCTCAAGGAGATGATGAGATTCATGACCGGACTCGAGCAAACCATTGTGGAAACCTTCGACGGAGACACACCTATGGCTGATCGAAATATGATTCGCGATGAGGGAAGAATTATATTCACGAATCCGGATATGCTTCACATCACAATTTTACCACAGGAAGAAAAGTGGCGGACTTTTCTACAGAATCTCAAATATGTTGTCGTTGATGAGATTCATGTTTATAATGGGCTGTTCGGCTCACACGTCGCACTTATCATGCGTCGTCTGAGAAGGATATGTGCGGCGGTGGGAAACCGTCACATCAAGTTCATTTCATGTTCTGCTACCGTGGCAAACCCAATGGACCATTTCAAGACAATTTTCGGTATTCAAGACGTACGAATGACGGACTTTGATGGCTCGCCGTCTGGGAGAAAGGAGTTCTTGTGTTGGAATACACCTTACAAAGATCCTGGAGATCCGGCAAGTGGGCGTGGAGACACGATGGCAGAAGCAGCGAAACTTTTCTGCCAATTGATTCTACGAGGTGTGCGGGTCATTGCTTTCTGTAGGGTACGAAAGGGCTGTGAGGCCCTTGTCGGAGCTGTTAAGCACGAGCTCTCAAATCTGGACCGATCTGAATGTATGGCTCGGGTAATGGGTTATCGAGGTGGCTACACACCTCAAGATCGACGGCAGATTGAAAGTGAGATGTTCGAGGGCAAGTTGATGGGGATCGTTGCTACTACTGCCTTGGAATTAGGAGTTGACATTGGGTCGTTGGATGCGGTCATCACTGTTGGCTTCCCATATTCAATTTCCAATCTCCGTCAGCAAAGTGGTCGTGCTGGCCGTCGAAACAAGGACTCTCTGTCTGTCCTTCTTGGAGACTGTTTCCCTACAGACCAGTACTACATGCAAAACCCAGACGAAATTTTCACGAAGCCAAATTGTGAGCTGCAGGTAGATCTGCAGAACCCCCTGGTATTGGAAGGTCACGTTCAGTGTGCTGCATTTGAAATGCCTATTAGGCCAGATGAAGATTCAATTTACTTTGGGAAGATGTTACCGGAGTTGGTTGAGGAGCGTATGGTCAAGGACGATTTAGGCTTTTACCATTGCCACGACAGATTCCGGCCTTTCCCTTCAAAGTTTGTATCAATTCGTGATACTGAAGAAGATCATTTCGCGATAATCGATATCACTCATGGTAAGAATGTCGTTCTCGAGGAACTTGAAGCCTCTCGAGCATTCTTCACCTTGTACGATGGTGGAATCTTCTTACATCAAGGCAATACATACCTCGTGAAGGAGTTCAATCCTGAGCGCAAGATTGCCAAGGTCGAGCTGGTCAGGGTAGATTGGACCACCCAGCAAAGAGACTATACGGACATCGACCCTGTTGAAACCGAGGCCATTCGCCGCATTCCCAAATCCCTTTCGCGAGCTTTCTATGGCACAATCAAGATCCAGCAAACCGTTTTCGGTTTCTTCAAGATCGATAAACGAAGACGTATCCTCGATGCCGTACAAGTTGACAACCCTCCTGTGATCATCTTCAGCAAAGGCATGTGGCTCGATGTCCCGAAACAAGCGCTCGAAATTCTAGTAGAGAGACGCTTGAATGTCGCAGGTGCCATCCACGCTGCCGAACACGCAATTCTTAGCCTTATGCCTAATTTCGTCGTAAGTATGCCTGGCGACGTCCGCACCGAATGCAAAGTCCCCCAGAAAGAATTCGCACAAAAAGAAACTTCTCGCAAACGACCTGCGCGCTTGACATTCTACGACGCGAAAGGCGGAGCAGGCGGTTCGGGCATCAGCACCAAGGCATTCGAGTTCATTGATCTGCTACTTACGCAAGCTGTGCGCAGGGTTGAGGGTTGTCATTGCTATGAGGGATGCCAAGAATGCGTTACGAGTGAGCAGTGTAAACATGCTAATGAGGTTATGAGTAAGGCGGGTAGTGAGGTTATTCTGAAGAGTCTGCTGAATATGGAGATTGATGTCGACGCTTTACCTATGGGGCCGGAAAATCTGAGCCCTGCCGGTATTGAAACGGTTATTCTTGCGCATCCGGTGTTGCCTAAAGGGAGGACGGTTGATATTATGGAGGCGAGATCTGGTGGGAGGAAGAGAGGTGATGTGGTTGTGGGGAGAGTGGATGAGGATGGTGTTGAGAGGGAGGTCGTGATTAAGGATGAACCTGTAGATGACTGACGGAGGTGACAATTATGAATGTAAAATGTATGATGAAGAAATAAATTTATGCCCAGCTGATGTCTGCTTGCGAGGTCAAATGTGACCTTTACTGCTGTACGGTAGTTCTGCGCCATGGTGCAATGTGGAAAGCTCAAAGGCAGTCGAATAGGTGTTTCCATAAGGAGAGAACGTCCATAACTCACGAATTCACCAGATCAAGCTTAGGAAGTCCTTTAATCAATTTACTCTTCACAGCTCTCTTTACAATTAGATCGGCGAGCTTGGGGAATCTACAATATGCCACCGCACCAAACAGTTTTATCCTCTTGGGCTGCCTAACACCTTCCGGCAAATGAGTATATCTGGCCATAGGAAAAAGAACTCCTCTGAGAAAAGTGGAAGATTGCCTGGGAAAATTCCCATATACCGTCCAAGGCAATGTCGATCCCAACTCCCAAGAAGCCCTACCAAACGCCCCTCTCAGTGTGGCAATTTAATTGGCAGATGTAAAAAGCGCGAGCCTTCCTTTACTATTCCCAGACGTAGAAAAGCGCGCAGTCATGTACGAAGTCTACTGTCCTTCAATGGCGCAAGGGTCTTCTATAAACCGATAATTGAGACCCGGGATGCTACTCTGTCCACGCAGCCACAGAGCCGCCGCCCCAGATTGTGCTACATGAATTATCAGTCGCCTTCTCATCCGCTTATGAGGGTGTATTTGACTTGACTTATTCAAGATACTCTGGAAATGGAAGTGGATGACTCTATATTCATCGTCGACCCATTCCTCTCTCTTCACAAGATTGAACCCGATGTTCTCATGAAACATGGTCTCAAGATCATTGGCATCCAAGATGTCCTCAGGCCCTGTGACCTCCAAGACTCGGCTTTGGTACTCTCTTCCGGTCTCGATACCCCAGCTTGGGTTCAGACTGGCAATGACATGAACCTGCTAGCCATAAATGAATATTCCTTCAAGTCCTACGCAGGCAAGGAAGCGCTCAGCAGCTACGCAGTGCTTGAATGTAAGCGTCACGGCGCAGGCTGGATACCAGGTGGTAGGTTCTTGGCGAGAGTACTTGAAGATGCCGCCTTCACGGACACAGTCGAAGATGTCCTCTTCGCTCCAAGTCGGGTCCACATACTTGATGTAAACTGCGGTGTTCTCATAAGGCGGGCAGACTCTGTCACAAATAAGAGCCCCAGTTACTTCACTATCGAGTTCGGCTCGATGCCGATGCCGTGGTTGTTGGCAAAAGTGGCTACCGCTGGGTTTGTGGGTGGTCGAATGCCACTCAAAGCCCAAGATGGTTGAAAGGCGTTAAGTTCGTAAAGGACTATAGGACCAGCAGCAGTTGCGATAGACGTATCGTCATCTTCTCCAGAGCCTAGACCATTTGTCGCTTGTGTATTTGAAGAGGAATCGATATGATCTGGGATAGCTAGTACCAAAGCCGGTACTATGACGGAGATCTGTTCGTTGGCTGGTAGTGGTGTTTTCGCATCCCGCGAGGCTGCCTCCATGTCGAGCCATATGAAGGGCAGCAAGCTTGTTGTAGCAATATCACCATCTTGCATAGCTGCACTTTCGACCACGAGGTTTGGGAAGTGGAATTTAGTACCGAACCATGCTGTTTTGATGTTAGCACAAAATCGTGGAGAGCATTGGGATTGGAATTACTTTGGCTTCTCTTGATCTCCTGAATGTACGTGGCTAAGGCCTTGCATTCTTCCTCAACGTCGAGACGGCTTTCTCCATTGACCAGGATTTTGGATGCGCTAGCTACATCCCATAACAATTTTGATTACAACTTACAGCGGTGTCGGTCAACTAGCCGAAGCTGAAGTGATGAAGCTCTCAGATTTGCTAGTTGAACTCTGCGGATCAAATGCTGAATCTCGTCCTTGATTGGCGAGCGAATTGCAACCTCCAGACGCCGACCTATACAGTGTCAGATCAAATGTCTTTGAGGGTGTGAATCAAGAAAATCGAAACTGCCCCGATCGCGACCGGGCTTGCTCTTGGAATAGCAGGATAAATTTAAGTCACTAGTATCAAGTCCTTCGAGGAGTCAACCCACTATCGTTGCTAAAGCGCGAGATGCCTTGTGCATCGAAACGCTCTTCAGCCCAGTTACCGAACTCTATCGTATTAACAGTTGCAGATGACATGCTCCGAGATAATATTATCAGTAGAAGTAGTCATAAGAAAGGATAAAACTTAATATCAAATGCTTGAATCGGGTGTCGAAGAAAGATATCGAGATATCAAGAATAATTATAGTTGTTTTAAAGTTAGGTATTAGAGAGAATATCCAAGCACTTAGCTGAGGCGGCAGCTCGAAAAGAAGATAAAGCTCATTAGTATAGGTTGAAGAGTTAGCATTAAGTAAGGCTGCGCGCGTATAAAGCTTTTGCAATAATCCTGGGAATTACTTGTCGATTTAACGCTAAGAAAAGGCATGATATTTATCGACCCAACTGCAGATAATAGCTGGCAACCCTATGACACCTTGATCAATAATCTCACTACTAGTACCATAGATCTATAAGATAAAGAAGAAAAGTTATAGCTTTAGATTAAAAGCATGGATATCAACTAGGCACTGCTTGCTACTTGTGGCTTCTTTGTTATTGCTTGGCTCCTAAGCGAGCTTGGCGCGCCTGCTTGCAATTTATCTGCCTTGTCTGCGCAATTTTCCTATGGAGTGAATCATCAGCCTCTTCAGCGAGCTTTCCTGCCTTTCACTCCCAGAGCCAAGCTTCCTCCTCAGACTCTTCACTGCTTCTCTATTTGAGTGAATGAACCTAGCCAATTGTACTAATTAAGTACTGTTTCGAGTTGACCTTCCAGATTTCGCTTTCAGCTTCAATCTTGTCAACAGCCTTAATAAAGCCGCAAGAGAAGATCATATGAGTACTATGAGTAGCTATACTTCCATTTTGATTTGTGCGAAAGCAATGCGTTCTATCTATAGAATTCGCTGCAACCCTGAATAGCCGACGACATATATTTTAAACAACATGCCGTACTGATGATTTGTAAGAGGTATTATCTTAAAGGCCACTATGAACAAGCCACTCTGGTGGATTAGTTGGACTAGAGTTATATTACCAACATCCGGCAAAGGAGAAGCTGAACTCTTGGGGATCAAGCTCTTAAAAACTCAGCCTATAGCTCTGTTATTCCACTTTATAAGAATCCCTTGATCTATATCAATTTTCTCCTTGAGACTATTCATTTAGTCTTTATATAAGTCTCTTATACGGTAGATCATAAGGAATATATTTAAATCTTTTAGTATCTATTTCAAGGTCTAGAACGCTCCTACGACGATAAATAGGTAATATATAATAGCAGATCTATTTCTCAGCTTTAGGATATAGACATCGAGCTCTTATAGATATTTTACGCCTTGTAAAATGTAGTGCTTGCCTATGATAGCAATTTAGAAACTGTTTCTAAGATTAGAAAGGCAAATAAATAATAGACAGCTGACTCGTCATGGAAGATTAACTTTAAATTAGAAAGCTGTATGAAATCGATTGTTCTCAAGATCCACGGTACTCCGAGTCTTATTTACTTATGCACTAGGCATCGCGAGTAGAAGGTAGAAAGTTCGAGTACTATCAACTGTAGGAGAGATAGGTCACAGATAGTGAAGGTCGTAGAAGGCTTTCATTCTGATTTTGCACCTATCAGAGACTACTGATAGTGCTTTCGAGTTATTTCAATACACCAGGTTGCTAATGTAGTGCTTCTCTCAAGAGATTGTGAATTCAGAAGTTCGAGGACAATAACCGCCACCCTCCAGAACGTTCTCTCGCTTATACAGACAAAGACATCAATTTAAGTCTGCCTCTGCTACTGCTTTTGACTCGAACTTTGAGCCAAGACCCCGCCTCTTCGAAGGCACCGATATCTGAGGCCATAACATACGGACTCGATTGCTTCATGCAGCTGAACTCCACCATTTCTAGGACCACAACAACTACTCCAATTTTTGTCTCAAACGTCGTCTATCAAAATCACGTCAATTACCTGCCCACGCACACTCTTGAAGACTGATCTGATTCTTTCTAATATCCTAAACATCCTGAAAAGCATCGAAAACGGACCTCGGACGTTCTAAGCCGAGTCGAAGTTGAAAGTCAACATGCCGCCCGCACCGACGTCCTTCAGCCAGGTATACCATGATGACAACTGGAAACTGATACGTGACTATGGCGTCCCAAAAATTCAAGAAGACCTAGGCGCCATGCAATCACGCTCGCAAATACCAGGACCAGCATCGAAAATTTCCTCAGCCTCATGGCAAGACAGCCATCAAACCCCAAATGCCGTTGCAAGTCAAGCAAGCTTGATAGACACATTCGAAGAACAAGCACCTCTATTTTACCAACAACTTCCCATGCAAGAAGCACCTCCTTCTAAAGCTTTACCAAGTCCAGCATCGAGCATGGAAGCGCCCCAGCTCTTACAGGTTCCTCACGATTCTAGCGGTCAGAGCCATCTTCAGGGGAGTATCCACCCTGGCAGCCCATATCGCAGACCACATGTGCATTCTGGTGCAGGTACACTGGAATTACACCAGAAGATACCTCTGTGGAATGGTCCTACTCAGCCATTTATCGCATATCCTGTTCCTCAGTACAGCCCGGTGAACAATGGAGCACTTCCACAAGAACCATCTCGAGCACACACACCTCCAGCGTCTCCCTCCGCCATCCAGTACCGTTTTAACCTTGTTCCTATGCTTTTCAATGGAGTAGTCTACCAGTATTGTTATCCTTTACCGGAGATCTTCTCTCCTTCAATTGCTCAGATCGAGAGTCAGACTCAGCCTGCTGCTGGACACGTTCCACAGCCACCAGCTCCTCGTAATTTTCAGCCAACAAACATGGTCCTCGAACAGAATGGCGTTGAAACGACAACCCAGAAAGCGGACCATCACTTGGAGACTGGCCCTTATCAAGGAGACCTGGGTTCTGAAGCCAACCGCCGCCAAGTTCACCAACTGCCAGATACTCACAACTGTACTTTGTGGCTCTGGAATATTCCAGCAGCACTACACATCAGCGATATCTTTGATCAGATTGACACTGGAGCTGTACAATGCTGCCATATAGTCCCTCCAAACGAATCTCATATCACATGCGCAGCGAAGCTCGCTTTCATGACTCCTGATGCAGCTGCCAATTTCAAGCAAAAGGTCGACAGCGCGGACGGGATTTGGCTCAATGGAACCAAATTAATGGCGAGATTCAACCGTGATGGCAACTTGCGGAACGACACTCATCAAAGCCGCGTATTGACAATCGAAGGACCGAATGAGATCATGACGAGCCAGTACTGGGAGGCTTATTTCCGAAAGATTTGCGTGTTCCAGTGGGACCGGGTCCTGGAGCTTCCTTGCAAGGATGCATACAAGAAAACACTGCAGTTTTCATTTTCTCGATTAGATGGCCAGGCACAGGTAAGTAGCTCTAAGTATAGTCGAACATAAATGATGCTGACTTTGGGGTTTGTAGGCATGCATGGGCGCTATACGAAACCAGGCCGAATTTGATGGAATCATTCGTGCAAGCTTTGCACCAGATCGATGTGGGAATCCAGCGGTTAGAGAGGTCGAACAGCATTATCGACGGCTCTTTTGAGCGCAACCCAGTGGCTACATGCTCAGCAAGTTCATGCTCCTTCCCTTTTTGGATTCCCTGGAACATTATCTTGAGTTTCGGGTTCTATGTCATCTCTGTGGATGCGTGGAAGATCCGAAAAATCATGGAGACTTCTTGGAAGATATGATCGTCGCTAGGGCTCATGGTTATTTTCTTTTGCAGCTTTTTTTTTGGGGCTGCTTTGTATTTGTAGTTATTCAATGCACACATAAAATAGAGAAATCTGCGCAAAACCTGTGACATATAAAGCTGAGAGAGCAAGGCTAGCTCCAGTGTAATATCTTGCTCTTTGGGGAGAGCCATGAGTGACTCACACAAAGCGCTGGAGGTGTAAGGCTCTTTCCTCTTTGGTCAAAGACACTGTCCCGTCAGTGGAGGATGGAATGGGATTAACATATCGCTTCCGCCAAAAATCTTCGTGTTTGTGGGTCCTACTCATCCTATTCTCCCTTGTAAATATGGATATCCTTCGGGGCAAGTCGCAAATCCGAAGACGACTTGTACGACGCCAGCGGCCAGCAACATCAATAGATATTAAGTAACAATATAGAGGGGTTTGAAAGCGTAGAATGTCTAAGCACAATTATGGTATGAAATTATCGAAGAGTTCAAGAGATCAAGGGCTTCTTACCTCAGGACGCTACCATTGAGATCCAACCTATAAGGACTCGCTTACTATTCGAGTAAGCTTTTCAAGGTTCCTAGTGTTGCGTGGGTAGTATGCGCAAGATATAGATAGTTGCTGATGGGTAAAATAAGTAGCCTTTTTTTGACGTGAAGTAGCAGGGGCTGCAGCCACGCTGGATATGCTCTCGAGTTCTAAAGCGAGGTGATTACTGCTTATGGAAGCTGATTATAGTATAAAACTGCACGTTTTTGCTTCTGGTATAACAGATAAAGAGCCTTAGTCTCATATCAATGCAGTATTTAATTACAGGTCGTCTAGTATGCACACTTTACGCGTACAAGGAGATGAACTTTTACGTATACATAACGTTGCCTTTAGCTTCGCGCGAGAAACAACTCCTACTGATCTCTTTGAGAATGGAAATGACGTGAGTTAGGAAAATTGATAAGTTTGCAATTAATTGAGTTAATGACTTAACTCGTGAGCAGTAGGTACTATGAAAGTAGGTACGATAAGAAAAACAACTTTCCATGTCCTAGAGAGCTTACAGCGAGTAAACTGCGAAACAAATAGCCATATGATAGAGTATAATCCTCTAAAGTAGCCATAACGTCTAGTCTTGCCGCCTTCTTCGAATTTGACTTGCTTCTTATTACAAATGCCTTCTTGAGCTTGAACATTTCTTTTGCTTTTGATAGTAAATCACTGAACCGATAGGCTTTTGAATAGCTTCGCGACGTGTTTATCATTAAGCCTATATTTTGCCAGCTAGAAGAATTACAAAGTTATATTCTTATCTGATTCCTTAATCGCTCCTTGGTCTTCCAGAACTCGAACAGCCTTACTAAAGACAACCGTCTGGTCTATCTCGTGACTCCCGTCCGATCTTAACACACCAGTCTTTTCTCTGACAACACTTGAAGTTCGAGTAACTGACAATCGGGAATTCCAGGTCAACCTAAGCATATACGGTCCAGCTTACTATCAAATCAGCTTCTACTTCCTTTGCTCCCTTTCTCTCGATCTCAAAGCAACAAAAGCCACGATGCAGGAATATAACCACCGACAAGGAGACTGGAGACGCACAATATCCGTCGGCGAAGACCATAGAGTTGGCAGTACAAATCATTCCACGTAAGTGTCAAGTACTTGCCTTGCATCAGGATTTGATGTGACGTTTAGAATGCAAAAGCTTACACTCCGTAGCATGGAGCATAGTACCCCGGTACTCGACAGGTGGACTCAAATTGGCCTTATGCGCGGCATCAAACCACCCCCGCGTAAATCGCAGTCGTACGGAAGTCAGACTGACAGTGGAGCTCCTACCACAAGAACTGTGGCTTTCCACCGTTTAGAAGACTCTTTGAACTGTGCGCTCTGGTTGAAAAACCTGCCCATGGGCACGACCGCTTCATTCCTGACCTCCAGGATCCGCACCGGGCGTATTTCGGCAATACACATCAACAAACCCCTCGAAGATGGACAACTTTACGCGGCAAAAGTTGTTTTCATGACGCACATTGGCGCCCAGAGACTGTTAGAGTATCTGCAAACGGCTCAGGGAATTGAGGATTTCGGTGGATTGGTCAAGTCTGCTTACAATTGGAACGGCTTCCTAGAAAGCCAAAATCAGGAGAGAAGTCGCGTGATCCGCATTCTTGGGCGGGCACCGTACATGAAAGCAAGCTTCTGGATGTCATACTTGGAGGGCATGGTGACGATTTGCCAGCCTAAATTCTACTACCAAACAACACACTGCCATGAATCAACCCTCCCTGATGGCAGGCTTCAGGTAGAAATCGGATTCGCAAGGGTCTCAAGCCAGGCTTTCTTCGTAAGGCAGACGATTCTCGACGATCCTACCTTCAGTGACCTCCTCGATGTTGTCTGGGGTGAGGACCCGTGCGGATGCTAGGACAATGGCTGGGGGACATTATCTGGGAAGAGGTAGCGTTCTTCTATATTGGGGATATTCAACCGAGGACTATGTCAGAGTGGCGACTCTATATGTAGAATACTAGCTTTATAGCTTTCAACGATTGAAGTTTCAAAGGCGAAGCTAAGATCGCCATAATTCGGCCTTTCGCGTGACTTGTCCCTAACATTCCCAAGAGATAATCCCCAAGCTCCAGAGAATATATCTTGATTCTGATGTTTTATAACTTCAAGTCAGAACTTGCTAACTCAAACAGAAACACGGCTAGCATGATCAAATATGATAATCGCCAGTCTTTAGAACCATTTGGTACAGATTGACAGGTAATAAGTGTCGTGATAGTCCTTTCACTAGAAGCCATATACACACAAGGAGATTGATTCAGGCCCATGAAATAAAGTTTCTCGTGAATTTTTGCAAATCTGAGGTCTGTACCCACTAATATAATGTTGGGCAGAAAGTAGAGCAAGCTTGTAAGGCTGGGCAACAAAGAATGACATGATCGGCAGCGTTCTTCCACGGGATGGCATGTGGGTATCCAGGCAGTATATGATTTGTGCCGATATAAGATAATTCCCTGAACCTCCTCAACTCCATCAGGTAGCTTTTTGGCGGCAGGAAATTTCCAGAAACGTCTCTGGTGTTGCATACTGGATATCTGTTTGATAATCTCCTCTGAGGGCATATCGAAACCAGTAAAATTGTGATTCGGCAATGAAAACAGCAGCAGTAGCGGCACCGATGGTGTTAATGGTGTCCCAGTTATGGACCCAAATTTCCGTCACTCTGCAGACATAGGCTGAGATGACGCATACGAAAGGTAGGTCCCGTTCTAGGCTTAATTAGGACCATTACACACCAGGCCTTCCTCTCATCCATCTTGAACGAAAGACTCAGCTTGGCAGGAACAGCAAGCTGCTTCTAACCCATACCGTACCAACCTGTGGCCCGCTGCAGAGCAGCAGATATAGATGCAGCGTCGGTCGTTATCGCCATGCTTTAGAGACGTCTAGTCGTATCATCACGACCATAGGCTGTCACGAAGTGATTGGTCTCGAGTACTTCGGGCACCATTACAAGTCCAAGTTTTGTGCATGATCTTGATCTGTGGACTTAGATTGAGTGCGATATCCCGGGAAACCGTAGCACATGAGTGGCATTTTGAATCTCTGCGAGCTTAGGTCCAGTTTGCGGAGACTGCCAATGAGAGACAGCTGGCGCACTTTTCAGTATTGAGTGGTGCTAAAATTTGTATGCCGTAGTGGGGACGCACCGGGGTTTGAAATTGTGGAGGACAGCTGGAAGTGTGGTTTGAGGAATCGTGGTATATATTGAGGCATGACGGTCGCTGCTATATATGGCGTCCTTCTCCCGAGATTCAATGATGGCCGATGAATCCACAAGCAGCTTGAAGCGTTAAAATGTTTTCTTTTGACATGTTAACATTTGAACATGGGAAATCCTTTGTCCGCTAGCAATATAGCAAACAGCTCATTTA
Organism: Rhynchosporium graminicola; assembly: GCA_900074885.1. Lineage (NCBI taxonomy): Eukaryota > Fungi > Ascomycota > Leotiomycetes > Helotiales > Ploettnerulaceae > Rhynchosporium > Rhynchosporium graminicola. The sequence goes on from FJUW01000020.1 coordinate 154,341, forward strand.
TATCTTATTCTTCCTCTGAAAACCTGAGTATAGTATAACGTCCAACTGTTTGTCTAAATTTCTTGCTAACAGGCGTTTTGGTGCTCCTTTATGGTTTGATCCTGGTCGCAAATATTCACATCCTGCGTCAATCTTTTTACGTAAACCCTACATGATTTGGCCCAACTTGTAACGGCGCCAGGAAATTACTTCCACGACTGTATACAATTTCAGCGCATTCAAGACACCGTGTCGTGTTCTGTAACAATTCTAATAGCTGATATCTTGAGGAGTTGATGATCCGAACTGGTGAGCATTTAGAAACTCCAAGCTGTGATGTCGTCAAATAGTCCTCTCGCTTCGAACTAGCGTATGCACTAGTCTACAATAAGGATCAGGCTGGCTGCGCAGTCTGGTGTTTTCATATTCTCTATTGACTCTAGCAGGAGATATTGATATCGTGAAGGTATGTTAATAGGTACAATTTGCTTCTGCACTGAATTAACCTTCTCTTCAGAAGTTTGGCCGCTTGACCGTGTTATATTGTGTTTTGCCGGCAAGAGCATTAGCAATAGCATAGTTTGTCCTGGATCACATGGACCGGGGAACCGAAAAACACTTCTAACGCAGACGACCTCTAGTATCATTACATGACAAGGCGATACTAGATGCTTGAGAAAACTAATGATAACCGCGCGTCCTTGGGAAACAAAATTCCTGTTCTTAAGCTAGGAAAGTTTTCCGATTTTTGAAGTATCTCATCGTCTGTAATAGGCATTTATTCTTCCGACTCGTATTTATAATGTATTAGCCTTGTGAGCCTACCTATATAGAACGAATTATCAAGCCGATAACTTGTCACGTGCAGTCTTCGCTTCGCTTCATTTCCTTGGTGTTTATATTTATGTCATTAAAAAAATCAAAAAATCTGCTTGATTATTGGGGAAGGCGTAATGTGCCTTATACTTAGATAAGAAACTCTGCATGGGTATCGAGAATTGCTGGCCTATCATCGGCACTGTAAGCAATGACCAGATAGAAATACAGCAGATAGTGCCGTATAACATCATAGGATTCCAAGAAGGCTTATTAGACTTACCGTTTCCTGCCATATGATAGAGTGTATATTCTCAAGACCAATATTTAGGCATCCGCAAAACTACAAAGAATCAAAAAAGGAGTGAATTTTGTATACATTTCTTAAGAAATAGCCTTGCAAGTTCCATTCGCACTTCCCAAATCTGCCTTCGAGCAGAATGAGGGAGAATGCATTAGTCCTGAGACATGCCCCCCGATTACTATTTTGTTTAAGAGTCCAAAAACTGTGAGGTCTAGTCTTTCGAGACCGAAAGACTATCTCTGATAAAATTCTTTCGCACGATGAAGTCTGGGACTATCCATTCTACCTACTCCTACTTTACTGAGGAACCAGCTTCCTGTACTTCGTTAAACAGCCTGATCATATCATGCAACGATTGTTTTAAGTAGGAAATTGCTTGCAAGATCCAACAGAGGACGGAAGGGCGGTTTAGAAATCTTGTTTCATCAATTGCTGGACTCTGAATATCAATCACCCGGAGAAGCCACATGCTTTTCCCCGAGGTTCCGCCACTAACCGTTCTTTACTATATAACCTCCAGTTCACCGATGCCTTGTGAGTTGAGGCAGTTCCTAGAATTACCATATGATCACGTGATCGTGTAATCTGACATGTCAACGATGGTGAATCACATCATGGCTTTGCGCATCACCAACGTGACGAGCACCAGTTGCGGCAGCGCTAGCAGCTATATTCGTGTTTTCAAATAACTGATAGGCCCCTCGACTTGAACTGCAGATAGCTTGCAAAGAGGAACTTATAATTGCCTCTATTTTCTGCGCTATCGACACAAAAGAATCTCTTCGGTGTGACGAGCACGGGCTCTCGCTCAAGACTGCGATGCTTGTTCTGGCCGGTCACAATATATACATTGACGCGGTATCATTTCCGACCACTATTTTCACAAATTCGATCTCGAAATCCTGATCGCGCGTCAAAGGCTTGCAGATAAGACACTTCGACATAAATATCCTCGCAGCTGTCTTCTAGTCTTGCTATTATACGCAAACCCATAATCTGGCAGTTAACCCGAAGATGGATAGCAATCATTCGAACTGGAAAAGATTGCCATCCGAAGGTGGCTCAGCTCGCAGAGATAGACCCGCTGTGAATGCTGGAGGTAAGTCTATGCAGCATCGGAACTGTCTATCGAAGTGCCAATAACCAGTAGTAGACCGATCCATTCTATCAGAGACCAGCCATCGTCATTATTCACAGAGCAATTAGCTTCGAAATGGTATGCGTAAGTTTCCTTCCCACATACCGATGCCGGTTGGAAGCTAAAGCCGGCGAACAGCGACTCCTACTCCAAGCAAGATGACTTTGGCTCATGTCAAGATTATCCACGCCCAAGTCCAAAGTCGTATAGTCAAAGAATGTAAGATAAGACGACATGGGTATACTGTTTGTTGCGCTGACCTGGGATAGCTATGGCAACTCGTGCGTCTCGAAGCCCGGTTACTGTGGGCGAGCTTTGTGACGCTTTGTTTGAGGACGATAGTATTTCCCCCTAACTTCAATTTGAAGACAGTTCCAATTATCCCGGTAGATTTTGATCCTAACGACCACTGTTTTCCAATGCTTCGTCGAGGTTTCTTTTAACAAATGACAGCTTCAGACCGTGCCCAGGTGGCTTGGAACTTCATTCAGCAGGTCCCTATCCCAGGAGTCAATGAAACTTCCAGCGGCTTTGTTCCTTGGAAGAAGTCGGATGACTCAATTAGTGTCACCTCAACCCCCGGCAGCACGACTGATAGCCGCCCAATGGAATGCTCGAGGTCTACCAGAGAGGACTATCAACAATCATCCTATGATAATAATGGCATGGCGACTATCAGTGATGTGGAGACCCACCCTAAGGTACCTCATCCGGTCAGCCTTTGCGATATGTCGTACTCTGACTCGGCTATACCTGCGTTGCCATCTGCAGTGGCTTATGGAGAGTCTCTTCTAAGTTATCGTGATATAAATGCCTACGAGGACAATAGATACTTGATGAACCCTGATGCTCAATCCTTCGTTCCTCATGGCATGGTAACGATAGGACACCCGATGCACCATGGCCCTCATCCTTCTGTTCCGCATGGCATGGTACCAATGGGATCATTGATTAATCCCGACGCTTACCCATTCGTTCCGCATGGTACGGCATCATATCCTACAGTCCCTGTAGGCGTAGTAAGCGATGCTATTGACTTCGGTCCCACGATGGCCCCAGCACCATATTTCTCCCATTCTCAGCCACTTCCTCAACGATCTCAAACTACCCACTCTCGTCCTGCTGCTCCTGGTCTCCATTTATAATTCTCCGCATCGAGATTCCGTACAGGTGAAGAATGCGTCGTGCGTATTGGGACTGCTAGAATGGCTAACGTTGATCGCTTATCGAGCTACAAGGGCGATGTCACAGAGGAGACAGTTCGGAATACGCAGTGCCCAGATGAACTGAACTCATCACTCCAGAATGAAGGCTTTCCAATTGGCACTTCTACTATTGATGTCCTATCTTTGATGAAATTTGCAGCTGTCCGGAACATCGGTATTCATCCGGCAATCGAGGGTGTCTTCCCGAGCGTCGCAGCCGACATTACGTTCTTCACGCGAGAGGCTGCAGAGTATTACTTTGAGCGAGGTATTGAAGGTAGCTTCAGGTTTAATGGCATGCCGTTAAGATTTATGTGGAACAAAAACATATGCGTACTAGCCGATCGTTGGAGTTGAGCTAAGACAATCTCGAGTTTTGGTGATTGAGGGTCCCAGGCATCTTGTTTGTTTGGAAGATAGTGAGCATGTTCTTCAACAGAAGCTAGTGTATGAGCTTGTGCATAAGCAGACTTGGATGGCCAACGATAGAGATGTTGTCATCTGGCTCGAGTTTTGCAAGTTGCGAGGGCAGGCTCGCTGCGCCAAGAAGGTCAGTCATCTGGAGGCCAGAAGCTTTATACTATGACCATAACTTACTAATCATCAAACAGCTGATCGAAGATATCATTGTCAGTTCCGGTCTTCCAATCGTCTTTTCCTTCGGCGAGGACCCTTGCGGACCACGTTAATCAAATTTCTCTCACATTCACCTTCCTCGCATGGACCTCCGACCAAGCTCGGCTCTTGGTGCGGCATTTTGCTCCAATCATCTACAACTTGGTACTCTTAGATCTATCGTGGATGATGCTAAATATGTCAAAAGTAGCTCTCGATTAACCCGATAATTTATAGCTAAAGTACTAAAACCGGCCTGGCTCTCGACCCTGAACTCACTATTATCCGCCGGTGCAAGTAATTTTGATACCCAAATCGATATGACGAACCTATTACGTTAGGTTCCTGGTGGTCTTCGAGAGACGTGGCTCATCACGGACGATTCGCAGACATTTCAACAATCACAGCCATTGTTCCAGGCTGCGGCATGTTGGTATTATTTTTCTTCTTTTAGAAACGGGATCATCCTTCGGCGCTTTTGTATTTCATTTGTTCTTCCAGGTGCCTAGGGAGGGGAATTCTCTGCATGGTAAAGGAGTGGCGATCGGGTGTGTTTTTTGAGGTTCTGGCTGTCAGTGTAGGTTGCTGCCCTTGGAAATAGCAATCTACAGAACTCCACGATTTGGATGGGAGAACTCTACTAGCAGCAACATCCTTTTGTTTTCGGCGTAGCATGTGAAATTTGAAATCAATCATCAATGAGATCAAAAGATGAATAGTTGCACGGCCTATTGCCCCTACTAATTTGTATAGACTGCAGAAACAGTTTCTTGTCTTTTCATCCAAGGGACAAAAGTGGGGGTGATAGCATACAGCAATAAGTATAGGCTTATTGCTAGGCTGTACTCGATCATCGAACTATTTCCAATTCAGGCTGAGGTAAGAGATGCTGATAGCCTAAAGCACGCGGTAATCGATACGATCAAGACTATCAGAGAGCGCTGAGTATCATATATCCTCATCGAATGCGAGTACAAGAACAGATATCACAATTAGTGTTAAGACTGCACAAGGTACAGATAATTATGGCCACCAAATGACCTACTCCATTCTACAGCCATGACATAACGAGAATATGTTGCGAATACAACAGTAATAGTTCATATGTTGATATACAGCCTCGCTTATCCATATCAACCCAAGTATCAGATACAACGCGGGGCGACTTCATGTGATGTAGTCCTTCTGATTGTCCGACGCCAACAATATTCTGCAAGATAACACTCCTCTGAATCATCCTCGACCCTGTTAAAAATTCTAATCTCATAGAACAGCACGTTCCTGATGATGTCGAACTTCAGCAGGTGCACTTCAAATGGAGCTTCCCATATCGAGGAACTTTTGTGGAAGCTCGGCAACAGAGAAAACATCGCGGCCGCCATCATTGACTGGGTTTGGGTAATAGAAGGCGGCGACAGCAATGTTGACATACACGATGACGCATAGGGAGCCTTCCAAATAATTACTCTTCTGTTTTTGGATCATTAGAACTGCCATGATTGTAACCACAGGGTGGGAAGAGATACATACCTGGTCTCGCAAGAAGTTACCGACTACCAAAATTGCCAAGATCAAGACGATAATGTTGAAGAGATCGAAATTCAAGTCCATCCTCTTTTGCAGTCCCCAACCGACGAGTACCACAAGCGGGCCGTTGAAAAGAGATGTCTGGATGGTGGCACCAAGAACGTGCGCAAGCGCCATGTTCATCTGATTGTCCCAAGCTTCATCAATAGTCGTAAGATGCTCAGCAAATTTTTCGACGAGAGGAACCAGAATCAAACCGACGAAGCTATCAGTTACATGTCGAGTAACAACGATGAATTCGATCTCTTCGGCCAAGCTGATTGAGATGAATGTTACCAATGTGATAGCGATGACAAGTGCAATGATACACTCGGTGAAAGTGAGTTTTTCCTTTGGACCACCTTCGTGCGAGGAGTGATGCTCGTCCTCCTCAAATATTCCATCATAAATGCTCTCGTTGGTACGCATCTGGAAGTAGGTGTAGACGGCATAAGCGATGATCAAGAGGACAGATGTAATTCGAGAAATGTGAAGTACATTGTCGGCAACTACTTCATGCGTCGTATGACCACTGGCGGAGACTGCAGTGTAGAAGGCAGCAGGTACGATGAGTCCAAATCCCCTGACAGAAGTCAGTAAATTTGGAGAGCAAATACAATACCTTTCACTTACGCAGTCAATAGCAAGTCGCTTCCTACTTCGCCAACAGCCTCGCTGAAGTTCAGCTCGTTGTGACGGACTCCTCCCACGACAAAGCACATTCCGAGGCAAAGTAGTTGAGTGGCTAGAACGGATCCAAGGATTGCGGCCTGTATGACAGCAAATTGATCGTTCTGAAGCAAGACGATGAACATGACAATTTCAACCACAGATCCAAGGGTGGTCTCCAAAAGAATACCAAGGACTTTGTGCAGCTTCCGTGCCAGCTCTTGGCCGGCAAATCCAATCAGGTTGGCACAAGGGATCATGGCGATGTAGTTCAGGACGAAAATGACCAAGTGGTGATGAGTGTGGAAATATTTGACCCAAATGGCGGCTGGAACGATGGGCCAGAAGATGTTACAGGCTCGGGAGGCTCTGTTGGTTGATCGCCAACAGATTCTCAAGAAGCTTTTCAGGTGAATTCCCCCTCTACCACTCTCACCTGCTGGCTGGATACCAGTGGTAACTCGATAGATATGAGAGAGGGTAGCACGGCGAGATCTTCCTTGAGAGGGCGCGTCATCGACACCAAGATGACCGGATGCAGATCGAGAGGGTCCCATATTGAGGCGTTCTTGATTTGGTGAATGGGGAAAGGCTCCTTGCTGTGGATCACTTTCCAGATTGTATTTGATTAGGAGGAAAATTCATCGCTGGGAGTAGAATACTGCAGAATTCAGCATATGAGCGGTAGCTCTTTCCGTTCGGTGATTCTCGGGGCTACAATGGGCAAGAGCTATCCACCTATACAATTTCCCTAATCCTTATGCAAGCCATTTCTATCTCTATCAAGGACGAAGGATATTCCTTCCATTCGAGGCTTTTCGATGTTGAAGCGGATATTGCCAGAACGAGAGGGGAAGAACTACTTATCATGACAGCGAATAACACCTGAAAACTGTAGAGATTCTTCCGGAGAGGTTCATTGAATCTGTTTGCTATGCATTGATTCCGCTGTATCAGAATTGGCATTACATTGTCGTTCGCTGAAGTAGTTGGTTTCTGCAAAGAAGCTACGGCCAAAGTAGTGTTTGTTAGAAGTCGAAGTGTTCCAATTGAGCTAGGAAGTCACAATGTAGCCAGCAGCTACCATTCGATCATGAGCTTGCGAGTATATCCGCGTCAGTATTCAAGAGCCTGGGCGCGACATCTCCCAATACATGTAGAAGTTCTATTGAAAACTAAGCTTCGAAAACTCTGTTTTCATGTGCATATTGAAGCAAATTCGCTTGATCATCTCAAGTCTCTGTGGAACAGCACCTCGTCCAGCAAAGATCCATCAACGGGAGATATTTGCATTCTCGGAATTTCTCCAATCTGAAGAGAGTCGACATGTCAGCTGAAGTGAGAATAGCAGGTTTCCCTATCTGTTGACGAGACGAACACTAACAGAGAAATAATTCACCTTCGTATATCCTAATTTTGGGTATATGAACTCTGCCGGACTTCCCTTCGTCGTATCAAGCGACTGCAAGTACGTATCAGCCCGTGTACAAGTCAATGCTACAACATTTCAAGTGGAAATCGAGAATAAATCAACTTACCAACAAGCCTCTATTTTCGCTCAAAGCAACCTCCTCCAACATCTCCATAACGCGCCTCGCAATACCTTTCTGCCTCCACCTAGGACTAACCAGCAATTTCTCTACCCCTCCCCTGAACGGAACGGTCTCGCTCTGCGGCATATCTAGCATGACATAGCCCGCCACTTCTTCAATCCCAGTCATTGAATCTTTCGCCATTTGCATGATGATATGACGGGTGCCCGCTGTGACTTCAGCTGCTCGAGCTATCCACCAAGCTTCCATGCGTGGTGTAGAGAGGGGAGGGATGAATGTTGCTACCGTATAAGGTGGTGAGGTGATGCATTCTGCTTGTACAAAAGCGAGAGATGGGATCAGATGAGCGTGCTTGCTTGGATCAAATAGAATTGGAGAATCCATTGTAGGTAAGGATACAGGAGAGAATACTTGAATTTCTGGTTTGTATGAATTGAGGTTGGAATTCGGAATCGCCGACCTTACGGCTTCGCCTGCTCTCTTATATGGTATATGGAATGCTTAATGTTGGCGCGATAGTAAACTGTACGAAATCTGAGCATACGTAGATCGTGCTTGTTCACCCATGCCTGCAGATGACTGGAAATGAAGACCGAACAAAAGTGGGGTGGGAGTCAGTCAAACATTTGCACCCATCTATGTTAGCATTGGTCATAGAATGGATGCAGTAGCATTTCTTATGAAAGATCTTCTTCATCTAGCTCTTGTTCCTCGAGCTCGGTTAATCCAAGAGCGAACTGTCTGATGTCCTCATCTCCATCCCCATCTCTGATAATCCTTTCAAATAATTTCGCAGCGCGTTCTCTCTGTTGTCCTCGAACCAATTGCCCCCGCTCATATTCGGCGACCCGTTGTCGATACAAAAATCGCAGCTCGGTGTTCTTGTCTAATCCGCTTAAGCCCCGGCTCTTTCTCGATGAATCAGCAATGTCGTCTTGCTCGTCCTGTTCAAGAGGCATTGTAGGTACACTGAGATCGCCAATATACAGTGCCAGCATACCTCGTAGTCTAATCAAATTATGACTATCTGAGTAGGGAGGAATAGTCATGACCTCATCCAATTTCGCCGCGATCGCTTCAGATGCTACCAAAGCTGTCTGACGGACTTCATCTCTTTCCAACCAGCGCTTTTCGGCTCGTTTCTGACGCACCTTCTCTTTCCTCCTCTGATTCATCTCGAATATGTCTCCCTCGGTATCTTCTTCCTCGGATTCGTCACTATCCATACTCTCATCGCCACTCCCATCGTCTTCGTTGTCTTTTTTTTCTTGTTGAGCAACCTTTCTTAGTCCTTCTTTCTGTTCAATTTGGACTCCGTATATCTCGCAGCCCACCATGGCCGGCCAGAAGTCCAAAGCACTTACACTCATCTGGTACTGCCTGTTGTAGGGAAACTCGAGTATCAAGCGCTCGTAATAGCTCTTTGCCAGATCCAATCCTTCTTTGCTTCCCCATCTCCTCTCGATTCCCGTATCCTCCTCGATTACAGATTCCTCCTCCACATCACTCTCGTCGTTGTCGTATGAGAATTTCTTCTTCTTATCCAGACTTCTCACTAACAGTCCTGCACCAATTTCCCAATAACCAGTTGACCTGATATCAATACCCCTCCCAGCAATTTGCATCCTCAACAGCATAGCCCACGCTCGACTTGCACGCTTTATGTCGCCCTCGCCTAGGCACCTATGGAGAATCGTTGTGAGAACACTAAGATGCTGGTTTCTTAGCCACGGTCCGCGTTTCGATATCCCTTCATCTTCATATCCGTCCTCTTCCTTCGCTCCGGTCTCCTCCCTCTCGAGGCTCATATCCCCATCATTCCTTCTGCCACGTTCTCTTGCTTTCTTGTCCTGTGCCCCGAACTCCTGCGGCAGAGCCCTGTGCGGAAAGCCATTCACTTCTGGCAACGCCTCATTCAGCTCCAAACCAGCCAGCTGATACTGCGCAATCTCGAGAGGCGTCAGGCTCAGTGGGTTCGTAGCCGCTGGAAGCGCCACGTCCCCATCTAAGGAGGATCTTTCATCATCGCTCGTTTCCTCACTAGTGCGCTGACGTTTGCGTTTCCTGACTGGTAGGTTCGAGAATTTCACACGAGAAGTTCTTGGTTGGGCACTCTGAGTTATAGAAGAGGGCGCAAGAGGCAGGGCGAAAAGTGGCATTGTGATTGGAATGTTACGTTGGGAGATTAAGTCCTCTTGGTGGTTCGAAGTACAATAACTCAGGAAGGCTGTATGTCAGCCTCGCGGGTTGATGGTCTACCCCGTGAAGGTGGAGTGCGGAGTTTCCTTCCTACAAATTGAAGATCTGAAGCGTCCGAACTTTCTCCGTCCTCATCCTACAGCTGTCAACTTATCAAAAACATGAGATGAATGTTACAATAATTTGCGTCAGGTTACGGTGGCGATCCCTGCACTCCAGGTCTTGCGCAGGCCTGAAGTGCGGGGTCATCCCAACACATCTTCAGCTTCATGCTGAACGAGAAAAGTACTGGTAGCTGCGCAAGAATCTCCAGTACATGAGACCATACTTTCGATCAATTCCAAAAATGGAGTCCCGCAAGATCGGTAGCGTTCCGTAATAATGCAGTTGATAGGAAAAAGTCTGGTCTTACCGCAGCTTAACTCACCTTGGCTATGCATCGATCAAGAATGAGAAGCGATGGATAAATCGCAAGCTTAGGTTCACTTTCCAGGCGCTGCAATGACAGTATATCAGTTGCCTTTGGTGACTTGAATACCTGCTTGCCCATCTTTATTCCAGGATGAAGCGAGGCCCAATTCGGAATCACAACAAGGCGCTCTTGGCGGTTCTGATATTGTACGTGGGATCTCGAGTGTCGGGAAATACGACGGCTTGAAGATCAGTCAGAATCACGCTAGCTCTTGTAGATGTGCATATCAGAGTCTCGGGTAGAAGACCAAATCGATAGAAAGACAAAGTGTGATAACCAGCTCCCTTCCTGTTAGCTCGGGACTCACCAATAGGTAGGTAGTCAGGTAAAGCAAATGTCCCACGAAAGCGAAGTGTCCCATTTCAAATGTAAACCCTAATAAGTTGACAAGTATGAGGAATATGATAATAAAATTCCAAATTGATCTTTCGAGGTACCCATTCATATACTTTTATCTCGTCAATCCTTCATTTCTTCACACTACATGGCGTAAGAATGATACTCAAAAGATATCGATTTGAAAAGAAAGTTCTCTCTTCTCGCTTATTCCACTGGTACTTTTAAACTTTTATACTATAAACTCGATAATGTTCCTATCATCTAGATCTAGATAACTTACTTGCTGGTTTATAAAATAAGTCAACGATCTCAGGAACCAAAATACACATATTCGGAAGTAGATATTCTACGAGTTTAAGCGAAAACTATCGATATGTCATGGAATTATACTAGTTTGAAACCCTATTTGACGCGGGATATTCGCTTTCTCCGACAACAGGTGAGCCCTGAACCGTTTGCAGGTGGGCGGGCTGCTATACATCGAAGCTATCCTATTCCAAGCTCTGACTATCAGGAAGACTATATGATAACAGACCTGTGTAACGCGATAGTAACATCATCACTGACTGATAACATCAGACCCATAAATACACACCTTCCCGTCAGCACCCGAGGAAACTATAGAAGGCTCTGTTCCCTTGGTCACACCCTTGAAATTCGTGCAAATACTGGATACGTTGTGAACCCTGCTGTTTTTGATAATAGCTAGGAAAAAACTTAGTATGGAGGATCAAACATGGAGAATGAGAGCATGGACTTACCAGTATCGCCAAAATTCCCGTTTACGCCAGCTAGTATTTCTCCATTGGTCGCCATGATATTGCTCATCTTGACGTGGCGATTAGTACTTTGGGCACAATTTCCGCATGCTCGATACAACTTTCCGAAGCCAATGACAGTGAAGTTAGAGACATCGAGAGTGCCTCCTCCGTTGTGCTGTAGAACCTTGTCCTGGGCATTGAAAGCTCCACTAGTATATTGTTAGCATTTGCTCCAACCAATGCCTCAGTATTACAACTCAAGATCTCCGTCAGACGGATTGATTAGAGGACGGTGCCTCGAAACTCAGAGTAGTAAAATGCCGTGAAAAATCGTTACGTACCCTCCGATAATCCTTGTAGTTTCACCAGCTGCCTGGTTCTTGATTGTAAAAGCATCCTCGCAAACTTCCGGCCACCATACATTGGTCAATGTGCATGCACCTTGGCAATGAATGCCCTCGCTTTGATTGGGGCCAATGATGACGTTCGAAATCGAACCACCATGCTCAATCTGAAAGACTGCCGCCTCATCCCCACGCTCTTGCTGGCCTGTACAAGGAGTGCCACGGTCGTACATGATCAGTTTTCCATCGAAAGATGCACCAGCTGCGATTGTCTGGGCGGCTTTTAAAATCGATGTTCCCGCGGATTTTGGGACTTTGCCTCCGGTGGTGGCGGTGCCATTTCCCATCGAGCGACCTGGAGTTGTCATGGGGGCATTTGGAGCTGAGCCTCCGCTGGTGGTGGTGCCATTGCCCTTAGAGACCCCGTGACCTGGATTGTGGTTTTTTGGAGGAGCGGTAGAACCTGATGAAGAGCCCTTGCCTCCGCCGGAGCCTCCGCCAGAGCCTCCGTTGGCGGTGTTGCCATTTCCCTTGGAGTTATCTTTTGGTTTGTGGTCTTTTGAAGGAGAGGTAGAACCTGATGAAGAGCCTTTGCCTTTGCCGGAGCCTCCGTTGCCGGTTTTGCTATTTCTCATGGAAGTATCTGTAGATGGTTTATTGTCTTGTGGAGGAGCGGCAGAAACTCCTAGAGCAAGAATAAGAGCGAATATCTGAATGATAGATAATCTCATATTGAAAGTCACTTGGAAGTCCGATTCCAAACTGATCTTGTGGGATGACACCGAGTTTGAAAGAAAGTGTCCGATAACGAGGTCGAAGGAAAGAGAGTGACAGGAGAATGTGATGAGGGTTATTCAAACTGATGGAAAGACTGAACGAGGAATAGAGAAGTGTATTTGTAAAGATTGTCACATCACGCGAAAGAGTCCCTGGGGACCTAAAGGGCCATTTACTGAGTGTTGTCGTCTTCATCTCCACACTTTGGTTTACTATTGATTGACATTGATCAACGAGAAACGCGGCAAGTGGGGTGCCAAAAGTCAACACGGGACGAAGAAAGTTCTCGCTTAGCTTGTATTTCCTTATTTCTGTTTTACAAACTGACGTCTACCCTGCGCGATTGAGCATTACCAGTGTCTACAAACTTTCGGTAAGCTCTTCTTGAATGCCAATAGCGCATGAGCCAGCGCTTATTGTGACACCACAAAATTATTTGACAGATTCATCCGACCTAATTTTTCATGCCGTCGTTTCAGCTCGCTTGCATACATGGCGCTAAGCCTAGTCCGTTCATGCGCTGTAGCCTGGACCAATTCGAGGAATCTACCTGTGAAGATTCGTCGCATGTAAGGCCTAGGCTAGTGACACGACTCAGCACACAATGCACTGTGATCAACGTCATTCACTGATCACAGATTATCTCACTTAGTAAGCAAAATCAGGAAAATATTACAAGACTCAGACCAGATATTACCGGTATTTCAACGTCACGAAAAATTCTTTGGGAGCCTCATTCATTTGCATCCGGAATTAAGAGATAACCGCAGTTCTCTACTACTCTGTTTTATGCCGGACACGGGCTTTGTATGAATTCGATTGACATTGAAAATGGCCGGGAGTGGCTAGTGGAACTAAAGCGATCTCTATAGCAATAGCATCTTTATCAGTGCTGCTCGTTGTATTAAATACTACTGTCCAATTCTCGGCCGAGTTCTAGCATCCCGGCAGCTCATGAAATCATGGGGCCTGAATGTACGGCGAGTAACACATAGACACCAGAAGCACTGTATATCCACGTTCATTCCACCTTAATCACCAGCTTCTTACCACTGACACCGGCTTTCAGCCTGTCAAAGAGCGTCTGGGCTACGTCGATTCCACCTGGCACAAGCTCAACCCTCGGAGCAGGAACTATTGTTCCGTCTTCTAGAGCCTCTCGAAGAAAGTCATTGAACAGCCATTCTCCAATGTCAGCTTTATCAGAGCCATGTCTGAAAGCCATGGTCTGGGAAATCTGAAGGCCGTCTGGTTTGGCAATACTCTTTGGCCATTCATTCACCAGCACCAGCTTTCCACTGCCATTAGTACTCGAATATAAGACAACATTTGAGCTCTTCTGCGCTGTATCTTCCTCCGTGATCGTATCAAATCCGAGGCTGATAGGTGTGCCGGCTGCTGTTGCTGAAGCGACGATGTTGTCGACTACCGCGGGATCACGATAGTCAAACACTTCGAAGGCTCCGAGGGACTTCAGATATTGGTGATGAGATGGGCTCGCAGTAGCGAAAACCTTGAATCCCAACTTCTTTGCGATTTGGATTGCAGTAGTGCCTACTGATGAGCCTGCACCCCTGTAAGAATGGGTATCAGTAGTTGAATTGAAACTGAACCAAGATATTTTGAAAAAGCAACAAGACATGTATATCTCAGAATATTTTTCAGCCCCTACCGAGATTACAAGAGAATAGGCATCCTCCAAACTTACCAGATTAGGAGTCCGGAATTTGGGACTATAATTGGGGAAGTAGGAAGCGGTATGCCAAGGTCTACAAACAGTGCCATTCCCGAGGTAGCCAGAGCCATTGGAAATACTGCCCCATCTTCGAAATTCATGGAATCAGGGATCCTCGTGGTGGCAATACTCTTGAGAGTCGTAAAGGTTTGGAAAGCTCCGTGGTCGTTGTCTTGTATGTAAATAACGCCAGCGAATCCGGTCACTGATGCCGAAGTGGCTAGGATCAGCATAGAACTAGTTTTTGTATGGCTGGATTAGTTGCCACAGACACAGTCATTTTAGCTTACCTCTGTCTCCAATCTTGAACTTTGTCACCGAGGACCCCGTTGCAGCAACAATGCCGCAAACATCGCTGCCAAGGACAACCGGATATGACTTGATCAAAAAGTCAAAGTCTTGCATTTTCCACTACAGCATCATCAGCAATGCTATTCTAGACGAAGAGTCTCACCGCGTCAAGAATCAAGGCAACGAGCCACACGTTCTTGGCGAGGGCAGATCCGAGTGTGGACGAATTTGTTTCCGACGAAGCGAGGACTTGTCTACTATGACAGATTCATCGAGTAATTGTGTAACTATAAAGTAATAATTTGCGAACAAGTCCATCACTTGGAATGGCTGGAATGATACTTCAAATCTTATCAAATAGTCCATGACTTTAGTAAGTCAAAATTCTGGGAGTCGCGGTTGCTCGCTTACCGGAGGTGAACTTGCATGGCCTCGAGAATGCAACCCCTGCGGTGAAATTGAATTGAGACGGGCTTACATCGGCTGGATTCACTGCAATAGCATGATTTCTAACGACAAGTTCCTTGTCCCCTGGAACTGGGATCGGTCGTGTGACTGTCGTGAGCCTGGCATATGGAGCCTCGACGATAGCAGCATAGTTGGTCTCGGTCGACATGACTTGGATTTTCTTTTCTGATTGTGTTCCACGTTGATACAAGGAGATGGTGTGAAGTTGATTCGGAGCCGTCATATTTCTATGTAATCGTGAGAGGAAGGTTGTGCTGGTCTGCGAGGTGGACGTAAAATCCGATGCTGATTAATCGCGCAGCTTTATGTTACATCGCGATCGAAATAAGAAGGAGCCGTCCACCATTTATTATGTCATCCCGCAGAAATAATGTGTTGACGCTCCCGATCTCACACATAGTAGCTCCTTTGTTGGCCACAGGTGCCTTGAATTTGTATGATTCCCGTTTGATCATGTATGGATCGGCGTTAGTTAATCGGATTATCGACCAATCGTCAATTTCAAAGCAATCAGGAGATGATAATTATCTCTAGGCAGGCTTATGTCCCTTATCGCCATGAAATTTTCAAAGCTCATAAGGCGGCATTATGGACTGGTATAGGAGAAAGTACACCAGTAAAGGACAAATTTTCACCATTTCGGCTCGAGTTGTCCATGGCTGGTGCGGGGTCAACAATGCAAGCGAGGCATCTGTACCTAGGAGAGAGAAATCTTGACCCACCTGTCGATTCCGAAAAAAGTGGCCGATTTTGAGGAATCAGGTAGCAATTCAATACCAGAGAAGATATAGGACCAGTTCGTGAACTCACTGCCTTCTTCAAGCAAAAGTATTGCAATGCTTTCTTGACATTTCCATGATCGTCAAGTGAAGTTCTGCGTTGTATTTACTTGATCTATCCAGACTAGCATTTCCATTACTCCAAATATGAAGCTTATCAAAGAAGTACCACTCAAATAGACCCCGCCAACTTCTCGTCAAAGGCTTTCATCGATCGTGTAGGCCTTCATTCTCTTCCTCTACCTCGTCAAATCTGTTTCCAATTTTCGAGTGCAGTCAATGGCCAGGACCAACACTTCGGCCTTGCTGACTCTCTGCTCTTTACCTTTCTTGGTAACACCATCAACAATGCCTTGAACTGGCTGTTAAACCGGCTACGGTACTGCTTCCCGACTTGGGTATGGCTCAGATGAGTATGTTTTGATAGCGAACTCGGACTTCGCGAAGACGTAGATGAATTTAAGGACCTACTTCTCGCAGTCTGTGGGGTGGAATTTGAGCGTAATATTTGTCCTGATTAGTTTACTTTAGCTACCAACGCGCTCGCTCCTTGCTTGATTTTCAGCCTTTTTCTGAGCCTGATACTTTGATTTGATGGTCTACCGCGTGACGACCTCTTATAACTGAGTGTCTGTAGACCCGGAGGCTAAAACAGTTGAGGTTCTGCATCTCGAGAATAAATTGCTGAAATATATATTGAAACTGGTCATTCTGGATTACAATTGGCGGCCGCCCGGGCAATAAGGCCACTTCCCAACCTCTTTGTACTGGGTTGCATGGCCGAGTCTGCTTCAATGTGATGCAGATTTAAGAGGTTCCGAAAAAAAAACTCTTGAAATTTTATAGATTCTGGTGTCATATCTGGTGTCATAATACAATCGACTGTCTGTTCTCAAATACCTTAATTGCTGACCAGGCAGACCAGCGGAAGGATTTTCCGTGTCTTGTAAACCGCTCCTGAATGCCGATCAGATCTATTACCGCGAATTTGAGACGGCGTGGAGCAAACCTCGTGTTGCCACCTGCGTCGACTGCTGTCATAATCTGATATGCACAAGCAATTTTCGTGTAGTCAGCATACGATTCGTGCCCATATTCTTAGATCGAAAATAAATAGTAGGAATTGGTGCTTCAGAGTTCTACTTCAAGTAACGCTATAGCCTAGAAGGTAAGATTACATTTTGTATAGAAATGGTTCAAACCTCTAGATAGTATCCCCGATTGGTCCACCAGGCAAGGCATCAGGCATAGGCCAAAGAGAATTATGCGGAACCACCGCTCTAACTCCAGATTCACCGAAGGAACATGAACGCTTGCCATTAAAGTAAAGACGAGAAGAATGCTACAGAATTGCATCTGTACTAGCGATTGAGAGTATGAATGTAAAATCGGTCAGAATCGATAACGAAGGGTCGAAATACTCGGTAGGAGCGAGGTGACTTCTGTATATCAAGTCGTTAACTATATCGATTGTTTCTGCGAGCATTATCTCTATCACACAGGCAGCGAGATCGTCGAGATCTAAAGACTCTACCCATCCTGCCCATACAGAATTCTCATCCTGCTCCATACGCAAACCACACATTATGAAGTCCCTCGATCTGCACCAAAACAGAAAACTACTCCGAGGCTCCACTATCTAAATTTGCCAAAATCATAACTTCAATCCTCACCTAATCCTAACCTTCACAACCCTGCTCGCAGGCTCGCAACTGGTTCTTAATCCTAACCTCTAGCTACAAGATACCGTAAAAGTAAAGCCATCCGTGCACAGGCCTAAAAAGACAACATGTCGGATGCCATGAAAATTACCCGAATTCGTCAGTTCTTTTTCGGATATGAGGTGGAAGAAATATGCAGACCTTCCTAGGTATCCTACAACCTAAGATATAGCCGTGGAACTTTTTCTCGTCTTTAGTTGCAGGACCGTGCATTGGCCGCTGGGATGAAGTCCAAATGAGCACGACAGAAAGTCAAGCAAGGCTTCTAAACAAACGACGAAATTTTCATATCCAATACCTACCTAGCCAGTGCATTTTCCGGCTTCTACATCCTCACCCAACTGAACACGAAGAGGAAACTCGTTATTACAAGTCTTGCCTTCAAGTTGACGGAAGCGCGCAAAAGATATCTTTATATGACTCGACTTTATCAAAGGTGACGCCTGCTTAGATTGAACTGTCAAATGGATAAAAGCCGCAGATAATCAATAGCGATCGTTGCCCGCGCCTCGAGTTGCTACATTTCCGGCACTGGGCTTCCAGGGTTCTTCGTCTCGGCCTGGCTTATCGCCTCGATTCATGGCTCCAAACAAACAAACAAACACGTTCCGCAGGGTTTGTATCACATGGGGGTGGAAATAAAATGTGTAAAAGAACGGGATCAAGATGAATGTGCTTGTAAGGAAGATGCTGGCCTCTGATTAAATGTAAAAAGGCTCACGAATGTAAGTGGTCATCCCCGAAAGAGAGCGAGAGCAGTAGCAGAATTTACGCTCAATACACCGAAAGCAAACCTGAGCAATCCAAACTCCAGCCTGGGTATATTCCGATGTGAAAATGCACCAAAAACAAGAAAGATCAAGGCCTCGTTATCCATTTTTGCATCCAAAGAATTGAAAATCAGCATCCCTCATCCGTTCTGAGATCATCGAACACCGTCGCCAATGCCGCCATAATACAATAATTGGCTCCGGGCAAAATGTTCAATATATACTATCTGAAAATCAGAATGATCTGGTAAAATAGGAAGGAGAAGTAGAAATGTCAGATGATGAACTTACAGTGTGTTTCTTAGCCTTCGATTCTAGTGAAATTCGTCCAACCTGAAAACCCCCACAGCTAACAGTCACGGTCTCGAGGGATGCATCGCCTCTCGCCGTCCATTGCGCTGCACTGTTCGTCGCGCTTTCATTGCCGATGTTGACTGCCCAGTATGGACTCGCTAGAAACACTGTCAGTAACTTTCTACTTCGAGCAGAAATAAGCATACATACCATACAAAGGATTTTTGATTGTGAAGAGCGAGATGCCGTTAGGTGCCTCAGCTACTCTAGTGCTTCCCGTCCTTTTCTGAATTGTGAAGATTGGCGTGTCATCAATATCAGAAAAGTCCGTAAAAAGTGAGCATATTGCGATTATGTTCAGGAGAGGAGTAGAATTACCCGTTTTGCAACTCAGCGAATTGCTGTGCCCGAATCCTTTTATTATTTTCGATCCATCGTCACTCTCAATTATCCACTCCAATTTTGCAAAACTCGTCACTCTTCTCGTCATCTTCATATGCATGCCTTCTGGTCCAGAGAAAAAGCCTTTCAAAAACCATAATAAAGAGCTTGTCGGAGCTCGAGGCGCTACGGATTTTGTAGATGGAATTCTTTCAATTTCCATCCTTCGTCGCATTCGAGCGATTGACTGTTCCGCTGCAGCCGACATTGAATCCAAATTCTGTACAGAAACTTCTGGGATGCTGGGTTTGATTGGAGGATGAACAGAAAGTTGAAAATATTGCCTATTTGAGGGTAGCTTGGTCGTCTCAAGACTCCGACAGAATTCTTGCTCCATTCCAGCAAGTCTTTGAGTCTGAGTATAGACCGGAACTTCGTATAGCGGGTGTTGCTGGATTTGCGCAGGAATCACGATCTGCATTGCCTGCCTGCCTGATTTGAGCCGATTGATAGACTCGAAGCGACTGCTTGGTAGAAATACGGATGGCGTTGCCATAGATAGTCTATTTGGGGAAATCTTCCGAGCTTCAAGTGATCTCAAAAGCTCTTTGGCATTATCCGAAACGGGTGCTGAATGTCGGGCTTGATTCACGTACGTCTGGACTTTCCCTTTGGCAAACGTAGGTTCTGTTGTTGGGAATGATAGCTCGAATTCTGGATGTATCAAAGATGGTAATCGAGGGGCTTCGGAGCTTCCTGTTGAGACCCTAAGCTGAAGAGGAATACTGGGCTTGCTGTTCTCCAAAGTCTTCGACGGCGATGTAACGACTTCTGGAAGAGAGACAAGATTAGTTACAGTGCTTTGCGTTCGCTGATGCGTTGCGGGTATCTTTGCTGCTGGAGCTCGCTCGATAGCTGGGCTGCTAGGATTAGAAGAAAGTCTGAAGCTCATCCTTCGCGAAACACTCGTAGCACGAGATGGACTCCTGATGATTTCTGAGCTTCGACGCAGAGAGCAGTTTCTGTTGAGGTTGACTCGAGCTGCAGGTTTTGGTAAATTTGGGACAGTAGAAAACATGAGTTCGTCGGGAGGCGTTGCTCTGGGATTTGTGTCGATCATGCTAGACGTTAAAGGCGGCGTTTTAGGACCACACGAATCGTTCGAACTTGAAAAATCGCTGAAGACGGAACCTCTCCGAGACGAGGACGAATGCACAGACGTGTCAGAATGCTCTGTATATTCGAGAAGTTCGTTGACAATTGGGGAGACTTCATAGTCTGCAAGAGAAGAAGCCCATGTTTGAATCTTCGCATCGACTGGCGTTGGCAGTAATGACTTTGGAGAATCCTCTCGTAGATATTGAAAGATTGTATCCATCAGCACTACGTTGTCCGAAGACTCCACTGGCTCTTCGTATCGTTTTGGGTGGCCAAACTGGCTGACAGGGAATAGAGATGAAGCGTCCATGGCTATGAAGGTACGTATGACAGTAGTAAGGAGCAACAAACAAACACTTGTAAGCGGATCGTTATATGCAAAAACAGAGACACAACGGTCAAAAAAGGACAGAAAGCCGAAAGGGAGGAGAGGAGAGGGAAGGAGGGGTCAACAAAGGTAATAAGACATAAGAGAAGGCACCTCAGTAACAAATACATGGAATCATCATCCTCATCAAGCACATGGGCAAATACGAGCCCATACGAGCCCTATCTACCTATTCGCATACTTTCCAGCAGCGGAGGAACGTCCATCGTGGCGCGGTTTGTATGATGGTAGGAAGCTTTTTACTTGCCGTTGGTAGGACGTAAGCCATGAGGTTGAGCTGAACTTAGTACAAGTAAGTAGAATGCCGTTAGGGCCGGCACTAAACGAAGTCAGACGGGATTCTATTTTGAGAACTGGCAGAGATCGGTAATTTGGCTGTTGACTGGGCTCTGGGTCTTGGAGATGGACTTTGATTGGGGGTTCGTCAGCATCTCCAAAGGCCAAGGCCAAGACGTAAGCTAAGGTCCCGAGGCCTTGTTTGGCTGGCCCAGAAGGAATACCGGTCGGCCGAAATAGATGGAAGGCTGAGTTTAAATAGAAACACGTGACGCCATACTGATAGGTAGGTATGATACGAGTACAGTAGATAGAAGGATGAAGGAATGTCAAAATGGCTTTATCTTATCATCATGATTCGTGCCTCCAAGCCACCCGACATCGTCTGATCAGCGCCGGAAGACTATCCACTCGTTGTTTTGGGTTCCAAGAATGGTGGGATCAACATGCTACTCGTTATACTTATATACCGAGGTAGCTCTCGCTCGCTACATCCAGCCAAGTCACCATCATCGCCGCGCAAACCTCGTACAGGCTGCACATTTTCGAGCTGTTACTGTCGGACCTGAGACAAAAAGAACTTTGTTACAGTATCTGGGCAGCTTGTTCAAAGTTTTCTTACGCAAAGCTGCCCTACGCAATCAACTCTACCCACCTGTCAGTCCATGGATTCCAACGGCACTTTCGGATCGGTACCTCATCTAAAGGCGACGCCATCTTCATATGCCTCTCCACCGGATACTTATACTCTATGAGATCGGCACTAGCCCCTGCCAGCGGCGTGGGGGCGGCTGACGAAATGCTGGTACTCGTATGACTGACATGTTATCGCATACCGGTACTATATACTCAGTAGTAGTATTGTGGTCTGTTACTTCAAATAGAATAGCCGTCATCTTGCACTTGCAGCTCAAGTCAACCCTGGATCGATGCAATATCCCATCAGATAGATGTTCATAGCTTCCTGATTTTTGGTCACAGTCAACCCGCAGTCACCGGCCTATCAAGCTCTTGTCTTGCTCGAGCCATGTAAGTTTCGACTTTAAAAGTAGAGACTATGCCCGCAATCTTGAAGACGAGGTCTTTACGCAGAATATTCAGTCAAACCTCGGTTCTGGAGTGACACCTGAGACATCGGCGGCAGAGTCGGGAATCTTACAAAGTTACAACTTGGTCAGTCTGGTAGTTGGTTTTGAGCAAAAGGTTCATCGAGGACTGTTCTCATAATTTTTGTATTTACAACTCTATCTTACTATACATCCACACCTCCTCGATGTCGTGACACGCTTTTCTTTGGCCCATGAAGCCTCTATGGGTTTTGTAGAACACCTGAACGCTTGAAGTATTCCCACTGTCCCTCTACGGGCTTCTCCTCTAGATTCTCCCATCTATTCGCAGATTAGTAAATGTCCCAGATCTGCAAATACGTTCAAACATATTCCATGACTTACACTTTCGCCTTTGCCATAACATCCACCAACTTTAACTCTCCCTCAGCAACCTGAATAACTTCTTCAATTAACCCTGCACCAATCTTGCTCTCGATTTCCGAGACTCTGTTCATCATCAGCAAATTGAACTTCTCTCAATCAACCATACAAAAGACTCACTGGTCGGCAGTCAGCGGCGGCTCCGGCTCCCATTGGACAGTCTTCGTATCACTCCCTGGCCTCTTTAAGCCCCACTCCTTCTGACTCTGCCTCTCGACCTGTGTCCGACTACCCTCCAGCTGTGGTCCATCATCCCTCTCTCCATCCCACTCCGTCGTAATCTCATCGTGTTCATCCTCTGGCTTACTCGTAACAAATGTCTTCCCCTGAATTTCCTCTTTGACATGTCTCTCGCCGTCATGCGCCACTCCACCTTCAGGCGTATTGAACACTTCAGGATGTTCCGCGATAGTCTGTTTTGCCTTCTCCGACCACTCTGCATGGCCTTCTGGAACAACGGCTGAGACGATAGCCATACGGTGTTTGGTGAGCGCTTCGGTCGATTGGCGGTATAGGGACGACTCGGGGAGGGCTTGAAGTTTCTCGAGAGTGCTAGAGTATAGGTAGAGGAGCGTCGAGCGAGGGGCGGCGTGGGTGAAGAGGCCTGTGAGACCGGTGGGTGAGCCGGCTTCGAGAAAGCGCGAGGGCTTTATGGCCGCGAGCTGACGAAGAGTACGTCGCATGGTGGAGGGAGGTCAATGGCGTGGATTGGGCTTGGAAGGTTGTGTTGCTCCTTCGTGACGTGAGTGAACTTGGAGCTGTATTCGATGCTTGGCACGCTAAATATTTAAGGTTGCATGGTTCTTGTTATCGACCACTCAAAATTAAGCTAAACATCAGCATCGTGAAATCTTCAGAATTTCAAGGACTGAACATGGTCATACGTAATGCTGTTGGGTTTTAAAGCTGTGATAGAAGATAACTCGCAATCTCCTCATCTCCGAGTATGTGACATTATGCTATGCTAATGAAGTGGGCGAGCTCAATTCGCTCGATGACTTCGCAGCTTTCCTTTAATCTTGCTATCAAGTGCCATACTTCAATATGCGATCATCTTTGAATTTGATGAATGCTTGTATCTACTTGTCTATAGACCTCGAATAATAATTAGACATCTCCAGCTTCGTTAAGAGCTGCAAAATCGTATTCTCCTCCGCCAAGTCATCCCCATCAAAAAGGCCCTCCTGTTTAGTCGACCTACTATCAGCCATCTTCCTCTCACGGTATCCCTTCTTCTCGCTCAACCCCTTACAAACAGCGATAAACACTCCGACCTTCTTCCTGAATCGTAAGTACAGAGCTTTCAGGGCATCATTCGCGTTATCCTGCAGTGGATGGAGTGCTCGCTCCCTAGAATGTTTCGAGTATTGGAGTATCAGCGTGAAAATCTCCTCGAGAAGATTCATTACAGGCTGTTGGCGTTTTCGTAACAAAAGTGCGAACATTATTCTATCCAAAACTCGCTCATGGTAATCTCGGAGTTTGTCTAGTCCCTCATTCTGACCGAGGATAACACAGTCGCCGTCATTCTTGAGTCGTTCCTCAATTTGATCCAATTTACGATCGAAAATTCGCCAGGTTGAGTCGATTCCAGTGTCGAAGAAATAGCTGCTGATACTAGTGATGAAATGGTGAGCTTCGATACGGAAACGCTGCGCGATGTGATCCACTCCTTGCCAGTTGAGTGAACGAATGGTAGAATTCCGAAAAAGAGTCGATACTACATAGAGCATACGAAGGACACGCAGTAATAGCTTGAACAATTGGTCGTACTTATAGAGAATCATGGGGGTGATAACAGCTTCGAGAGGCTGCGGAGGTTTGTAGGAAAGCCGAAGAAAATCCAGAGCCTCTACTGAATCGGGATCCATACACTTCTCAATCTCTTCTGGTGTCATATCACGGACTGAGAAGCTGAGATCACCTGGGAGCGTGCTCTTGTCCAAGTACGTCCCGGTACGAGATATGCTGCATGCCTGGTTAGATGTGTAGCTATCGGTGAGAACTCCCATCAAGGCAAGTCGTAGCTCGGAGCTCGCTGGAGGCCAAGTATCTCTACCACCAAGACGCAAACCCATCATGCCTCCTGATCGTGCAACACCGCTTTGTCTTTCTGCGCTCTCGAGCTCAGGATCAAAGAGGGCATGAGAAAGCCTGCTTGAGAAGACGCCATTGCCAAGCAATTGAAAACTTCTTTGAATGAATAAATGCTCTCGAAGCTTGTGGGAGTTGAAGAACATTTGCATACAAACTCCGTTCACGATCCGAGCTTGAGCAGCGATCATTGGATTGAATGAAAGTACTGGTGCTAGCGAGATTGGTGGAGCACACACAGAATCAGCATCTGAGATTGCTGATTGATCAAAGGTGAGATAGGAACTCAGAGCCGACGAAAAGCAATTTTTCGGATCATCTTGCTGGAATGGCTGATTAATAGCATCTATCGAGGTGAGGAGGTGGGCTTGCATATCATGTTCTGGTTGCCCGAAGAAATCCAGAGTTAGGGCCCCATGGGCTATCAGTATTGACTTGGGTGAGCTTGGAGGATGAGAAAACTGCTGCAAAGCTTTGATCAAGTCTTTTTCATACTGCAGAGCTTTGGACTCGACTAGAACAACATCTTGCCAGGAAAATTTCCATTCGAGAGGTGGAGGATCTGCCGAGACGACAACATCTGATCTTGCAAGCGGATGCTCTGGATGATGAGATCTCAAGATTCGGAGACTCTTGCCCACTTCAAACAAAGCTCTAGCATCTTCAGGAGCGATAAATGCAGGCACTTTGTCGTAGTCTAGCACATAATCCGGCTCATTCATTTCCATTCCTTGATCATCCACCCATCCCTTATTGTCTATTCTTACAAAGCTTTTGCCAGGGCCGTCCTTGGTGAGTGGTAGGCCAGCTTCCCTTTGTAACCCAAGCCATTCGCCCGCAAATTCTAGCCATGGCTGAGAGACACGAGCAAGAATTTCCAGCAGAATTTCCCTCAATGAGTCTGTCCCATATTCGAGTAGCTGAATCTCCTCGAAAATTGTTGACAGCATCGATGCGTCGCTCCTAGTGGCTGATGAGTTCATCACTATACGTTGGAAGCATGTGAGTATCGAGTGAGCGGGCCTGAAGAGAGCTTGTAGTTGTAGAATACTGCTGTAACCGGCTGCTGATGCACTCAGACGGGATTGGATCGTTGCCAGCAAAGTTGAAACCGCATCTCCTAAAGCTATGCGGCCTGGTGACTTTTCTCTCGCATACGCCTTTTCAACGAAGCGTTGAAGAGATCTGGTAATGTTTCCACAATCCAGGAAAAGGGCTGAAAGTCCATCTAAAGAGTCCCCTGTGTAACCAGAGATTCTCATCGAGGATATCGTAGCCATGAATTTCTGCTTCATTTCATCCCAAGTGAAGAAAACCGAGCTTCGTCCCAAGCCTAGACTCAGAAGTGACGAAGCATATATTTTGGAGTCTACCACGATGTGCTCCGTGTTTTTGATGTGCAAATAATCCTCCCTCGATGCTATGACGGTGTCTAATATGGATGGACCTGCCTCCGCAAGATATGATGGAAAGCAGATCTCATCTCTCTGCTTTTCGAATCCTTCCCATGTCTGATAATTCGCAGTCTTGATCGGAATTTCATCCGGGAGTACCCATATACTTGGCTCCTCCCTCTCGTCTGCATCGCATGAAACAGAGACGTCGTTTTTCAAGACATCAGGCGATGCATGCGGCAGTGGCAGAGGATTAGAGTGAGCAAATGGCAGATCTGGGATACCGAAGAAGCCATTTTCTTCTTGGTGGAGGATCTGTTCTATTATTTCAGGCAAAGTTTCATCGAGGTCTAGGTAATTGTTAGTCAACCAAGCCCCCGTTTCCGAAAAAGACGACATACCTACAAGCCTTGTTTGTGAAAACAGCAGACTATTCTCCGGACCTTCTCTGAGAAATCTCGAAGGCGCCCAAAGATCTGGTATTGCGAATACATCTCCCTCGTCGCCTCTGTGGTCGTTCATATTGGCATTTCATCGCAATTCGCGTCGGTTGTCGGTTGTCGGTTGTTTTCTTTGGTTGACGCGCCGTCTGCATGGTCATAGATCCTCAAGTGCGGGAACAGCCGAAGCTACCACGCCGGGGAATTGAACAAAGCAGACTGTGCAACTGGAAACGATTGATGATTACGCATCGAGCATCCCACTTTCATTGAAGTCACAGCACATCCCTCCAAGATGCCTCCGAGGAAGAAGGCAAAAGGGAGCGTGCGCGCACCTTCCACGCCGGCAGCAGACGAGGATTCAATGGTTGTTGACACGCCCCAGCCCGACACTACGGAAGCTTCAAAACCCGCCTATGACATACTGAAGGATCCGTGGACAGACGAGCAAGAGACATCGCTCTTTAAGGGTATAATCAGGTGGAAACCAGCGGGTCAGCTCCTCTGAAGTGGCTAGAGAGCCCCGTCTAACATACTACAGGCATACACAAGCACTTTCGCATGATCGCAATATCTGAGCATTTACGGAACCATGGCAACGATCCTACTATCGAGCAGCATACACGCATACCTGGGATATGGATAAAGCTACGCACAATGTACGATCTGGATATCATTGACGACCGAGAGAATTACTTTGATGAGGAGCAGTTCATTGATTTCAAGCTGCCGGAGGACGAGTTTGATGAGCTGATGTTCAAGAAGGGTCGAAGGAGAACTGAAGCAGACGAAGCCAGTGAAGCTCCATCTTCACCACCTCAATTAGGAAGAGCATCGTCGCCGCCACGAGCACGGAAACGAAAGAGGGGAGATATCGTTGCTGCGAAGAGTAGGGCAGATACTGTGGAGGAGACAGACGAAGCCAGAACATCTCCTGCCAATTCTCCGCCGAAATTGACTCGGACTGGAAGGAGCACGAACAGGTCAATAGGACGCCTGAAGGGAGGTTCTACTTCAAGGCAACAAAGCAAAGACACTTCTATGACGGCAGACACGGCAGATGAGGATGATGTAGGCGAGGAAACAGAAGAAGTGGCAGAGGAAGATGAGGATGTGGAGGAGGAAGAAGGGACAGCTTCGCCTAAGCTTTTGAAAACGTCCAAAGTAAAGGCAGATCCGCCTATACGAAAGAGCAGGAGAAAAAAGTAGTGTTGATGGCTAAATAAATGTACAGTAAGGGTTCGGGGAGCACCATCGGGGATTTGCAAGGGATTGGTATATCATGGAGTTCTGGGGAGTCGGTCAGCAGCCAGTTCGGGAACAGCAGCAGTATCGAAAGAGCTATTACACATTCACATGTCAGGGCCCGTATAAAGCCATGTACAAGTATTCATGAACGTTCCAGTTGAGAGAATGAGATCATGCGGATGTTGCGCTTAATCAAATTAACCTAAATCTTGCTCATTTTTGACCCGTGTCCTCAGCATCCCTCGGTCCGATCCAACTCAAGCTCCCCTTTGCCAGACTTGAGAAACATGCGCCGTCAATTGTCGGCTCGGCGCATCGTTTCGCAGCCCAAAGACAGGGGTTGTGGTTATTGCGGGGGATTCTTATTCTGGTCTGAAGGTTAGATACGTACATCTCTTGGGCCAGTTGATGAAGGGTCATTTGGACCTCGGCTCATCGCATCGCTCCGAGGGCTTCGGACCAGAGCACAACACTTGCCCTCTTCCCACCTATCCAACCAACCAAAACACCTGGAAAACACGGCTGTTGATCCTGGACGAACGAGGCTTGTGAATATTTAAATTCTCAAACTTCGAATCCCCTCGTTCCTCTTTACACACAACATCGGGAATGTTGAAGGCGATATCTAAAGGTCGGACGTCTCCGCTGCTCAGAAGTAGCTTCACTGCGACACGACCTTCATTATCACGAGTAAGCTTTTGCTTTGGGCAGCTATATCACCTGCTCCTAGCTAATAGTTTTCTAGACTTTGGGAATGGCACCGGCAAATGCGAGGAGCAATAGCTCTCTGCCATCAGGTATATTCATGTTCTTTTCCCCTCGTGTAACGTTTGTTGACATTGTATTTAGGGTATAAGGAGGATGCTTCGAAAGGGCCAATGTTGAGATTCGAGGAGTCTCTTCCCAAACTTCCGGTACCAACTCTGGAAGAAACAAGCGCGAGATACCTCAAATCTGTACATCCATTACTCTCTCCCTCCGAATTTGAATCGACTACAAAGGCCGTACAAGATTTCATTAAGCCAGGCGGAATCGGCAGCAAGCTTCAGGAGAAGCTACTTGCTCGAAGGGCAGACCCCAAGCACAAGAATTGGATCTATGAATGGTGGAATGCTGCTGCGTATCTTACGTACCGCGATCCAGTAGTGCCATACGTCAGTTACTTCTACTCGCACAGAGATGACAGAAGGCGGCGGGATCCAGCCAAGAGGGCGGCTGCCATTAGCACAGCTGTTCTAGAATTCAAGAAGCATGTTGATGCTGGCACATTGGAACCCGAATACATGAAGAAGCTTCCTATCTCTATGGAGAGCTACCAATGGATGTTCAATTGCAGCAGGATACCTGCCAAGCCTGCGGACTACCCTCAAAAATATCCTGCCAAGGAGAACAACTACATCATTGCTGTTCGCAAGAACCAGTTCTTCAAGGTGTACCATGAGGTTGATGGAAAGCAACTGAACACTTCAGAATTGGAGCAACAATTCAAGTCAATTTACCAAAGGGCAGAGAAGGTCCCAGCTATCGGTATTCTGACTACCGAGAATCGAGATGTCTGGACTGATGCCCGGGAGGTCCTTCTCAAGGCGCACTCTTCGAATGCTGCAGCTTTAAAGACCATTGAGGCCTCGTCTTTTGTTGTCTGTTTAGATGATGCTAGCCCAGTTACCTTGGAGGAGCGCGCACATGCATACTGGCACGGCGATGGTGCCAATAGGTGGTTTGACAAGCCACTTCAGTTCATCATCAACGACAATGGAACCTCTGGCTTCACGGGCGAGCACTCTATGATGGATGGCACACCAACACATCGTCTCAATGATTATGTGAACGAGATGACCTTCAATAACAAGCTTGACTTCTCAAACCCTTCAATCCGCTCAAATCTCCCTGAGCCTTCGGTTGTCAAGTTCCACATCAACAAAGAAGTACAAGCCGAGATTGAACACGCGACTAAGGACTTCACCGAGGTCATTGGTTCGCACGAATTGCGCGTCCAAGCCTACCAGGGCTATGGCAAAGGGCTGATCAAGAAGTTCAAGTGCTCACCAGACGCCTACGTTCAAATGGTTATCCAACTGGCCTATTTCAAGATGTATGGCAAGAACCGACCAACATACGAATCTGCCGCCACCCGCCGATTCCAGCAAGGCCGGACCGAGACCTGCCGCAGTGTTTCCGACGACTCTGTCGCTTTCTGCAAAGCCATCTCTGATCACTCTGTCGAAAACGAGACAGCTATTTCAGCTTTCCGCAAGGCTATCACTTCGCACGTGGAGTACATTTCCGCTGCTTCTGATGGCAAGGGTGTCGATAGACATCTGTTCGGATTGAAGAAACTTCTTGGACCGAACGAGGAGCTTCCGGCTATCTACAAGGATCCTGCATATGCTTATTCCAGCAAGTGGTTCATTTCTAGCAGTCAGTTGAGCTCGGAGTACTTCAATGGCTATGGATGGAGTCAGGTTGTTGATGATGGGTGGGGAATTGCTTATATGATCAATGAGAACAGGTAAGGCCCTTTCTGAATCGAGTATTGTCGGAGAAGAAGCTAAACTTTGTTGTAGTATCCAATTTAATGTCGTCTCCAAGGGTCTTGGCAGCGAAAGAATGAGCTTCTACCTGAATGAAGCAGCAGGAGATATCAGGGATCTTCTGATTCCTACGCTCGAGGCACCAAAGGCCAAGTTGTAAATCGGCATTTTCGGTTGGAGGATGAAAGAGAAGGACGGTAAGAGTAAAAATGAGTTTGTTATTGGCTTTCGCTGTACAAAAATCTGTTGCCCTACGTCTCGATTACCTAAGTGCTCCCAAGTACAAAGTACCTATTCAATCAATGGATTGTTTTGACCACTACCATCGTTCCACTCTAACACTGCCTACCAGATCAATTGGAATTAGGAATCCATCCAGCTCCCTCCATTCTCTTCGATTCCACCTCTCTAACTTTCCTCACTGCCCATTTCAAATCCAGTGGTCCGTACACCACAGTAGTAGGTAGAATATGTTGCATATCGCAACTTTCGACAGCGACATATTCTTTTCATTGATTTCCTAACCTGGCATAGTGTACCTCGCTAATATCAGCCCAAAGATCTTTTGTTGCACGTCGCAATTTATTGAGAGGTTGAAATGGTGAGTTTTAAGGATGATTTCCGATACGGGTTTAGCGCGCTAATGGCTCCTGTCATGGTTCTCATGCATTCTCAGGACCGACCTGGAGTGATGGTTCTAAGAGATCATGATCTT
This sequence comes from Rhynchosporium graminicola, assembly GCA_900074885.1. NCBI lineage: Eukaryota > Fungi > Ascomycota > Leotiomycetes > Helotiales > Ploettnerulaceae > Rhynchosporium > Rhynchosporium graminicola. The sequence continues at coordinate 185,254 of FJUW01000020.1, forward strand.
GAGACGTGTGCTCTTTGGTTGTTAATTGGAAAGCAGAGTAATATTGTTGAAAAGTCACGGATATTGCCTGTTTATTATATGGTTGGAAACTTTCACTCGAATCTGCCTTGGAGATTGAGCGACGATGTGTTGATAGTACTATTCAGTTTTTCTTTATACATATATGATCATATATCATACATAATCAATCTCATCTCTCACTCTACACTCAATACCATGCACAAACACCGCTACATCATATCTTACATCCCCAGTCTATCTCCTTCTCAAATACCACGTAAAAGCCAACTGCTGAATCTCCGCTGGGAAAGGCGTCGGCACCTCCGTCAAACCCGGCCTCGCAACCGGATCCCTCAAATAAACAGCTGAACAGATCTTATGATTAACCTCTAAATACCTTGGTACGAAGGCAAACGCACTCATAAACGGTCTCGGGCGCCAAGGTGTGGCATACGGTTTCGTGGGATCATGCATTTCCATCTTGAGTTTCTCCATTCGGGTTTTGCGTTCTTCTTCGAGTTGCTTGCTGACTTTCTCGCCGTAGGTTATTCGGGGTTTGGCATCGGGATCAATTGGCTTGGGAGGTTGGGAAGCTTTCTTTGCTTTGATAGCTTCCCATTTTGCAGCTTGTCGGGGGTGTGACTTTGCGGTTTCCCATTCTCTCGCTATCTCCGCGCGCGTTTCTTCGAGCTTCTCGAGAGGTAGTCTCATGCATTGTCCTTGGAAGACCTTCACCTTTTTGACCAAGGCGCGGAGGTCTTGTTTTTGTTTAGCGCTGAGGGGCCTCTTCCTGTTATTTTGAAGGAGCTCTGCTTGCTTCAAGAGGTCAACAGCATCGGCTTGCCGTTGTCGTCGTAGAACCATATTATCCTCTAATGTCGGTTTCACTACCCGTGTTTTCGACTTCACTGTCTCTCCTGCTGCTTCGGCAGCGGCGTCCTTTGCTGCTTGCTCGGCTCGCTGCGCTGCGACCTTTTCTCGTCGCGCTGTGCGGAATTTGTCCATTGTAACGTTGACTCGAGTCGATTTTGCGCGAAATTTCCGACCTGCTCTCAGTTGTTCCGGTTCTTTTGGAGCACCGGTGGCGAAGAGAACGGAATCAGGCTCGACTTGGAAAAGGTCTCCAGGGTTTAGTAGATATCCTGGGTATGGCATCTACAGTAGCATTAATATGCCATCTTCATAGTTTTGACGGATTGACCAACCTTCTTGCCATTTACCTTAACTTTGCCGTGCGTAACGAACTGTCTCGCCTGCTTCGCACTACTAGCGAATAAAGCTCTGAAAATAGCCATATCCAGCCGCTTCTCGATCGGAGCAAAAGTCATATGCATATACGGTATAGCCCTTTTCCGCTTCGACATAATCTCTGCCGCAAAGGCCAGAGGCTTGTCCAAGCCAGATCCACGTCCAGCGGCCTGCTCAGAACCATCGAACTCAGCCAGGTACTTCGGGTCCATGGGGACGACTGCATTGAGCTTTGGTGTGAACATTCTCTGCCATTGTTTTTCGCGGATCTGCTCGCCGTGATAAGCTCGGGACATGGATTTCGCTTTCCATTTCTGCTGATAAAAGGTGAAGAATGAGGTGTTGATGGATCGGAGACGTGTGAGGTTGTAAAGATTGTATTTATTCCATGATGCGCGGAATTTCTAGAGATGTTAACTCGAATTAGTGATAATTGAGGTTCTCGGCACATACCACCTGCTTCAGACTGTAAAAGCGTTTTCTCCCCATACTGAATAGATTGACTATACGTCAAGGAGAAGTGACCTGTGAACCTTTCAGTTTCCCTCTGCTCGACATGCATGAGGCATGAGGTCGATGCACCAAAAATCCATTAGAGGTTAGAAGAGCGCCAAGATGCGGCCGCAAAAAGTTCGAGCTTCCCGCCTCCATTTTTATTCTCCCACGGACTTCATGTGCAAGAGGTTGCGCAAAATAACATCACAACTTCAGATTCCCAATTGACGAACAGTATTCATAAGCCGAGTTGAGCGCGTGGAAATAAAAGTAAGTGTGTATCTATGCGACCGCTCTGGAGTCGTTTTCAGCATATTTCGAGTTCGCTCATAGCTTTTTTCCTATACCCCGCCATCCATCGCGAGTCACCTTTCTTACTTACTGATTCACCGCCGACAATAGGGAAATCCCGCCAACACTTAGCTCGACTACTGCATAAATCCTCAATCTCGACCAAAAGAAACTTCCCTTCCCGCCAGACTCATCTTCAGCCACATTCAGATCCTACAGCTACAGGAATCTACATAGAAATCAAGATGTCGGATATCAAAGTCGCAACTACTGAGCCGGACCCATCCGCAACCTCAATCCCCAACGACCAAACAGTCATGAAGGAAGCTGGTGACTCATCTGAGCCAACTGTTAAGGACATCGATATGGCCGAAAGCAAGCCTGCTAATGGTGAAGCCGAAGTCAAGGAGGAAGCTTCAGTTAAGGAGGATACTGACGCGAAGAAAGATGTGAAGGAGGAGGCTGATGAGAAGAAAGATGTCAAGCAGGATAAGAGACGTTACGATGAGAACGGAGTTCTCAAGACCAGCGCTCAAGTCGACTGGAAAGATCACAGAAAGAACAGCAAATACGATCCATCTATCCTGCCTACCACTGACGACCCAGCAAAGATTCGGGCACAGGTACTTAGACGAATAGCTCAATTGCTGGCCGGTCCGCTGACATGTATGAAAGGTCGAATTTTACTTCTCTGATACCAACATGCCAACCGACGACTACATGTTGGATCTAACTCAAGGCCCGGAGAATCTGCCAGTCAGTATCAGCAAAATTTGCGCTTTTGGCCGTATGAAGCGTTTCCAACCACAATCAGCCGTCGTCACCGCCCTTCGAGAGAGTAAGTTTCTCGTTGTCGAAGGTCCGGAGGGAATGGAGCAGATCAAGCGCAAAGTTGCCTGGGACCCTACCACGCCAAAGAACAAATCTGAGTCCCGATCCATCTATGCTAAAGGATTTGGCGACGAGGAGCCCGGCTCGCAATTCGATATTGAGGCTTTCTTCGCTCCTTACGGCCCTACCAATTCTGTTCGTCTACGACGTACCGATCAGAAGCTCTTCAAGGGATCTGTGTTTGTTGAGTTCCAGGACGATGAGACCGCCGAGAAGTTCCTGAAATTGGATCCAAAGCCTCTTTGGAAAGGAAACGCTCTTCTGATTAAGTCCAAGAGAGAGTAAGTCCATATACATCCAAAGTTTTCTTCCAGCGAAACCCGATTTTGCCCAAAACACTGGCTTTGCACGAACATGCGCTAATTGACTTTCTCTAGTTACATGAACGAGAAAGAAGAGGAAATCAAGTCTGGCAAGATCGAGCCCAAAGAGCAACGCAACTTCAAAGGCGGCCGAGGAGGTCGTGGACGGGGTCGTGGTGGAGATCGTCGTGGAAACGATAGACGTGAAAACCGTGGAGATCGCGACCAAGATGACTGGAAAAAGCGTCGTGAGGAAGATCGGGCTTCTGGATTCAGAGATAACCGCAAAGACAATAGAGGTCGGGGCAGAGATCGTGATAACAAGCGCGGAGGCCGTGGAGATCGACGTGATAACCGTGGAGGCAATGACAGAAATCGTGAGCGCGAAGACAAGGAGAAGTGAGTTGCCTTGTAGCTTCCACATCACATGTGCCGAAAGAGCCATACTAACGTTCTGCCAGGGCCGAGAGCAAGGACGTCAAATCTGAAGATGCCCCCGTTAAGTCAGAAGACTCTCCCAACCAGAAGCGCCCTCGTGAGGATGAGAACGGTACTGGAGAGAGCGCCGCCAAGAAAGTCGACACCAAGTCCGACGAGCCATCTTCCAACGGCAACAAGCGTGCGCGCGAGGACGATACATCTGAAGGAAACGCAGCCAAGAAAGTCGACACCAAGTCCGAATCGTGATACCCTCAGTTGTGGTAAGCCTGCACATCTACCAGGGACGGCGAGTCTCTTGAATGCCAGACCAAGTCTGACAGGCTTAACTAGTTTATCTTCATGCATCAATCGGGGCCCATGGAATTGATTTATGGTTGGCGTTACGGGATCTGACTTCATTTTTCATTTGTACCTATTTACTCTGGCTCGATCAAGTGGACCACTTTCTTGCACACTGCTCCATATGATGGACGGATGAAGGATCAAACAGCGGATTGTATTGTGCTTGCAAGGCCAGAGCAGCGAGTTGCTAGGATATAAATGCACATGGAGTTCATAGCATACACTTTCATAGAACCGACTTTCTATTTCGATTGCGCACAGTACCTCAGACTTCACCTAGCTTATCAGACGAGTTGAGATTTGCAAGTTAGTTGCGATATACATATTCGTAATCAGCTTGCCAAGTTGCAATTTCCTTACACCACCCACTGTCAAGACGTCCGTATGCTAGCTGTAGCATGATATTTTAAATTATGTAGGATAGTCACAGATTTCTTGCAGTGGCATTTCAGCATCCTTGTCAGAGGTGGGTAGTGTACCATCGAATTCTACCAAAGCATACAGGTCCGTCCATAAAGTCTACAGGTATTTGCACATCTACTCCAACCCAATGACTTCAGCTCCTTTGATGCATATGACACAAGGAGATCCAATAATACACAAGGCAGATGAACTGCCTACAAGCCCTCCTCTGATCGAGCGAGCAAGTGCCTCCTGGCCCATCATACAAGGTATACACGCTATGCAACCATCCATCTGTATCCCTCCGCCTCTTTAGTGTATGACTTCCCCAATATCAATATGCACTGCCTCCCAAGGCTTTGCATTCGCCGCCTCCGTGTCACTAGGAACAGGCACATTATGGCCCGGACTATAAAGATACCAAGCCTTCAGCGCCGCAACACTAGCTCTAAGTCTCGCCTCCTGCAGACTAGCTCCAGCGCCCTCCCCAAGCTGGTCCTCACCACTGTAAATGCCCACCACAAATACCGGGCTCCTACTCCGCCTTCCCGTCTCACTCAATATCCTCGCGATCGGATGCTCGAAGCCTTCTCTAGCACATAACCGTGATAACTCCCGCAATGGCTCTTTGAATTGGAATAAAGTGGAGATCTCGAGGTGGCGCGACAGAATGTGTGATTTGATGAACGTTTTGGCAGCTTCGCGTCCGGCATGGAGGTAGAGAGCTCCGACAACCGCTTTTACGAAGTTCGAATATGCTGTCTCAGCTGGTAATGGTCCTGCCTCTTCTCCTTTCTGAATCGTGTCTCCAAACTCATCGTCGTAAACCACTCGACTACTCAATCCCCTCCTGTAGAACGGCATATCTTTTCTTACACTCTGAGCTTGCGCCCCTGCCTTGATCTGTGCCCCAGCTTGCATTTTGTGGAATTGCAGATATCCAGGATCGACTTCTGAGCCCGGTACCGCAGCAGCCTCGACACCCCATTCCCGCCCGATCATTTGTAGTGTTTTGGGCCCGTTATATGCATATGCTGCTGCGTATAGAACGGAGATAGGTAGACGTGGATATGTACAGAGTAGATATTCCGAGACGTGTAAAGATATCAACGAGCCTCCAATCTGAGCTAGCGAGACGTTGTTGAAATGGGTATTCGAGTCCGCAGATCCATCAACCAGTGTACGAGCCATTGTCTGCAGCGGCAGTGACTTTGGAAGAGAGAGACGAGCATGTAATGCAGCTAGCTTTGCAGAGCGCAATGCGGCGTCTGGGAGGGGTGAGGGATAGGGGCTTGAAGGATGTCTCTGTGTTGCGAAAGGTGGCTCTGCTTCGTCTCCTTCTTCTGCATCTTCGTACAACGTTTCATCCAATGGAGATGTTGAGATCGAGGACTGTAACCGTATCTGTTGGTGATTCCTGGGGCTAGCTAAACAGCTTGGGGAAGGTTGAGACCGTAAAAAACATTGTCGTGTATAACTGCTTTTGCGCGGCGAAAGCAATTGCCCTCCCAAGCGTTCCAACCTGATTCTCTTCATCGGTCCAGTCTCAACTCCTCCTCACGCTCTATCCCTACGAGTCGAAGAAAGGAAATGGAAATGCGAGCGGCGTGGGTGGTTGTGGATATGCGTTACTTTTCTCGACATCGTCCAAAAATTTCAAGCTGCCTCACACGATCATGATATCGTCACGTGTTAAGCAGTATCGCGCTACTGCAGCGGAGCTTGGTGATTTCAGGAACGGCCATCTCACAACAGCCTCAAACCCATAAATCAAAGCAATTACTCAAGATGGTATGTTTAGGAGCTCTTGTATTCGATTGGGGTAATTGCTAACAGCTTCCAGGGTGGCGGCGGCAAGATCCCGTAAGTCAATCGCAAGCAGAACGCACCCCTCGACACAATCCCTAATCAGCTTCACAGTTACCCCAAGCATGTGTGGTCTCCCGCAGGTGGATGGTACTCGCAACCTTCGAACTGGAAAGCAAACACTGCAGTCTTCGGCGTGGTTATCGTTGGTCTCACGGCAATGATGTGGAAGTTGAGCGCTGAGAGGGAGGTACGGACGAAATTCCCAGAGGAAGGGAGATTCTTTCCAAGTCGGTAGTACGTTCTTGTCCTTGGATTATCTTGAGAGCCTCTGCTAACGGAAGTACAGCTGGAGCAAACAGATTAAGGAACACGAAGCAGAGAAGAAGGCAAATGGAGGAGCATAGATGGGCTGGGATAGAAGTGTGCTTGTACATATCTACGGAGTACTGAATTGACTGGGTTAAATGGCATAGTGCTCTGAGGTTGTAAGAATGGGAGCTGAGTGCGTGATGCTGAATCATTGTCTCTGCGATTCTTGTAATACCTACCGACCTGCTTGCAGCGGATGTCAGGTCAGTGCGACGGATCTGGACCATTTTCTTCTGGAAATAGGCTCCGCCTGGAATGAGAACAGCATGGCAGAAGTGGAATAACTCCTCGTCTTTGTAAGCGGAAATTGGTCAAGGATCTCGCATTGTCTGCTTCCTACTCGCATGATTCTCTTCTGATAGCCATGACATCTAGCACGACTGCTTCGAATCCCAGCGGAACATTCATGACTTCCTCCCAAGTGACAATTTCCAACGAATGGCATTGCCCTGATCATGTGCATGCTGTCAGATATCTACCTTGATCGTCAGAAATTAATTCTCTTTCTCAATACAGTTGTGACAATTCACGCATTTCCCATTGCTGCATCAGTGCCGCATTACAAAGTCTACCTGATCTTCCCGCTTCTTCGACCACTTCTCTACCTAGGTAGGTCGATGGGTACTTGCACAACCAAACCCAACAGCATACATATCATTCCCTTTCTTTCCCAAGAACAACCAAGCTATACATACTTCTCAACCAAATCACAACGCCCAATTTTTTTCCATTTCTCCTCCGCACGAGAAGTCATGTATCCCAAACAGTTCAGCACCCACTCCACTCTCCCTCCCGCCTCCCTTCCATCCATTCTCTCTCGACCGACCCACCACAGCACACCCCACCATCTCCATCTCCAACTTTCCTCCCATCAATAAGACCAAATAGGGCTTGGGGGCCTTCATCAAACACATCAAAAAGCGGCTTTAGCTCACTTGGGAGAGCGCCAGACTGAAGTCCACTTCATCCTCATCATCACCTTGTAAAGTGATCGATATCTGGAGGCACTGTGTTCGATCCACAGAAGCCGCATACCATCTGCGAATCAGGGAAAACCTTGATCATAACGAACACTTTTTTTTTGGGCACCATTTTCGCTCTAGATGTTGATCATTTTTGAAACTAGTGACCTAGGCACTGAGAGAGACTGTTGAAGCAAAATAAAATAGAATCATATCGTTTGACGCTAGGCGGTGTGTCAGTTAATTGGTTTAATTGGTGCTTCTTCGCTTGCCGAGTACATTTTTGCAAAAGTTGACTGAAGCACATGGTATTACTTAGATCGCTTTTGGCCCTCAGGAAGTTTGACGAGCCCAAAAAGTCTCCATAGAGACAGATGTAAATAAATCTTTCTCTTCTTTTGCATTCTTCCCCATCACTCTCAAGAACATGAGAAAACAAAAAAGGATATTACGATCAGAGGTCGTACCAGGATTCGAACCAGGGCTGGGGTTTATATTATTAGACTGATCGTCATATGGGTAGCGAATGTATGGATGACTTACACTCGAGAACGTTCCAAGAACATGACTCTGTTTTCAGAATCTCACGTGCTAACCGCTACACTATACAACCAGTTTTGACTGATGTTGGCTCGAAGGCGGCTTATTACAAAATATATTCTCAACAACCATGTGGAGAATTATCACTCAATGGATACTTGTCTCCGAGCTAGCTATGCCTCTCCTGTGATGATTCTTGCCATAAACAAATTAGTGTGAATGATGGATGCGTGGGGCATTCTTTTTCTGTGAACCTCATTAAGCGAGCTTTGATGATTCGAAGTGCCCCGGCTTTGTTGCCTTGCATATCAATAATTAAAGGGTTGCAGATATCATCGGTCTTAACAAATAATATGCATTGCCTGGAAGCACAACCAAAAGGTCAAGCCTCGGGCTCAACTCCTAAAGCTGATAAATACATCCTATATTCTACAACGATTCTTTCTAAAGCTACAAATGCACACATCAGCATGACACATAATCCTTCCTCCTTCCTCCTTCAACCAGCATGTTCCACAATCTCTGTCTGGATCTTCCCATCCTCTGTAATATAAGTACGCAACTGTTCTGGTAAGGGAACTTCCTTATAATCCTCTTCCTCCTCATCACCACCGCCAGAAATAATGTTAAGATTAATACCAGAACATTTGCTGGTGAAGACTTCTGTCTGCATGCTCTCTTTACCGAGATATATCTGTGCACCGTCGACGGAGTCCATAATGACTGTTGGAAGGGTGCCGAGGACTTGGAGAGCGAAGTTGGGGGACTTGATTGCGTCAATGGAGGATACTAGGGACTCTATGACTAGAGATAGGCGAGGGGAATTGTCAATTGAGATGGCGTTTGCTTTGCCTTTGACAATGATTGTGGTTTTGTTGCAGCGACTGATTAGGATTGATTGAGACATGGATGCATCGATTTTGACTGGTGTTGACTCATTGTCGTAATTTTCCTGGCAATAATTAATACTGGATTTTTCTCTTATTTGTCAGTTGAACTCACAATTATCCATTTGTTACCATCAAGTCTCTTCACAGGAGGTTTCTTGGTTCGCATGCTTTCCGGCTTAGGCTTCTTACCAGGAGCAGGACTCTTTCCACGATTCGAGGAAATACTGGATGCGCTATCTTTCCTCTGTGGTACTGTAGCACCTGCTCGCAACGCTGGATTCTTGTGTGTCATTTGGTCGGCGTTGACCTTTCGTAGACCCTTCGTAACGTCTGATCCCTTATTCAAATCGCTGAACACTGCATCGAGGCCACCTCCCGATCCTCCCGCAGCAGGTGGTGGAGGTGGAGGAGCATCGAAATTTATAGGTGGTGGAGGAGGTCCAGGCGGAGGAGGTGGTGGAGGGGCTCCTGCTGTAGTTTGTGGAGCAGCAGGCACCGGCGAGCTTTGCTCAACAGCTTTGATTGCCTCCTCTGCAGAGAGTCCTTTGGGGTTCCATGGGATGCCTTGAGGGAAAGTCTGCTTGATGTACTCCGATAGATCCTTGAATACCTGGTAATATGATTGCATCCATTCCACCTGCTTTGGGTCGCTACATCAAATCAGCATTTGGCCTCCATGCTTTAGAAATTTTCTTACCTCTCCTTGTACTCCTTCAGAACTCTATTACCCCAATACTGTGCGGACCCCAAAGACTCCTCAACATGTTTATGTGGTTTGGTATCCATTGTAACCCACGCAAGTACTCCAATACTTTCGGAGACAGCACTGAGCTGGTTGAAGACAGGCGATCCACGGTTGGCATCTCGAAGCTCGCTGACCGAGGTAATCGAGTCCTGGAGAGGCTTCAAGAGCTGCATAAAGACGGGACTGCTCATATCGGGCTTCTTCGCTTTCGTCGTAATGAGGATGAACTTTCGCTGTCCAGCAAACGCGCGCAGGACACTGGAGGCCTATACCCTTGTCAACCCCCCATACCCCTATCAATCTAGAGATGCTCCTACCTGCTCGGCAACCGGACCTCCTAACTCATCACTGAGATTCACGAACTTCTTGACGGTCATAGCAATGAAAGCATCGAAGTCCTCGACAGATTCGGGCAGAGCTTCTATAACAGGCTTGGATTCAAGGGCTTTCGCGACAGGCGGCGCAGGTAGAGGACCTGTTGGTGCAGGTGTGGGAGCTCCATTGATGGTTGGCAGTTCGACGGAAGAAGATGCCATGTCCTCTAATCTAGAGGTGGCAGCTTCAAGCCTACGCACGATAGCTGTTAGATCCATTCGATTGATGGTGGGTGAGTCGGCCATGTTTGCGACGAGTTGCGGCAGATGGTATGGAGGAAGGGAGATATTGATGGGAAGAGGAAGGCACCACCATACCGTTTGATGAGAGTAGTCAGATTATGCATGTTGTTGGCGGCCATCGTGGTCGGTTGGCTGCAGGGACCACTCACTGACTGAGGTGTGTTTCCAAGTGACAGATTCGATTCGATTCAATTCCGGAATGATCAACGATGCGCGCGGGCGGGGACCTGTTGTGCAATGAGAGGAGACGAGATGAGACGAGATGAGACGAGATGAGATTGAGAGACTGAAGCAGAAGCTGAAGCTAGAGCTGGAGCTCGCGATTTCAGTTGCGATGGACAGAATATGAAATCACAAAAAGGCAAGAGGCGCACAGTGGGTAGGTAGAAGCTCCGTGATGTTGTTATACTTACAGTATAGCTAGGTGTACCTAGTATTGTACAATATAAGTATTGACTGATGCCTTGTGCAAGGCCCAATGCATCGGCGACGAGGTCCGGCGATCCTTCCATTCCCAGACCCCTGGCACCACCACCACCACCACCACCAACACGGACGGGACGGGACAGGACAGGCACGTGCAAGGCTATTATAAGTACTTATATACTTAACTGCATCCCGATCACGACGGCTTCGTCAGTCCCGGGCCCGGGGTCTTGATTCGGGTACCTACGAGCCTATCTACCTACCTACTGTACTGCAATATATGTTGAGGCGAGACAAGACGAACTTACTCAATAAAACTACAAGCCGTCTATCTACTCGGCCGTGATAGACTCAACACCAAGACTATGGACCACAATGATCAGATCTCCCCTGTTCAGGAGATCGATTTCTGTACTCTTGGAATGTTCATTATAGGTCAGATGACTTCGTGTTTCCTTTCGCACCACTGCTTGCGACTGTTCACTTTACTATGGACAACGGAGCCTTCAGTCGGTGCATGGCATGCTAATCAATGCTGTCGGATTTCCTATTATGCTCGCATACAATTTCATTTATTTCAGTATCTCGTACACCACCAGTAGTCTGGAACCACACTGCTGTGTCTGATTTCTATCATTCGGGCAGAGTTACGCGCACTTGTTATTTCGCATCCTTCCAAGAGCAAGAAGTGGAGACATCGCTCTATTCTTCAGATGGATATTTCTAGCACATAATTAGAGTCGAAGCCGTCGCATGCCAAGCTATATCAGTCTTATACTTGACACAATATCTATAATAGCAAGTTCACAGGCTCAGATCATTCTCTATTCCTCAAGTCGACGCCGATGATCTCGCTTTCCTTTGGCTGTCATCATGCACCTTCCAGCCATCCGCTTCAAGTCTGACAGACAAACCTCCAGATGAGATCCACTATCTCCCACCTAAACCATCAGTGTTCGACGTCCTCGGAGGGGCAGGCTCATACTCTGCTCTGGGAGCTCGTCTATTCTCGCCTCCGCCTCTGTCGAAGACTACATCGTGGATTGTTGATAAAGGTTCCGATTTCCCGCCAAGTATTACAGCTCAGATTGAGTCCTGGCAGACATCGTGTCTGATACGAGAAGATGCTGGTCGATTAACGTGGGTATATCCACTTACACAGCTTTTCACTTTGTTTACGTATTAATATCGCAACGGCTTCAGAAAACGCCAAAGATTGCCACATCATTTGATCGCTCACAACTCCTTTCCACGCTTACTTCTTCCCAGCCCCATAACATTCAATGGCAAGCTTTACTGACGCGTTATCAGAACTCGAGGCTGGAATGGCTACGACACATCTCAAAACCGAGCTTTCAGATACACAACCCCAAAGTTACGCCTAACAACCGACGCCCTTCCACCTGCTCTCCTCCTCTCAAAGTCCTTCCACCTGATCTGCTCACCAACACGATGCATCGAGCTCGTAACGACCATACTGCGGGCTCGCAAAGCTCTCAGTCGCGACGTAGAAAAGCCGCTCTTCGTGTGGGAGCCAGTTCCAGACCTGTGCCTCCCAACTGAGTTGCTGAATTGCACGAATTGCTTACCTTATATCGATATTATGTCGCCGAACGCTCATGAACTTGCAGGGTTTAGTAAGTACAAGAAAGTCCTCCACATTCTTTAATCCCCGCCTCTTTTGCCTCTCATTATCTTCGAGCTTTGTACAGGACACATCTCACAGATCTTCATCTTTCTGAATTCCCAAAACACTAACCTCAGGTATCCTAGTGGGCGACACTGGCTCCGAAGTCCTCCCCCATCCCGACCCAACCAACTCCTCATCCACCATCTCTAAACCATGGGTCGAGCGCGCCTGTTCCCAACTCCTCGAATCCATGCCCTTAAAATCCTACACGCTCGTCATCCGATGCGGCGCAGACGGGTGTTACGTTGCCAAAAACGGAGGAGGTCGTCGCACTGTCCTCAAACCAAATACCAAGTCCAAACCCAATCCAAAACCTGATTCTTTACCTACCACAAGCAAGAAACGACGCACGAACCACGCTAGAGGAGGTCTCACGCTAGACATGGACATGACAGCTCTCTTCGCGGGTCTACTAGATCAAGACGGTGATCTAATCCGCGAAGACGATGAAGGAGAAGTGATTTTTCAAGAAGGGATCGACAGATGGCTGCCTGCTTATTTTAGTGCAGAAGAAGCGGAGAGGGTGATTGATCCTACAGGAGGTGGAAACGGATTTCTGGGCGGTATGGCAGTTGCGCTTGCGAGGGGCAGGGAGGTGGTAGAGGCGTGTTATTGGGGGAGTGTAAGTGCGAGTTTTATGATCGAGCAGGTTGGTGTGCCTGTTCTTACGACGGTTGGGGCTGGAGGAGAGGAGAAGGAATTGTGGAATGGCGTTTGTGTTCAAGAGAGGTTGGAGGAGTACATGAAGAGGGTGGAGTTATGATGTAATGTGCTGGGAGCAGAGTTTTGAGTGGCTGTTGTCTGGCATTTCATGGGCAAGATGGCGTTAGCTCAGACGGGGTACAGCATTATGGCATGATGAGAATGAAATAGACATCTTTCTCTCATTTATTGCATGCCGATGAATCGGACAGGACGTTCGTATCTCATGACAGCCATAAAGCATGAACGCCGAAAAATTAACCAATGCTCATCTTGATACACTGTGACCGCAACGCCTAACCCGCCTCCTCCAACCACATCACAATCGTCAAACCCAACATCAATCCAGTAACCAAGTTATCTCGGCACAAACATCAATTAGACCTTATACACGAGATCTCCATCAGGGTACCTATTCTAAATTAGTTCGCTACTTTTCGCACTTTCGAGAGCGATACTAACATGATATTATTCGCTTCCTCCATCTTCTTCAATGCAGCCACCGCCTCAGCCTTCTCAAAAGCACCTCCAGCAGAACCACCAATACTAGTATTGATCGCTGCGATGAGCTTATCGACATCAGCAGCGTCATCCTCAAAGATTGGCGTGTTGAGAAGTTGGCCGAGTGACCTCCTGAACACAGTCAATCTTGCTGGAGTGATCGCCGGTGCAATGCTAAGGCCGGCTGCTCCACTGGCAAGTTCGGTATCCTCTTCCTGTGTTTGAGATTGCGATTGCAGTTGAGATGCTGGAAGGGAAGAAGCGAACGATGTTTGCGAATCGGTTGCTCCATTAGTTCCATTGGGCCGGGATCTTTGGGTGGTTCTTGGTGAAGCAGTGTACAGATCATCTTCCTCGTCGTCGGAAATCGTGTCACCACCATTGTCGCCGTTGGGGCGAGAACTAGATCCATTTTGTCCACCTCTTCTACCACCCAGGGCGCGAGTTCGTGCTGTTGTGCCTGGAGTGCGTGTTCTGGATGTTCCTGCTCTACTGGTTGGAGGTGGCGAGTCAGAATCATCGGAGCTCTCGTTGTCAGACGACAAATCCTCAAGAGGTCTGGTCTTGCGACGCTTGCGACTCTTCTCGTCTTCCACAACTTCTTTGAAAAGAGCGAATCGAAGTATAGCTTCAGCAGCAATCGCATCTCGTTCTTCGACACGGCTTGACAAGCGAGACTTTGCATGTGCTGTGGAGAGACGGATGATGGTTTCTAGAGTACGGACAGTCATAGGACTTGTTTTTCTCTCATTTCCTTTCATATCATCGTTTCTTAGGGCAACGTAAATGTCGCCGATCCTCTCGGAGGCCTCCTGAGTCAACACTGGCTTTATTCTCGACTTGGCGTATTGAATGTACTTCTTCACAAAAGGGATGCTGAGCACCTCAACTTTCTTGTTGGCGCCACGGCCGGTTGTGAGCGTGACACCAGCATGAAGCATTTGGTTGTATTTCTCGAAAACTTCGGTAGGTCGATTAGCATCAGCCTCTTGCTCAGCACCTACACCCAAAGTCTGTTGTGACTGTTCACGAACTGGTGCTCCTTCTTCAGTACCAGGTTGTCTGTAGCGATGCATGCGGAGGACATGCTCTGAAATTTGGCGATCCCGTGCATCATCAATGTCATCTGTGACAACGAAGAGCAAATCGAAACGGGAAAGAAGAGAATCTGGGAGAGCGATGTTCTTATGGGGATCCTTGTGGGTATCGTACTGTCCGAAGATGGGGTTGGCAGCTGCAATGACACTGCAGCGAGCATTTAAGGACGTGTGAATACCAGCCTTGGCGATCGTCACAGTTTGCTGTTCCATGACTTCGTGAATTGCAACTCGATCAATATCAGACATTTTGTCAAATTCGTCGATACAGACCACTCCTCGATCAGCGAGAACCATGGCACCAGCCTCAAGTCTTCGTTCTCCAGTTTCCTTGTCGGATGTAACAGCAGCTGTAAGACCAACACCAGACGATCCGCGACCGGTTGTAGCGATAGCGAGTGGCGCAGTGTTCAGTACGAATCGCAGTAATTGAGACTTTGCAGTGGATGGATCACCAACCATCAAAATATTGATATCACCCCTCAAATGCGTTCCATTCTCTAGGTTCTTCTCCTGTCCACTGAGCAGCATCAGAAGGATGGCTTTCTTGATATGTTCATGGCCAAAAATACTAGGGGCGAGGGATTGAGAAAGAAGCTCAAACACGTTCTTTTTCTTCGAGATCTTGTTGATATTGCGAATATCAGTATCAGTGATCGTGGCTGACGCAATCCCTCCGCCTGACTTCGATGACAACATGACAACATTGTTGGCGAGAATGATGGTCTTGAAAAGAGCAGTATTGTGTCCAGCGTTTCTGTTTCCCAGCGACCGATAGATCCCAACAAGCTGTACTCTATCTCCAGGCTTGCATTTGTCCACCAAGTCATCATCTAGAATAACATCGACACCTCGCGGTAATTGTCCAGCTGGCGCTCTTTCTGGCATTTCTTGTATCGAGATAGTCTGGTGATCTCTGTACGTGCAGTAGCCGTACTCAGTGACCAATGGATTGCCATCCTCGTCCTCCTGTGGGTATACGCTGGAAGTGGTCGCGCCAGAAGTCATCGTCTGATCCTTGTACTCTCGGAAATGGAAGATCTTTTTCTTTTCGTTATAATGCACACTCTTGACTACCTTAGGTCTAACGAGAGAGCATCTGGTAACAATTCCTTCTAGCGAAACCATGTGGTTGAGGTATGAGGAAGAGAGTGTGCGTGGATTGCACGCGTATTGTCCGAAACTGCCAGAAAAGGCACAATAGTACATAGTATCGTCGGAGGTTTGCTTCGAGTTCGTGGTTGGGAGTGTCTGGATGACCTCTTTAAGCGCTCGGTCAAAGGCTTGCGCAAAATCGAAAGGTTGCTGAAGAAGGCCGTCTGCGAGTTCGACATTGCGAGAGCGGACTTCGTCGATACTGACGATTAATCGTCGCTGGTACTTTTGTAGCATCAAGATAATATCTGATCTGTAACTCCTCGTGGTGGGATCACCTATAGGTGATTAGCATGGAGTGGTACCTTGTGGTCAAAGGGGACATACTTGGGTCGAGAAATTCTGCAGCAGCACGAACACGATCGGCAACCGCCTCATCCTTCAACTGTGCTGGATCCATATGCGCGGTTGCGGTCAATTATGTTTTGAGAGTGGTGTTGTGTGGTGGTGATGTTGGTACGATGTAATGTGGATGAGGAAGTTTTGAAAGGGGTCAACACGAAACTGGTATTCAAGTCGCGTCGAAGCGCGTGTTGAGGGTGTTGAGGGTGTTACAGTAGCGCGTTCTTCTGTAAAGTGCTTGCATGAGCGGCTTGGCATTGTGCCCCCTGAGCCCTGGTCAGCATGTGCGGTCAGTAGCATTTCCTCTTCTTCAAGCCTCTAGTTCGAACTAGCTAGCTTCCTTAAGTTATTCAGTCTCACTTGCTTAGGTACCTAAGGGAGAGACTTATAACTTCACATCACAGTGTGTCACAATAAGTCAATCACAAGTCATTCTACCCAAATATGTCTGTTCCGATACTGCCTATAAATGGTAGTTCTATAGAACCAAATTTCTGTTTCTGTGTATGAGGGGCTGGGCGATAAAATCATCGCTCTTTCAATAGGACCAACCTCTGTCTCTGTTATCTTTTTTTTAGGCATATCCTTTGCAAAGCTGCATTGGATTCTACACTGTACGCTCCGAACCCTGATAATAATTTAGTATGTCCTTGGCCGATCTGATCGCGTTGGCTTCACGCCGCACTCTTTTCTTTACAGAAGCCTCCTCCAACCCACGAGTACCAGGTCTCAGGCGTTCTTGTAGCGTACAGAAATCTTCTCTTGAAACACATTGCTCTAGGCTGTTCAGCAAGTATGGGTTACGTTGGAATTATCTGCCAGCTTTGTGGCGTAGCTTTTGGTGCACGAATTCGAATCGCTCACCGGCCCTGCGAGTCTCTTTGGGAATATGATGGTACAGGATTTCTAAATGCTGCCTCGACCTGTGGAGGAGATTCTGGATGCCAGTTTTTCCAACATGAAGGCGAAGAAGAACGTATTGCCGGTCCACCACTCTCGGACCTTGCATTCACCAAGTCGCCCAATCAATGTCCTGAGACACTCTCATGACTTGAAGTTCAAGTTTAAAGAATGTTCTGTACTGTTTTCGATCATTTGGAAAGATAAATACAGCTCATTACACATCTCAAATTTTACTAAAAAAAATGGCTCCCTACGAACATACTGCTTGACCGGGTTGTGCTACGAAAGGCTATTCCTGTTATAGACTGTCAGTTGAGGAGATGGCTGGGTGTAGAGCCCTGTAAGCTCTTCTTGTCGCAAGTGAAGACTGGCAAGAGGAAGATGACTACCAGGATTTACGTCCAACTGTTCCCTCACCAGACTATCTGATGGCTCACCCGACGAGGGTCCAGCAAGGGATATACATCCTGTAAGACATGGCGACGATGAAGTCTGCGTGTTCAATCCTGCCGATTCGGGATTTGTAAGTCTCTATAATATCAGAAACATAGTCGAGATTCGTCTAACTTGGCTGTAGGAAGATCATCAAGGCATGCCATTCCACCCCGCTTGTTTGAAATATTCAAAAGAGCCTAGATCGATCGACTTGCAACCATTGATATCCACGGACTTTGGTCTTTGGCGATATGTAAGTCCTTCAAGACTGGCCCTTTTCATATCCCGTGAAGCGTGTCACTTCACTCCTTTTGATCTTTCCAGTTCTGAATCAAGTCTGTGATTTTAGTTTAATTAGGATTCAAACTTCCGAGATGCTTCGGTGACTTTGATATCGTTGCGAAGTGAAGTCTCAGAATACTTTCGTGAACTTTGACAGACATACAGTCGAATTACTAGACCATGCTCACCAGAGACGACACAAGACCCCTTGCTTACATGTTGCTTGTTTATGCTCCAGCTGATTTCTTCAGCTTGAAGGATCCTGTGATGAGTCCTTAACATTTCCTCGTTCCAACGCAGTCGAAAATGGGCAGCAGCAATACTGGGCAGACGAGCTAGGGAAACGAGTACTTAGGCGCCAATCCAGTCAAAGTTCTCAGCTTCTCAAGTTTTCCGAAAGCAGCGAACGCGACGATATCCACGGCAAGCCCCAACCTAATAGCGCCTTCGATGGCGCCTCAACATTCGACTACAACAGTGCCAAAGAGCGATGGAAAGGCATGCACGAGACCCTTCCACCGACTAAGACGAAGGATCTCTTTCCGGCCTCCCAAGCGAACTTCGATATCTGATCATCGGCCACTTATCAGCTAATGATATTGCTCATCTTAGACTGGTCACGCCAGCTTATCGTCAACTTAGCTTTTCGGCTTGCAAAACGTTGTTACTCCATGAGATGCCGTGGCTATGGGAAACTCGTGATCTAAATGTTAGCGACACGGACTAATATTCTTTGCATTTGAAGATAGATTTTGCTTGGCAGGACTTGAATGGCTTGTGGAATTGGCAGAGAGTCTGGAAAGATGTGAATGGGTTCGTTACCCGCATCTCAAATAGAGGAATGCAGGGGATATTGGGGAGGAGTTCTCGGAAGACTGAATTTCTGAGTTCAAGTGAGAGTGTTTGTCCCAAGGTTTTCCAATTTTGTGCGCCAAATGCTATACTGGGCTGTGCGCTAGCGAAGAATCTTCTGGGATAGATTTGCGCACCTGATCAAGAGCTACCAGAGAAATTCGAAGTTTTTATACATGACTGAGATACTACAGCATATTGGAAATAAATTCGTCTGAAAAGTAGCATCATTTGTTAGAGTGCAGCAGTGGCCTTGGGCAAACAAGCACAAGCACTCGAAACCTGCGCCTTCAGTCCGACAGTACCAGTACAGGCATCCTTCGCGTACGCTTTTGTGACATCCTGAACAGCTCTTTGTCTCGCCAAGAATCCGCCGCAGAACTCCTGACTCTCCTCCAACCTCCCAGGAATGGAGTTCGCACGGAAAGCTCTCAGGCAGTTATCGGCATTGCAGACTGGTGCCCTGGGAGGCGACTTGGCGGTAGCTTTCAAGATGAAGGATCCACGCTCGATGGTGTTCACGTAGATAAAACCAGACTTAAATCCGGCGTACGAGGACCAAGTTCCGGCGAAGACGGCCTTACCTCCTCCTGGCGCCTCGTCGTCCTCGGGGAAAATATCGAAGAACGCTGCTTCGTAAACGGACTTTCCGGTCGGGTCGCTGGGGATGGATGAGATATCGTAGATGTGGAAGCCGGCACCGTAGTTGGATTGATAAACAAATCCATCGTAGATGTACTGGTTGTGGTCAATGGCACGAGCTTTGCCTTGGTAGAAACCGGTGTATTTGGGGCTTTCTAGGTCTCGGATGTCGAAGATATGTGTGGTTGGTAGCTTGTTGGTTGCTGGACCAACAACAGCGCGTTGCTCATCATACTCGTCGTCGAGGATTAGGTATTCTTGGTTTTGGAGGTCGAGGACGACACCTTGATGGATATATTCGGCACCTTCGTAGGACGTACGGGAGATGATGGTGGATTGGTTGCCGATCTTCTTGTCCCCAGTGACATCAAAGATGGTGACAGTGTCTTCGTTGTAAGCGTAGCAGATATCACGACCTTCATATCTCTTGTCTGGTCTGATTACAAGTCAGTATTGGAGAACCTGAACACGATTGAGGTGATCATTAGCTTACCCTCTGTAAACAACACACTGTGCATCATGGACGTAAAAGTCTGCTGCAGCACAACCAGTTGATCTCATGTTTGAAGGATCAGAGATATCGAGGAAGATCATTCCGCCGTTGCAAGGCATGTTCTCTCTCACACGAGTGGAGACATTTCCTCCGACAGAGCCAACAGCCACAGCATAGCCGAGCTCTTGATTAACCACAACATTGTGAGTTCTACCCACAGGAAGCTTGTCCCACGGCTCAGAGTCGTTTCCTTGGGATACGACTCCCCAGTGACTAGCAAGATCATTTTGGGTGAATATAGTCGGATTCGCAGGATCTAGAGTGAGGAGTTTGGTCATATCGAACAACTGAATACCGTGACCCCAAGCTTCAGAGCCAACGACCAACAAGTCTTTGACGACTCTGATTTCTCTCCACCTTGCTCCGATTGCATCCCATGTGGGAAGACGACCGAGATAGATCATATTTCCTTCCGAGGAGATCTCCACGAAAGCAGTTCCGTCGAAATGTCCAATGGCGACAAATTCGCGCCCTTCTGATGATGTCCATCCCCATGAAGAGGAAGCTTGACCTTGCACAGCACTTCCGAGGCTGGTGTGCGAGCGGAAATGATACATATCCATCTGTTACCTGTATTAGCCAGGTTCAACATCTTCTTCAAAATTTCTTACGTTTCGACACGCAAACGTGTTGTTGAAGTCCCCAGGAATGGCAGCAGCGAAACCATCAATGCACTTCGTGTACCCAAGTTCAGGGTAGAGTTCACTATTCATAGCGCCAGAAGCAAGCTCGAAATCCCAGTACGCCATCTTGATCTTCATGATCTCAGCGTGCTTGGCACCCGAGATGTATTCCTCCGAGTGAGCAACTCCCATCATGTTGATCTCCTTGCCTGCAACTGCAGAGCAGAGCAAGGTCAGGGCATTAATAGACGAAATGCGGACCATTTTGTCGAATCGAAGTCAGGAGGGTCAAAAACTCGAGAGAGATTGAGAGAATTTTTTCAGCCTGTGGGAACAAGAGCAGCATTTATATATTTGCGCCATATCTACCATAGTGCAGGTATTCTTTTGCCTTGCGGTACTCTTACTTAGGTTACAATGTATACCCCGCTCGCTGCTCCTTGGCCGGATATTGTTGGGCCGGCCGATTGCACGACTCTGGTGTTCATGTTTCTATCGCAGGGAGTATTGTCTCCCTGTGCTTTCCAAATTTGGAAGGTGTTAAGAAAAGAGGCCCTCGAAATTCACGTGCTCGCGAAGACGGATGGCTTGGAAGCTGGGCAAAAGCTTGGATAGGAAGGACGAAAGTAAAACCATATTCATGGAGAGCTAGCTTTTAGCTGTAGTGAGAGCTCGGGCTGTTTCTTGAATTTTGCTATTTAATAATAGGCCACCGTAAAGTCATTAAGACAGATTGGGGTGCGAGAAGATACTATTTACTCTATAGACACCAGTACATAGTATCGGGTCGAAGGCAGAAAGCAACCTCGCAGCCTTCGTTTTTCCATATCATAGTTACGTCCTAGTAGACTTTCATATATTTGTTGCGTGATGGTACAGGTGTCCCATGTTGGGGCGATGAGCGGGGAACGAGGAAGCGAGATGTAAACAACGCCCTACAAAGGTACCAGATTGTGAATTTGGCATTCTAAATTTGCCGAGCTCATTGGTCAATGTTTGATTTGTTATCGGGAATCCAAGATATAAGGTAGTCTTGCTGATTTGTTAATCAGATCTTGGCTTTCTCAAGAATGGGATGATTATAGCAATTTTTTCTTGGGATTTCTTAGCAAGAAAAGTGCTGCTCACATACGTTCCAAAGCACGAATTTGTTGCGGAAATTCTTCCTATTCTGTCGCTAATCAATCGAATCTACAAGAAATACAGAACGAGCGATCAAATATAAAAGTTCAAACAACGTTTATCATACCTCATCTTTGAGAGCGAGGCCCAGATCCAGGAGATGGGTGGGTTAAATTCAGTAGTGTCTGGGCAAAGGGCTGTGCCTGCCATTCGACATATATTCGGCACTGCCGTCATCGGTGGAGCTCTCTCATCTCGACACAAGTTTCAATCGGAGCCAAACAAATCTTCGAACATCCCATACATGCCTATGACAGAACTGTTTTCGTTGTATTTCATACGTCTTCACTCAGGCGAACATTTTGAAGCTGCGGTATTTCATGCGACATTTTGAAGCTCCCCGACTCTTTATTCCCAAGAAAGAAAAAACACCGCAGAATATTCCCACTTTCCAAGAAGGCTTTGCCAAAGGACAGGTGTTGGTGAGTACTTGATTTGAATCCAATTCCAATTCCCTTTGGTTCTATCGTTGCACCAAAGTTTTGCTCCACGTTGAGTGGGTTGGTTGTGAGCTTCGTCCAGTGTCACCAGAATTCACTTCCTCTTACTTCCTCACTTCCATCAACATCAATCTACATTCTTGTACGACCGAACGGCCTTCACTAATCGCGGATCGTTGATATGTCCGCTTTTAAACCTCATGAGCTGCGATAATCGACAGCAAACTGATAGATGGCTCGTCAACATTGGTGTGCGCAACTATAGTTGAGACTGTCGGACAATTTCATGATCGAGCTCACCACAGATAGCGTTTGTCAACTACGAGGGGCTTGAGAGGCGGACAGGGGTTCCACAAGATAAAGCTATCGCATCTACATACCAAATTTGTATGGGAGGCATCGTCTTTTGATTTTTGAAGTCCTTTCGGTGCTCGTTGGTGGTATACTGCTTATCTTCTTTATTTCTTAGGTTTACCGTTTGATTTAGTGCATACCGATGAAAGTTCTTCAGACTGAGACATATTTTGGGACCGACTTGTGGGTTAGTTACTGACTTCTTTTCTCATCGTTCTTTCCTTACCGATAACCGCCACAAAATTTAGTCACATACATTTTCGGAACGATATTGTTTCCCCCCTGAATGTTACAAGATTCTCTCGCGAGTTTTACTTGTGAGAATTCTTCTGAGAGCTTTCTCATCGTCATAAAGTCGGACCAGCAACTTGCAATCGAAAGTGTAGCCACGTCAACGACCATCCCATCAGCTTCCCGGGACACTATCCCAAGCTGGACAGTAAGTCTGGCAGAAATTTTAAAGTCCCTTTCGTCACCAATAAGATTGCCTACATTCCCAATCCAGATGCAACATCCTAACTCGACAAAACATCGAAAGTGATGTACACATTTGTAAGAACGGACTTGGGAGTCATCATCGATCATCCTACATTCGAAGGTGCCAGCGCCGAAGAGAAGCTGAAGAAACGAAATACCGGAAGCCATACACTGTTTTATCATGCCATGTAGTATGAGAGAAATTTAGAGCTACTCTCGTAGTCTCTGGAGGGTATTGGAAAGGACGGCCAGGGGTTTACGTCAAATATATAGACCGACGTGCAATTGGCACTTTTCGAGATGTGTGGACAGCGGAATCGCGGAGGTCCAGATAGATTGACCGAAGTAGAGACGACAACACCCTGAACATCATTGCCTTTGGTTCATCATCCTTTATTTTTCATGTATCCAAGGACATCATCCGTACACCAGAAAGATATTCTGCAACTTGTTCCCCGGTGATGGTGATATAGGAGGGTTATGAACATGTCGTTCGTATAAAAGCGACATGTTCATATAAATACAGCACTTCTAATGACGAATAGATAACAATGGTAGCATCTGGGATTTTGATGGACACTTGCAACTCAACTCTTTTCTGAGCTAGGTTTCTTCCGAGGGAGCCTTCCTGTGCATTCATTTTGGATTGTGAACACGAGGATTTGTTCTTTCGATTGACTTTCAAGGACTCTGTTGAAGCAGATGAAAACGATTCCATTAAAGCGGACACTTCAGATGACTGAAAGCTGCATGATGCTGATCGAGGCGAATGTTCATACATACATTTTCACCACTTGGCTACAGGCGGAAGAAAAAAATCGAAGACTCTAGAACGATACTTCTGGCGTATATTCTGGTGATTGGCACGAGATCTCCCAAGAACACCGAGAAAGCTCATGAATACGTAATATTGGAGTCTGCGAACTCTATGCGTTGAGATGTGATTTTATTCGACAGGTAGCGATGAAACTGAGAATTGGAAAGTAAACAAAGGAAAGCGAGTCACGTGTAGCGAATTGTACGGCGACCTAGGATGACTGCACAAGTCAAGTCTTCTCATAGCATCGACATCACAACTCCGCTCTCACAATGGTAGGTCTTGCCTATAATTTGGCCTTCCGCCCTGCATAAGATGCTGCTTTACAGGTCCAGCAAACATAACTGACAGGTCTACAGCTTCCTCTTGGACTGCTCACAGCGGCGCAAGGCCATCCCATGCTCGTAGAGCTCAAGAATGGCGAGACTCTCAACGGACATCTGGTTACCTGCGATACATGGATGAATTTAACGCTCAAGGAAGTTGTGCAGACAAGCCCTGTATGTTGCCTCTGTTGATGTGATGGGTGGTGCAGGTGCAAGGCAGGCTGCTCTATTTGGGTCAATTGAGGAATGGCATGCTAACATGAATTGGTTTTCAGGACGGTGACAAGTTCTTCAGGTTAGCAGAGGTGTATGTGAAGGGCAACAATGTATGTTTAGTCTCATAGTACGCTTTTGAAAGCATGAGAGAGGACGGCTGATGAACCATAGATCAAATACCTTCGAGTACCAGACGAGATTATCGACATAGTAAAGGATCAACAGTCAAGAGAACAAGGCGGCGGCTACAGAGGGAGAGGTGGACAAAGGGGAGATTACGGAGGAAGGGGAGGCGATAGAGGACGTGGTGGGCGCGGAGGGGGAAGAGGGAGGGGTAGAGGGGGAAGAGGAGTTTAGGTCAATTGAAGTTGATGGTTGGGAGATGGAATACTCGGCGCATATGAATGAAGAACACAACGAGCCTGCGGTAATCCTGAATGGATGCCCTATGAGCAAGTCTTTGAGCTTCTTGAGAATACCAGAAGGGACAATGGATTGGAGGGTTGCTTGCTGCCATTTACAGCAGAACAACTCTTACGTAGAGCTCTAGCAGCGCAGAGCCAGCCTGCAAGCTCGGTCAGGAATATAAAGAATTTCCGGACAACTTACGAGCATTACGAACTTGCCCCGAGACAAACAAAGTTAGGACGTGCAATGTGATAGTTATATGAACAAGGCTGATTATGTAAGTTCTGGGACCTGCAAGGCTGAGTGAATCTCGAAATCCAACTCCCCACGTCCCGATCCACCATTGAAGAAACCTCACCACCTCTCGATGCAACCAACTCGATTTTCTGTTGATGGACTATGGCGGTGTCTTTGTCCCGCGATCGAAGGCATCCTCGGAGTAAGGCAGACTCCAAGCTCGCAATTCAGCCGCAATATTCCAACTCGTAAGACCTGTCGCGGAACAAACCGTCCTCGAACTCAACGTATTCACACAACTACAAGGAGGCCGGCACAGGATGGGGACAGTTGCATGCGCATTAAGTATGGCGACACTCGGAGGCCAATGCTAGATTTGAATGCTTCTACACAACCTGCAAGCTTCAGCCAGGTTCGGAGACCTTTGATACATAGATCCAGAGAGGAACGCGAACATGAGGAACGACAGCTCCACCAGTGGGATCTAATGTCCATCCCACAACTACATGATAAGTTGCGAAGATTGCGAATGGAACGAAAGGCATACACAAAGGTCGCAGATCTCGTGGAATATTTGATTAAAGTTAGGGGAGAGAAACCGGCCTTGATACATTACGATTCCCTGATCCGTGTTAATGCGAGTGCTCTGCTGGGAAGCGCGGTCGCTATCCGGAATTTATTGAACGAGATGAAGGAGCATACTATCGCGCCTGACTCGGGACTCTTCCATGGGGCACTCCAGGCGCTTGCGATTCATCCGGACTATGTTCTTCGCGCTGAGATCATGCAGGAGATGAAGGAGAGATGGCTGGGGCTTTCACCTGAAGGGTGGCATAGCCTTGTTGTTGGCCTCGTACGGGACCGTCAATTTGAAGCTGCTATGGACAAATTGGACGAAATGCATTCGGACGGCATTACGGTACAACCTTGGTTATACGACATCATCGTATTCCAATTCTGCGAGATTGGGGAATTAGACCAAGCTTTCCATCTGCTGAAATACAGATATGAGAACAGCATGAACGAGATATTGCCCACAATCTGGTATTATCTGATGGATGCCTTCAGTAGTGCTTTTCATGTATGTTCTACTGCTGGTTTCGTTTTGTTACACACTAATGCTTAGGCAGTATGAAGGCGTCAAGTATATCTGGAAGAGGCGTGTAGAAACCGAGAACATGGTACTATCAGACGGTATGAGTGTCGCGATTCTTAACCTTGCCGCAAGATACTTTGACCCAGAACTTGCCACTTCCGCCATTCGCGTCCTCTCCGGTCGACGCTCAGCCCTCGCCGCTTTCCACTATGAGCCTTTACTCGCTGCATATGCTGGAGCAGGCGACTTGAAGACTGCTCTTCGCGTACTGGTGATCATGACCAAAGCAGGCATTGAAATCGATAGCAGCACGACTCGGCCACTCTTTCAGATAATCTCGGCATCAAAGGAGCTCGCTAAAGCAGCCTGGACAGAGCTCGAGGGTCTTGTTGAGGATGGACACGCCATTCCTGTCGCGGCTATCAACGTTGTCCTCGAGGCCCACTCAGTCCTCGGAGAAGTGGAAGAAGCCATTGAACTCTACAAATCCTTGCACGAACTCTGCGAAAGCGGCCCCGACACCGAGACCTTCAATATCTTGCTCCAGGGATCAGCAAAACAGGAGCGCAAATCTCTAAGTTTATTCTTGGCTAGTGAGATGCGAGCCTTGAAGATCAAACCAGATATGCTTACCTATGACCGCTTGATCCTAGCCTGTCTGCAGCAAGAAGATGATTACGAGGATGCGTTCAAGTATTTGGAGGAGCTGGTTGAGGTTGGGAAAGACCAGCCTGGTGGCGGTTGGTGGATGAGACGCGGTACTGCAAATCTACTTATCAAGCGATGTGTGAACCAGAGTGACAGGAGGGCTTGGGATCTGCTAGATGAGATGGTAAAAAGAGGATTTGATACTTTCAACTTGATGGATTGGGTGCATCAGAACTGGAAGGGATCGCATCTCGAGGATGGAAATGGGCAAGTGGATCCGGCCCGCCGATTGGCTGCATGGTCATATTCTTGAAAAATGTGGCAGGAGATGTATGTGTAGTGTAGTGTTAGCTGTAAAGTGCGATGGAGACGTGGAGATATAATAGTATCAAGAGGAAACGTCTCTCGGTATGACTTCTGGGCAATGTTGACGTGACGATCTGAGAGAACAAAGAAAGTAGAAGAATTTTTCCCACAAGTAGGTACCCTCGCGATACCAAGCTCTCATTGCACGTGTAAAAGCAATCTCCGGCAAGCTTTGAGACTCTGTAAATTTTACCCGCATGATTCCGTAGGTATAGGTATGGTTTGTTGCCACATTCGCGCTAAGCGAGAGGAAACGCACTAGAGCTCACCCGGTTGGCGCACCTGCCAAATCCCCGCCATTCTTTGTTCGAGGACCATCTCAATACCCCAAAACTATTGCTGATGCCTATACTCAGGCTGTGCCTCTGTTTTTGTGTTCGGATGAATGTGTATTCGTTTGATGATTCATGTAAACGTAATGAAGCTGTGTGGTTGGGCATTGCAAGATATGGATGAATTGGAAGCAGCAAGTCAGGAGAGCAAGTGCTTCAGCACTGCTCGGAAGAATTCCCGACAAATGATTTATTGAGTAAAGCCAGTCTATTAACTACGGAATAACAATTTCGCCATGCATTAAAGCAAGCGCCTGTGAAAGCTCGCTATCTGCCCTTTCCCAAACCCATGCCTGGTGCAACCGATAAAAAATACCTGCAAAGACAGCAACTATTGATACAACGAGAGACAGAACATTCCGCCCCGCTACCGCATCTCACTCACCACCTCGGAACCATCGCATCATCTATTTACTTTTTGATTGTCAAATGATTCGTGATGTCCACATCTCCCAGACGAGAAATCATCGAATCGTACTCCTTGATCTGGCTCTGAATTTCCAACCACTTCATCTCATCCGCAATCGCTGTGCTCTTCACAACCCTAAGGTTCTGACCCATGAACATCGCACGTTCGAATTCACCCAGCTGACCTGAGATTTGCATCCGCATGGACTTGATTCGTTGGGCTAGTTCATACTTCAGACCAGACGTATCGAGACTATAGTACCATGTGGGGAAAGTGCCCATGACAGGAGGCCACTGTGCAAAATTCTGATCGATCAACATAGCTGTAGTACCGGTTCTCTGAAGGCTCTTGATCTCTCTGAGCATGTAAGAAAGTCGGGATCGGCGGGAACGCATTGCCGCGAGCTTCACGAACACGTTACGATCAATGACGCGGACTTTGACGTTCCAGGTATAGGTCTCGAAAGATTTGTACTGCTTATGAACTGTGTTGTACAGGTCTTGGTAAACGGTCAGAATTTCTGTAATGGGCCGGGCGCGAATGGGAATGGGTGGGGCAAAATATCTTCGCTGTTCGGGAAGAGCTGTCCGTTTGGGGGGGTTCATTCGAGGCGCCGACATGCTTCCTGGGGCAGGTTGAATCGTATTGATCGGTGGTTCAGAATCAGGAAAGACAGGAAATTGGAGTTGACTCTGGGTGTATAATATTGGGCCGGCTGGACCGGTTCTGTAAGGGCCGGCTGGATATGGACCAGGTGAGTATGGGCCTGGTGAATATGGGCCGGGCGAATATTGAGCATTGGGGAACTGACCATTTGATAATTGGCCATTTGGAGCAGGGCGCACGATAGCGCCA
This sequence comes from Rhynchosporium graminicola, assembly GCA_900074885.1. Lineage (NCBI taxonomy): Eukaryota > Fungi > Ascomycota > Leotiomycetes > Helotiales > Ploettnerulaceae > Rhynchosporium > Rhynchosporium graminicola. The sequence continues at coordinate 213,964 of FJUW01000020.1, forward strand.
TTATTCATTGGAGGAGCTCCGTAAGGCGATTGACCGTACAGAGATCTGTACCCATTGGGAACGGTGGGTGGAGCAGAAGAAGGAGCGACCACGTGAGCTGGAGCTGGCGTAGTCATCGAGGTAGATTGCGAGCCATGATCAGGAAGACGTTTCCGAGCTGGAACTTCTGTTGGTGCTGGAGTGGAGGCTGGAGTTGAGGTTGGAGTTGAAGTTTCAGCTGACGAGACACGAGATGTTGACCGAGCCGAAACTCGCTTCTTTAATGCGGGACCATGCGAGTCGGGCTCGACGGCCTGAGATGCGACCTTGGGAGTCTTTGAAAGCGAGCGACCCGATCGTGAAGTATTACGATCTCCCACGTTAATTGCCGTGAATCCGTTTGGTTGAGGAGCCGCAGCGGGCGAAGATGCGCGGCGTTTTGATGGCGGAGCAGGCGTCGATGATGCAGAGTTTGTCGGGGAAGCAACGCGAACATCATCATTATTGTTTGCGAGCGTAGACTTGCGAGCGACGCGATCTTTACTTCCCTTGGGACGGCCTCGAGAGCGCTTAACTCCAGGTGCGGCAGACGACATGACTGATCAAGATCCTGATGATTCCGTGATGTGGTGATGTCGATGGGGCGGCGTTGTTGTTGTTGATTGATGTTCAGGTTTGAGAAAGTATTTGCACAGATAGAACGGTGTTCGTTATTTTGGGAGGGGCGAACCGAACGCTAACAACGCTAAGCGAGGCGTGATCTGGGCTAATTTTGTCGCTCAATTTTACTCCGCGATGGAATGTACACTTGCATCACGAGGATTTGCTATAATATCCAAAGGGTATCCAGAGGTGAATGGCCACGTGTGTATCTGATTTAAACTTCATCCCTCTCTTGGTATCATCTAGAGGCTAAGGTGTTTGTTTTGACTGGAGTGAAGGCGACAATAATTGCTTCTGCAATTGTCTCGCTTATCCGAGACATTACCGAAAGGAACAATTCCGGAAAGGGATCGTGATCGTGGCACTATCATGCAAACTATCAAAAATCATATTCAATCCCCACGACTCCATAATCACTTCCTAGGAGACGTGTCCAGATGAGATTCCGAAAACATTCAGCTTGCATCAAATTGAGCAAGGTCAACAAATGATTTTGATCACTTTTCGTGAAATCACCCTGTGGAAAGCTCTGGGGATTCAATTCCCGTGAGTAATTATGGTCCAGGATGAGTTTTCAAAACCTTTACTTCGATCATCAATCCCAACTATCTGATTCGGTCTCAAAGAATCGAGACTGTCCGAGTTTGTTTCCGGAGTAATTTTGACCTCGTCTCATGAACACACTGTATACCATCTGAGCTCAGTCACAACATTCAAGGACATTCACTCAGAAGAAATTGAAGATGTAAAACTTTTGTGATTCTTCAGCGACTTCGGGACCAAGACCACAGATTTCGAAATTATGAGCAGTTCGTTTGGGCCGCTTAAACGGACGCGAACTAAGTTAACCTCGAGGTGGCAACGTCATTTGCTGAACACGAGCGTGTATTCCTCCCAAGCCAAAAAACCAGGGACCAAACAGTCAAGGTGATGTTGCAAGAAGGTAATCCATGATTCCAATCTTGCGATCTCAACTAACCATGCTCGATAAATATCTCCCCTGACTTTGACCTCTTCCCATACGCAGATTCCACATTGACACGAGCCGCATCAGCTCTTTTAAAGCGAATCTTCTTCTCGCTCTTCAATTTTCCAATCTGACGGTTGAGAATCTCTACAAGGTCTTTAGTGGCAGCTCCCAACTGCATATATCCAAAGCTTAGATCAAATCGATACGCAACTTTGTGATTTTCACTTCTCGACAGCTTCTCCTCTGAAGAAATTTCCGTGCGTCCTGGCTTACGTGGAAGGTTCACTTCCATCAATCGCCTTAAAAAGTGCTCCAGTCCAGCAGTTTTTGCTTCAGTATGGATTATAAGCAGCCTTGCTCCTCTCCCAACAAATCCAGGTTCGTTGATAGTGTTCTTGCTCTTCATGGAGTCCAGCTCATTCTTGGTCGAAGCCAAAGTTATTTTCACGAATTTCAGTATTTCCTCGATATCAACGAACGCCTGCCGTGATGGCGTTGCCATATCTAGATATATGTGTCTTTGATAATTTCTCGTATTAGGAGCTGAACGAACGGCTGGTATGAATCCCTGGAAACCAGTGACTGCTTACACGGTTGGATTTCTTAACAATTTTGGCGAAACTGAAGGATAGGGATGTCATCTTTATCCAAAATGTGTCATCTGCATAGTTATTCTTGGAGCCAGCTTAGCAGCCAAATTTTTTGCAAGTTCTCGATTTTTTTTACATAAGGATAAGTGGATAGATTAGTATCTCGCTACTTAGCTTGCTGGAGTTACTGTTGATGAAGATAAGTAATCTCAAGTTGATGAGGAGAAGCTATTTTGGTCCTAGGTTTTTTTTTTTCAGAGATTCAACTTGCAGCTTCGCAAACTTGTGTTGATCGATTTATGCCAATATTATCACTAGTGAAAACCGAAACCGAGCCAATGACACTAAAACACATATTGTCTGCAGTTTATAATACTACGGCATGGCCTATTAAATTGAATTCATGAAGGTGCAGTAGTGATCTAAAGTTCTAAGAGTCTTTTGGGATTTTGGACATGATGATCAAATTGAAGTCGCATCACAGACGTGAAAGATATTGGCCATTTAGCGATCCGTGAATGGCTATCATGCATTCTTATGAATGCGTGTGGAGGAGGTGATATCATCAGGTTGTCAAGTTTTACCAATTTTAAAAGCTAGGTATACGAGTGATATAGTCTTTCTCCAAGATATGTTACGTTTAGATATTGAAAACTCTGAGTTAATCGTCGTCTACCCAACCATGACTTAAAACGCCTGGTATTCCAAACTCCACCACAAGCCCTATCTTACAAGCTTTGACACAAGAAAATAAGCCTATATAATTACAGAACCAAAGCTGCTAAGTAACCTTATGAAAACACAAAGATATCCGCTTATCATAGCAGACTTAGACGACACCTCTGTGTATCATACCATCGGCGCGGTATAAAGACCCGTCTTTTCTTTCTGTTCATCTCCTCCTTTTTGTGTGTTTGATAGCTTCGATCGCTCACGAAGTCTATGGCCATACTTGAACATTACGAACGGAATGAACGTCAAGACAGTTCCAGCAATGGCAAGAATCAGTCCAGCGTATTGACTTCCAACATTGTGGAAGAATTGACTTGCGAACAGAGGTGCAACGGCACCAAGTGTGTTTCTCATGAGACCCTGACCAGCAATGGCCGATGAAGAATTCTCACCGTAACAATCGGACGTAAAACTATAAGTCGATTCGAAAATGAAAAAGATACCGAATGATATCGGGGCAAGTGCGATAGTTGGAGCAATCCAAGGGAGATATCCATACTGCGTGAAGCTGTAGATAAATAATCCAATGGGTAGAAATCCGGCACCACACATAGCACCGTAGAGTCTGGATTCAGGGAGAATCTTGCGATCGCGTGACTTTAGGATGGATTTGTATTTCCGGATTTGGAGGAAGTTCAACCCGAACGCAATGGTGACACCGATACAGAGCGAGATGTAGGGAAGGCCGGCGACTCCTTCAGCCCATCCACGCTTCTCTTGAAAGGTAATAGGGATGACAGACAGGAACAAGAAGGTTACAAACCAGGCGAACGCAATCCAAAGGCCAAATGAAAACACAACGGGCTCGGTGGCCAGCATATGAACGGCCTTGACGGAAGAGTTGTGGAGCATTTCCTTGATGTTCTTTGCTTCGAGTTCCATCTTGGCTCGATATCTCTCGTCTCCCGTGGCGGCTCTGAGAGCCTTTGCCCGTTTGTGAAGAGTGACCCCTCCCCGTGTCTCTCGAAGAGAAACGATGATTAAGAGAAGCAACGGGATATTTGCAAGGCCTTGGATGCCTTCTATCCATCGCCAACCAATTGTCTGGTTGATGAAGCCAGCATAAATTGGCGCAGCGACAGTTCCAAGAATTGCCACGTAAGTGAAGCAAGCCATCGGAGTTGCTCTCTCGTCAGGTCGATAAATATCGCTGAATGTGCCTCCGACAAGAATCGTGCCTACACATCCAAAAAGGCCAGAAAGAGTTCGCATGACCAAAATTGTGGCGATGTTCTTGCCCAATGCCAAGCCAATGAAGCAAACCACAAACAGAGCATAAGCTCCAACGTAGACGATCCTTCGACCGACCAGTTCGCAAAATGGTGCTAGGAAAAGAGGTGCAAGTGCGCAGGTCATGTTGAAGCAGAAGAGTCCCAGTTGGCCCATTTCAACAGATACACCTAAATCATCCACCATCGAGTCGATTCCACTGCTGTATGCTGTGGTTGCAAGGCCGATAAATAGTGTCATCATACAGAGTAGTAAAGTGATCCAGGCTTTCCTGCCATTACTCCAGTTGAATGGATCTTGTTTATCGTCGTCCGTGAACTTGAGGAGGATATGTTCTTGACCGTCTTTCGAGATTATTTCCGTTAAAGTAAGTGGCATATCGATGTCCACTCCTGTTAAAGGTCCGCCTAGGCTTGCTGAATCATCTCCTTCCAGGTCGTTCAGAAACGAGCCTCCAGCAATGCGTCCATGCTTGCTTTCTTTCGCAGTGTTTTCTTCTTGATTCGTGTCTGGCATGAGGTCGGTGGTTGACGAGTTCTTTGTGGACGTTGGATTTGATGTGTCTTCCGTCTTCTGTATTCCCGAGACCGCAGGCGTGTCTTGATGTATTTCCGCCATCTTGTTCGATTTTGAGGAATATATGAAAAATTCGAATCTCAGAGGAAATCTACTCATGAAAACAAGTGGAAGTTTTGAAATATGAGATAAACTGTTTGTGGAACAGATGGAACTTCAGCATCATAACCTGATGCCGAGCTTTCCTTGTCTCCCGTCCATCGTCATAAATACAGGGGCACCGAAATGGGACCGTAAAAGCCATGATGGAATCTTGGTCCATAGTGAGTTCAACAAGATGGGAAAATACCCATATTTCTTGGTACCTCTTGCAGTTAGTGACCCGTATTTTGATTCTGGTGCGGACAATTCAACCGAGAAAATTGCTTCGCTGGACCCTGACTCGATAAGCGAATGTGAAGGGACTTCCAGTGGCGATAAACCCGGTGTAGATAAATTCAGCACCGCTACCGCCAGCGAAAACTTTCTTGAAATCTCTGGAATCAAAAATGTAATGTTGAATGGTTGCGACTGCCATTATCGCATTTCGGGATGAATGATGGTCAAAAAGCACCTATCTTTTATTGACTTATTTCTCAGTTTGCCGCGAGCAATTTTGAGCCTCAAAATCACTAATACAAAGCTACGTAGCTGGCCCAGTTTTAAAATCCACCACTCCCGCTGCCAAGTGGAAATCTCGAAAATCATCCAACATTGACAACAGAGTTTGCGGTTTGCTCAATCATCTATCTTTGCTCCGCTATATTCAATGCATACGACTGAGTCATGTTCATCACGCGGAATTCTCGTATTTTCCCTGCACATTCGTGCTTATACTCCGTAAAGCAACCGGAACGAAAGTACAAGCCTCAAGTCCATCCAGCTCACAGAGAGCTTAACAATGAGCTTTGGTGACTATGTGTGCATGTTCAGTATCCGATGACGAATTTTAAAGACATTCGAGCAGTCTCGGAACAAAATATTGACATTCGTAAAGTCATGATGCCATTCGGGCCCAGCAAAACCAGTACTACCTCATGCCATTTCCTAGACAAATCAATACCATTGCCGAATTTACATGTACCAAACTTCATTACAGTCCCTCCCCAGCCATTTACCTACGATCTAATAAAATCACTCCGACTATCTCTCACTTCTATAGTATCAATATCCATTGGCTTCAATGTCCTCAGCGAATACCTCTGACTTCCATGTCTCGCCACTGCCTGTCTATCCGATGCTAGTCTCGCTTCGAGTTGATTCATCGCCCGATTATTGAACCATTTCTTCCAAATCTTCCGACCAAAAGCACCGTTCCTCGAGGTATGGGACCAATAATTCCTTTTAGATTGTCTTTGTTTAGGAATCCCATGATAGCCTGCATTGAATCAGTAATGGCAGCTTAAGCAAAGCGAGGTGGAAATTAGACTCACATCTTCCTTTGTGGCTCCTCTTCCTTTTCGTAAACTTCTCGCATGATCCGCAATACTTCAGATCTTGCGGCATCCAGGACTTCAATCTCCGATGCAACTTCACGGTACGTGAGAAGCATTCGCAGTGGTGTGATGCTTGAGTCATTCTGCATTTCTTCTTCATTCCTGGCGTTGTCATCCCGAGATTTTTAGCCGCCACGCATGTGGCCTCGTAGGTGAGATCGTGGCATTCTCGACGATGAGACCAGCGATCCGACCAGTCCAGGTGTGCGGTCAGCTTCCCACAATAAGCTTCTATGCTAAGCTCGGTTGTCTCCAGAGATACGGGAGCACTATGAGTTGCTGGTCTTGTATAATAAAGTGCTTTGCTGTAAAAATGGTCAAGTCCTTTCCGAGTGTAAGCATATGGCCCCGAACCTACCATGTAAGACGGAGGCAAATCTGGTCATTTGGCGGACAAGCTTCGAGAATCATTCCTTGAATCTCGGCTGGGAAACTTGCAAAGAGTAAGAAACTCATGGTAAAAATTTAAACGGGACACTAAATCAGTTTGAAGAGTTCAAGAGGAAGCTGTTCTTAAGGAGTATCTGTTGATCTTTTGCTCTCAGGTATCATATCGAATTGAACAGTTGGAGACACGATAGCTTCTATAAGCACTTCGATAGCAACAATGCATGAACGCGCCATCTCAGAATAGAAATCGCTCAACCCGTATCAAACACGGAGTCACGAGGTCTTGTTAGGCAGCACAGCGATCTTGCAGGGAAAAGTGAAATTTCAGGCACGGTTTGGTCATGTGCCAGGTTTATTAATAGCTACCTTAGGCAGCACTCACGAAATTGCTTGGCATTACTGCCATACCTCGCTTAGCGCTTAGCTTAGCCTCTGGCTGCAGACAACCATTCATTAAGCAGAATATCTCGAAAGTCGCTGCACTGCCTTACTATACATACTGGCAATTATTGAAACAGTCTATAGTTGTTATTGTTCGATTTGTCGATCTTTAAGGTACTGTATAAAAGGTACCAACTCGAGTTTGTTAGTCCCATATGTTTGTTTACTGCTAGGCGAGTCTTGGCTCTCAAGAAGAGTCAAGATATCAAGAGTAAAAGTGCCAAGGGGTTCCATTTACGTGCGATCTCTTAACGCTCTGGAGTGCCTTAATAGTTCCTTCAGATTTCAAGTCGTAGCTACGTATAGATTTGGAGTTTCGCGAGCTTTACCCGTCGAGTTGGAGCAGAAAAAGCACACCCTAAAAAGCATCGAAACGGTTTCTGATACTAAAAAGCCTCATAACTGCTGTAAAATTTATATGTGATATCTGCTTCTAGGTTGTATTTAGCTAGCAATTTTTAAGTACATTCTCTGAACTTTCTAGAACAGGGGCGAGTGCGCATATATATATTGCGCAGAGCAATATGCTACATAACTACCCCGTCGCTGCTTTTTTGGTCAATGACTTAGTGCGGTAACTGTTATTAATCTTCAAGACTACATGAGTCCTCCTTTGACCCTTCTCTTAGCTTTTGTCACAGACTTGGTTGTTGTTCAAGCAGGTCATTGTGTTCCAGTCATGATTATGTTCTCGATTGTGACTGAGTAACTAAATGTTCAGATGTTATCCTATCATGTAAAGAATATTTCATCTGTTATTTCCAACTGGAGTCGATTCAAATTCTCTATATTTACGCCGCAAAGCATAGCTAGGAAAGAATTTCAACTGTGAAGTGCAGGTGCTACTACAAAGGGAGACTCGATAATATGCTTCCTGTAATCATGTTACAACCTAGTCACTATTATCCTGTAAGTCCTCCGAGTGTTTGACTCAAAACAACTTGACCATATGCCTTCAATGCTAATCTTTCACGATGTAATACTTCTTCCTCTTTCCACCTTGTCCTCTCGAGCCAAAGTCAGGCTCACTTCAGTTAATACTTCGAAGCAGTCCCGCTATTTCCGTTATCCTGGTAGTTAGGTTCGCTTCCATATTCCAATTTCCATTCTTTCGCACGTTGCGCTTTTCCTACTCAACCACATCGTTGCGTGCCCAATCGCTCAAATCCATTCCCAAATTTGGCTACAACGTTAACCTCATACGCAATTCCACCCAGCAGATACTCTGATCGCTTATCAAGATGTCTGGCCTCAACGGAAGCATGCCTAGTCGTATGTCGCAATCCCCTCCCTCGACACCGTACACCGTTTCCTCTGTCACCGAAAATCCTCGCACTCCTCAAGACCAAGATCAATCCTCGTCTGCCTTGACCCCAATCACCCCTTTCGTCACTCCAATTGGCCACACCATCGCATTAAAGCCTGCCTTGCTAGTTGGAGTATCAAACAAGCACAACAGCTCCCTTAATGTATCTACATCCACACCAGCCAAAGTTGCATCTCGAACCAAGGATTATGATGATATCGTCAAGTCAGTCTTGAAGCTACCGGAAGATAAGTGGGAGTCTGCAAGTCTCAAATTCCTCTTGAAAGAGGACTTGGTCAGCCGTAAGAACGCCAAGATCCTGCGAGAAAAGTTTATTAAAGCTGTCGAAGCTGTCAAGGAGACTCGATCTGCGTGCGGCTGGATGTGGCGCAGTGGTCCATCTGTGGATCCCGAAAGCTATGCCTTTCGTATCTTCAACACCTTTACCCTGGCGATGATACTTAAGGATCAGGTATGCCTCTGCGATACTGAATGAAATTTATATACAGTACTGACGTGAAGTAGCCTGAAATGGCCGCGAAGTTTAAGCTCGAAGCTGAAAATTCCGGAGTCAAGAAGTGGGAGATCAAGAAGGCCGATAGTGGCAAGGATAAGAATGTGATTGTGGAGGGCACGAAGACCGAAATCAAGACCACGGTGGTTGAGAACTATCACGATGGAGTCTGTCAATGGATCGACATGGTAGCCGAAGACCCAGAAGCTGTACTGAAAGGTGTCTTGAGCCAATGCGCTATGGATGCTGAGAGCAGCCCGGAGGACAAACTCAACTTGTGGGACACCTTGATGGCTATGGCTTGCCTCTTCGAATTCGATTACGAGAAGCTATGCCGGATGTATCCTGAGTACGAGACTGTACCGCGGGTCATTGTCGATGAGAAGGTCGCCACTTCTACTCATGGTAGACCAATTCGAGCTCGACGTGCGAGAGAGCTGGGTCAGTAGATTTAAGTCTCTTGACTTGACGGGGTCTCTATGAGGTTTTGTTCAGCTCAGAACGGAGTTACACTTTTACAAGATCAATTGATATCTGTTGGTAGTCTCTGGTAAGCGCACTGGGGTTTGGGATACAGTTGCTTGATAGATCCGCTTCTCTCGGTCTCGTACTGAGAATTTTCAAAAGCAATTCGTTTGCCAGCCCAACAAGAAAAGCTAAACTTAGGTAACAAGATTTGGGATGGATTTGATGAACACTTCTCAAATAATGATTGATCCACCTTTGATCGAAGTGACTCCATATCAAATTATGGTCCTAGTACTGAACGGCCAACCAGTGATTCCTCGTGACTTGACAGTCTTTATATTTGCCATAAACAAGAAAATACGAGGACGTGAGTGAATATATGATCGAATAGAAGACTGCGACTGCAGGCAACGAGCCGAGATGAGTTACTTGTTTACTTCACCTCTAGCGCCGTTGAGGTATTTTATTCCTCTACCAGCCCCAACCCCTCCGAATCAACACACATTCTTTTCTCGCAAAGAAACCCACAACTCTGAGCTTGGAATTTCAGCAACTGAGAACCCCACTTGCACTGTTAAAGCTCGGGCAAGAGGCAAACTGATTTGAGCGCATCAACCTGATTTGTTCCAGTAAGATCCTCGCCGAATCATCAAAATCCCACAAAAGTACTAATCTCTGATATATCTAGGTATCTTCAGCCTGCTTCTGATATGTCATCACCAGATCTCCCCGTTTCCTTCGCTTTTCTCGACCGGTGGACCTCGGATACATCCGCCTCATCATTCACAACTCCCCTTGCCTCGATTTCAACCGCAGCGAAGTCCATGCCAGCTGGCAGAACTCCAGACAAGATCGTGGCCCAAAATGCGTCCTTCAAAGAGTGAGTGCAAATGAATATCTTCAAATGCTTTATCTGATATCTCTGCAGACAATTTGGGTCAGAGATAGTGAAAATCTCCGTTGACCGAAAGTCAAAAAAGCAAGAATTCCATATTCACAAAAATCTGCTTTGTCAAAAAGCGCCTGTATTCGACCGCATGTTCAGTTCCAACTTTGCCGAGGGTCAGAAAGGCGAGGCAGAGCTTCCAGAGGATGATCCGCAAGCCTTTGACGCGTTTGCTGCTTGGTTATATTGTGATGCTGTAGCAACGCTTGTGAACGAAAACGAGGGGGTTGACAGACGATACATTCAACTCTTCATCTTCGCTGAGAAGTATGGGATTATTCGACTGGCTGACAACACCATGGACGCATTTCTCAAGAACCAAACCATCATCAAAACACGCCCAGGGCCAGAGAGTAGCGCTATGGCTTACGAAGGGACATATGTAGGATCCAAGTTACGGCTGTATGTTGCAAGATGCTGGGCGTATGCAGTGTTGCAACAGGAGACCGAGGTCTGGACGTCTGCTTCACTAGTACCAATTGGTGACAAAGCTCAGGAACTTTTGTTACATGGATTGAAGCTGTTGAGAAACCTCAACAAAGTTAAGAATTCAGCTGGCAAGAAACTCATCAAGAATCCAAAGCTTGCAGCACCATGCGATTATCACCAGCATGGGAAAGATGAAGTCTGTCCCTACACCAAGGATAAGAAGCGAGAACTGGATGAAAGCAACTGAGCAGAGGAGATATCAGTTGAATCATAAGCATTTCATACCTGGGAAGAACGGTATTTGACTTAAGGAATCAGATTATCGCGCTTAGCTGGTAGATTTGATGCCGAGGAGGTCCAGGAAGTTGGCATGATCCAAGATTATTCCGTGATCAGACAGATAATCGAGATAGTGGTCAAATGAATGTTAAAAAACCACCCAAATGCATTTTCTTGAAAGGGGAATAGCTATCAATGCCGAAGTGGTAATCAGAAAATGGCGTGCTATAAATGATCAACGGGCACCCACAAAGTTATTTACCGACGTTGCAGCTATAATTTTGAAATTATTTCGAGCATTAAGCCTTGGAATCGATAAGTATCTCTGGAAGTGACAAGCATGAATGTGGTCGTTCCCATCTTGACCTTACTCACTTTCTTGCGATTTCAAGACAAGACAAACTTGCTTGTTCACTTAATTTCACCCAAGATCCTATGATAACTTAAAGTGGTCACAAAACTCACTTAGTCTCACCCTCGCCCTCTCACAGTTATGGCCGGATAACTTGCAAGATGAAGGATAGTAAAGCCAGGCTAGCCGCACTAGCGAGGCAAGCCTTCCACAATGAAACTCCAGGGCTCTTGCCTTCACTACATCGCAATCCGTCGAACTACAAGTTGCAATCTTTGCGTTGTTCCAAAACCGTGACCTCTATGAGTCGTCAGGAGTTAGATGACTTATGCGGTTCAGGTTGCCTTATGTCTTCAGTCCTCTCACAAGTGATCAAAGTTATCTTTCCGAGCCAAGTCTCTGAGTCTCCACCGGAGCTGTCCCAAAGTCAAGACTACGAGCCTGGAGCGATGGCCTCTGCTAGTGTATCCTGTCAATTTTGCCAGTCAGTCTACCCCCTGAACTTGTGTACACACACTGGTCTGAGCTGATGAAATTTAAAGGCAGCTTGGGAAGGACACCGTGAACATAACGGTCGGATCTGGCCCCAGGGAGAAGGCTTTTACCGTCCGGAAATCAATTCTGTGTAAGAAGGTTCCTTTCTTCGCAGCTATGTTCAACGGCGGATTCCTCGAAGCAAAAACTCAGTCAGCGAAGCTTCCAGAGGATGATGCGAGAGCCTTCGAGCATTTTCTCGGTTGGCTTTACCAGGATGCTATTGGCAAGCTTGATAGTATTGCTGAGCATATGGCTCTTTTAGGATTCGCCGAAAAGTACAATCTACTGCCTTTGATGGACCTTACCATGGACTCAATGATGTCTTTGATGAATAGAAACAAGCAGATACTTGGTATGAGTTGGATCGAGCGCGCGTACGGGAGCACGCACGAAAAGTCTAAGCTGCGTGAATTCGCTGTCAGTTGTTATGTGTGGGTTTTACTCGTGGGAAACGTGGCGAAATCTTCAGCGGAGGATTGGCTACCAAAGGGACCGGACAAAGACCAGATTCTGATAGACTGCTTCCGGGTGCAGAGAAATTTCCAAATTTCGCTCACGATGCCCCGAAGTGGCGGAAACTTGTTCCCTGATCCACGGAAGGCGCCACCATGTCATTTCCACTCTCATGAGGATCCTACACTTTGTCCAAACAGATCGACCGTAGAGAGAAAAGTCGCCGAAAAGACAAACGTAGGAAAGACAGTCGCAAAAACGCCAGTCGCACGCAAACAAGTTTGGAGACCATGATCAACCGGAGCAGGCTCAATAGTGTCCGGTGGAGTGATTACGAAGTCCTGTAATGATTTCGCGACTTTCACTATATCAGCAGTATAAAATTACCTGGACACTTCTATGATTTTCAAGCTGTGGGAACGAATGTAGAATGACTATTACGGACTCGTTGGCTTGGGACCCTGATGAGACAAAGACAAGCGGGGAAGGTTGTACAAAGCTGAACGTCGTTCAAATCACTCAGAAGCTGTGATTTGTGAACCAAATTTGAAGAAGTGGCAGCTTGCAGGGGATCGCATGTGTTTATTCTTAGAATTTGAGCCCTGAATTCACAATACAGAAGCTTTAGAGAGAATCCTTCTCTTCAGGACGTTGGATAGCGAGGCTGGGCAAGCTCATCTGCGATGGAACGAACCCCGGTCCACCTAATTATTTCATGAACTCGCTTATTTGCAGAGATTGATTCGCCTGGGATGAATTTGCCCAGCCTCGTGTTGAAAGAGTTGATTCCAGAAGCCTCTTTGTCCTCACTCCTAGGATCACTTATTGTCATATGCAACTTAATCCAGTGCGATGCCAGAAAGTGCCGAAGATTGTCTGTTTCTAGTTTCTATCGCGATCTCATCTCGTTGTTCAAGACTTGTATGCCAAGGTTACGGAATACATTGAAGTCCCCTCGAGCTCCTGGTAGAAAGTTTCCACACCCAAACCTCGACGTGAGCTTGCTCAAAACACTCACATTCAATTGACAGCTCCAGTACCGCTTCCTAGCTTCCCAATTCAAGTCACCGAGGCTTTCTGGACGCTCATACTACTGACGGAAGAGAATTGCCTCTTCTTGCAGTCTCTCCTGCCAAGAACAGGTGTAAACAACGAAGCGAGTTAGACGGCAAGTGCAGAAAAGAATTCTTAGAGATCCTGTCTCATATCTAGCTGGCTAGATATCTGTATCAGATGGTCTTCTTTTTGTATTCAATGCTGACACTAAGATTATTTGAGTGCAGAGGATCGAGTCCGGTAAAACCGCTAGCTAACATGGTGTCAGAAGCGAAGCATAGCCGATTAGCGTCTGCGGTCACGCTTGGAACTATAGCTACTACCACAGTCCCGTATGAATCGGATCGAAGCTCCTTAGATGCCATTAGCTGGTATTTCTGAGTACTCATTCAGGCATTCATTTCGAGAAAATAACTTCTCTAAGGCAACTTTGAACTGATAACAACAAAATATATTGTGGCTCCAGCTATTTCATGTACGATTGTTGTCCGCAAATCATCAGTCATAAGCTGTCCGTCGCAAAAATAAGCGCCTGCTAGCGATGTTGGGTATTCGATATAAGCAAATAAAGCAGCAAAACAACGATGAACTTTCCCATACCACCCACCAGCCTGCTCATAATATGACACCTGCAACCCTTAAAAAGGCTTATCTACTTCTTGAGAGGTCGCCAACCCCAGATGGCACCCGTCTTTGGGACTTTCAAGCCAGCGAGCTCTTTAGTATGAGCTGGCAGTTCGTCATGGTCACATGAAAAGGATGGTTCTTCATCGCCAATCCACATTTCTGGACCACAGTAATGTTGTCTCCGAACCCCCTCTGGCCAGTCCTCATACAGCTCCATTGGCCCATCTCCATCATTAACACCATCTTCAACACAGTATGCAACATTGCTGACGAGATGATACTCTTCAAGCGCAGGCATGTTAGCAGCCAATTTCCTGTAAGCCGTGAGCAAGTCCCATTCCATGTCGCCGCCTAGTTCGAAGTCCTCGTTCAGAATATCATCAACCGCCAGATATTTGACTTTTGCGACCTCTTTGGCGCTGAGACTTCCAAGGAAATGCAGAGCTTGATCTTGTAGATCATGATCGACATATAGAGTGTCAAGCGAGAAGTTGAAGGCGGTGACTGGCTTGTAGATGACGTTCCCGAAGCAGTGAGGATACTGGGATTTGACGGCATCACGAGAGTCGTGGCAGACTCTAAGGGCAACGGGTGTTAATACACGGGTAAAGAACCCACGATTCTCTGTCCACTGTATCTCAACGGTGCGGGCTTCGAGGGATAGGTTCCATATCATGAAGCGTATCTCAGTGGGGAGTTTGGGAAATTGAGGGAAGCTTGTGAGACGGGGAGGCATCTTGGACGCCTCTCGTTCGCGCCTGCTGATCTCCTTGAGTTTCGCGCGGCAACCCCAACACATGTCGAGGAATCTGAGAATGGAAAGCTGGCGCATAGTCGTCCCAGATGTCTTGGCAGATGGCAGACGGTCGAGTCAGTCCTGACGAGCCGTTTCCTCCGGATAGCAGCACAGAGTCTCAAGTCTCACCTCATGAATACCAGGCGACGGGATTGCTGTGACTTGCGCTCTCCAATCAGATTTCCGACCTGATCCAGTGTCGATGGCACAAGAAACGTCTCGCGCTTCTCTCCTGCGGTGTCACGAGACTTGACTGCCTGCTATATTTGCGCGTCAGATCCTCTTCTCGTCTCGTCTCACTTATCGTGTCGTGGAGCGACAAGGTAGCACTCACCTAGCAGCTCATCTAGCCGTGAACGCCTCCTAACTTCTTATCTCTCCTTCTCCTTCTCCTTCTCCTTCTCCTTCTCCTTCTCCTTCTCCTTCTCCTGCTCCTTCTCGGTCTCCTCTCAGCCTCTCTCCTCCCCTTCTATGGCCTCCTGCGAACGTGATACCCAAGGATTGTGTAAGTGGATGTCTTGGCTGAACAGGATCTATGCAGGTCCAGCTGCAGGCGTGGTGGTTGGTCGGAGCCCTGGGGGGGATCATAGTGGATTTCCCCTGATTGTGCTGTGCACTGTCCACCTGCAATATAGGGAATTCCGGGCAGAGGAAGGTGCTTCTGGGCTAGCCCCAATCTGGATAGCTCGCGGACATATTTCACATCACGTGTATCTTGGTAAACCCCTTTGTTGGATCGGGTCTCCCCAGCTTTTTTTACTTCGAGCCAGCAATATTGACTTGGGACTGACTGGTCTTGTCTTGCCCGCTCTCTCGCGTCTACAGAATTTGTTTCCTCAAAAACAGCTTCACCACCTTCTCTTCTCTTCTCTTCTTGACATTCTCTCAAGCTCACGATATCCCTTGTTTGCAGCAGGATCATCAATCTGTGGTACGTCTACGTCGTCGCCTCTCTCCTCGTACGCACTTATCATCTGCTGGAGCAAATGACAGCACCCAGATCCCTGCAGCCCCTTTTACCCCTTCCCTTCCATCTCCAAGCCATCCACAGAACCTTTTTCACGCCGTTCCCTCAACACTATGTTATAACTGACAGCAGACGCGTCGAAAGCAGATCTCTCTCAACCGGCGACAATTACAGACCCTTCTTCGTACGGCGACGACGCGAATAGCGAAGGACTGTTGGCTGAGGACACTTATTGGTACGTGTAGATCGTATTCATGCCTTGCGCATATTGTCCTATCCGTGTGAATAGAGAAAGAGTATCACGATTGTTGGATCAGATTGCCTTCTGAGAATCATCTGAAGTCCGCACAGTTCAATCCATCTGCAATTTTACTCGGAAGCTAATTTGGACCTTCTTTCGTCCAGACTCTACTTCGCACTTTCCGTCACAATCACTTCAATCGACCCTTCTACATCGTAATAGATACCATGGGTAAGCAATTTCATTTCTGTCGGGAGGAGAAGGCATTCAAGGCCCAGCATCGAGTCAAATCACATCTACGAGCGACTTCCCGGACTTTGCTACTGTTGAGCATCCTCGTTCCGTTCCAATTTGTTTTTAGGGAGCTTGCATGCTCCCAATTTCGATTTCGGGAATATTCATACACTTTGCAAACGGATTGAGCAAGGTCCGTACCACTCTGGCCCTGTGTTTCTCCAAGATGGCATCCGCCTTCGCCAGTCTGCTTCATCAAACTCGAATGTCCCAATCTGAGAGCTCTTCGAAGCCTACCACAATTATATCTACGAAGTACGATGAGCTGGACAACCTGCTTCACCGCCCTGGAGTATTTCATCGTCAGCAACGATCAATCACAAATCCAGTTCCATACCGAAGCATGCTCGACATTGATATGCCAGTACTGGAAAACCTCAAGCTGCCAGTGGAAGAGTCAATGGAAGACTGGGTAGCCGAGAAGCTGACCCAAACCGAGCGGAAACACAGAACAGAGAATTGGGCTGACATATTATGTTACTATACAGCTACTAACGGCGCTGCCCCTGCGGCACCTACGAGAGCATCACCTGCACCTGCTCCAAACGGAAAGCCTACTTCACCCATGGAGGTACCACAGAGCGTGAGCTCCAGTGATCCAAAAATTGCAGCTCAGCAAGCCAGTGATATGCGCAACATTGTACGCAGAAAGCTGACAGGCTATGTTGGTTTCGCAAATCTCCCTAATCAGTGGCACCGCAAGAGTGTTCGAAAGGGGTTTAACTTCAACGTCATGGTCGTTGGTAAGTTGGAAATTCTTCTGCCGCTATCCTTTCGCTAATTATTCTCAGGTGAATCTGGACTGGGAAAATCGACTCTTGTCAACACTCTGTTCAACACTTCTCTATACCCACCCCGTGAGCGCAAGGGACCAAGTCTCGACATCATCCCAAAAACCGTTTCCATCCAATCTATTAGTGCTGATATCGAGGAGAATGGTGTTCGTCTACGTTTGACTGTTGTTGATACCCCGGGCTTTGGTGATTTTGTTAACAACGACGAGTCGTGGCGACCAATTGTGGATAATATTGAGCAACGATTCGATGCCTACTTGGACGCCGAGAACAAGGTCAACCGCATGAACATTGTTGATAACCGCGTCCACGCATGCGTTTACTTCATTCAGCCAACTGGCCATGCATTGAAGCCTTTGGACATTGAGGTTATGCGTAGACTTCATACCAAGGTCAACTTGATCCCAGTTATCGCCAAGGCAGACACCATGACAGATGAGGAGATCATGGCTTTCAAGTCTAGGGTGAGAGCACATTATTTGCACTATTGAGCGCCTGACTAATTGATCTAGATTCTTGCAGATATCAAGCATCACGATATCCAGATATTTGAAGGTCCCAGATACGAGCTTGATGACGAGGAAACCATCGCCGAGAACAACGAGATTATGTCCAAGGTTCCATTCGCGGTCGTGGGTGCCAACTCTGAGATTACTAGCAGCGACGGGCGTAAGGTTCGTGGACGTAAATACCCATGGGGAATCATTGAGGTCGATAACGAGGAACACTGCGATTTCGTTAAGCTGCGCCAAATGCTTATCCGGACACACATGGAGGAGTTGAAGGAGCACACCAACAATGCTTTGTACGAGAACTACAGATCTGAGAAACTCACCGGGATGGGTGTTGCACAAGATCCAAGTGTGTTCAAGGAGGTCAACCCAGCTGTGAAGCAAGAGGAAGAGCGCACGCTTCATGAGCAGAAGCTTGCAAAGATGGAGGCTGAGATGAAGATGGTTTTCCAACAGAAGGTCGCTGAGAAGGAGAGCAAGCTCAAGCAGAGCGAAGAGGAACTTTATGCTCGCCATCGCGAGATGAAGGAGCAACTCGAACGTCAACGAATGGAGCTGGAAGAGAAGAAATCGAGGGTGGAGAGTGGAAGACCGATAGAAGAGAAGGGAAAGAGGAAGGGATTCTCCCTTCGCTAAGCTGATAACATCGCCTCGCGCCGGACATACCTCCGTTACCTTGGTATCGACATGACACATAGCCACTTTACTTTCATTCTTGTTCTCTCTCTTTAATCAAATGATCCTTAATACTGCAAGAGGATGGGGAATAGCGGAACGAATCATAAAATTCCCGGCTTCTGAGAGGCCAAAGATTGTGCTCTGTGGTTATTGTGCGCAAGACAGATGACGGATACGAGGAGTTTGCTTGCATGGGGCTGCCATTGGAGGGACTTTCCGACAAGACAAAACTCCGGCTGTAGAGGGCGTTGAGCATAAAACTGGGCTGCTTCTCTTCATTTTCACATCTTTGTGGTCCCATTACTTCCTGTCTCTCGAGTTCAACAAGCATATACTAATTACGATGGCTTCGGGATCTGCTTGCTCGCTTTCTCCCTCGGTATGGCTTGGCTCGACAGACACCCCATTTTCCTTTGCACCAGTCAGACTCTTTCTTTGGCTTTGTTATTTACGAAAAATGAAAGGAGATTCTATCTCAGTGGGGTGTGCGCGTCTATAATCAAATGTGACGGTGAATTAATGACCTTTTTACAAAGTTTCAGGATTGGGTAGTGGATCCATCTGAACTTACCATGATGGGTTGTGCCTTGTACTTGCTTGCCTTACTTCGAGAAACCATTAATCGTACATATCAATGTCTTGCCATCAGACTGTTGAATTTTACTATGTAACATCATCATGTCCAAGCATGTTCCTCATGTCCCATGCTCATTTACTTGGCAGTCTGCCCTGCGCCAGCCTTTCGGTACTACCTATGGAAGCCTCTCATTTCTGCTGCACTGTACTCGAGGACTAATGCACGCTCTACATCCAGAGGCAAAGCTCCAGTCTTTCAAGCACGAGGCATTGGCGAGGCACAGCGGAAATATGAATATTGATGAAGAAGTGCTCTAGAAATGATTGGTATGCTTGAATCATCTCCGCACAGTTTGGCGTTTGGGTCTTTCCTGCGAAAAGCTACTAATTACATTGGGCGGGAAGAATCAGAGAAAGCTATTTGCATGTTTAGATTTCTCGTCTCCATGTTGACTGCTGCTAATTCTGCTGGGTTTCGACTTACATTTGTTATAAGTAAGATCAAAGAAAATGCGAGTTGCAGATCGTCTGTCTACGGGATATAGAAAAAGACACTCGAAGACAACCTTGCTGCGTTATACTTTCATACAAGAAACGTACTTCAGTGGTAGTACATATAAGGATACGGAGACCGAGATGAAGCAATATACCATCAGATGTCATCTCCAACAACTACAACAGCCTTGACCAAAACCCTTTTGCTCCTTCCCCCACCCACTCCCTCTTCAACGACATGAATTACAGGACTAACCACAACATCGACCCTCCCACCATCACACCTCCTCTCATCCACTCTCCCACTTTCGGCCCCAACAACAACCATCAACGCATTTCCGACCCGAAACCTCTCTCTCAGCAACTCCCTCTCCTCACCTACCACTAAGCCACATCTTTGAGCCCGCAATCTTAGGAACAGTCGAGCGGCTGAACAGATTATACCATGGAGTGATTTTTGCATTAAGACCTCGTCGCGAGGAGAGAATTTCATTAGCAAGGGCGAGAGCTCGCCGGAGAAGAAACTGGAGACGAAAACGCTAGCGTAGGAGGAGATTTTGCGCTGGATGGAACTGGACTTGGGTTGGAAGGAGGTTGGTGTATTGGTGTTGAGGTCAGAGGATGTGCTGATGAGTTCTTGGTGGAGGATGGAGAAGTATTGGGTTCGCCAGGATTCAGCTTGGGGTGGTGAGTCTGTTTTGTTGTCAGCCGAGCGTCACCAATCTCAAGTCATGTTTTCCGACTTACAGTTCCACAGGTCCCGAAACGTGTCCGCCAAAATCGTACTCCTCGTGATCACTTCCTCAGAGCTCCCAGTGCTTCTCCTTCGATCACCTCTTTTCTCCCCGTCTTTCCTAGCTCGATATCTCTCGCGGACTGCATTTGGTTCGTCAGTGAGGAAGAAAGCGTTCTCCCACATCGCGAGATAGACTTCTCTCGTCAACAGAGCGGCGAGGAGTGTTCCACCTGAATTGCTTTCGTTCTCTCGATGCCTATCGCGGTCTCGGGATCCGCCTCTCGAGTTTGAATTCGAACTTGAGCGGGAGTTGGAGTCCCTTCTCCTGTCTGAACTTTGCTTCATCACAATAGGGAGTGATGGGATTCTTTCGCGGTCTCTATCACCATCCCTGGAGACCTCCCTCACACCACCTTTCAACACACTCGGAACTTCACTCCATGCCCAAGCTACACCTGTCTTTCTATTCCCTATCTCCTTTCTATCCGCATCCCAATCTCTCACCGCATACGTGTTAGCAAACCCCCTAATCGCGGCATGAATATCCTGCATGGCTTCTCTGAGAACAGATTCCGGATCATTGAGGAAACCATTCGAACCAGGACTCAGGTTCCTGCTTTGAGCCCAAGTTTGCCCATACAGAACTTGAATTTGATCCTGTTTATCTGCTTGAGCTTGCAGCTGTTTTGACTGCCGCGTGAGTGTACGTTGCAGCGTTATGAGTTGGGAGTGTAAGGAAGCATTTTCCATCGTTAGGGATTGCTTGCTCGGGTTGTTGGAGTTGGAGGTCATAGGGTATGTGGTGCTTTGGCCCTGGAGCGGTGTGTAGCGTGGAATACTGGGTTGGGGATTGTATATCGCCATCTTGGATTTCTGGATATGGTATACAATACTCTGCTATTTCTTTTCTTCTCTTTCGAATTACTGTGCGAGCATGGTTTGTTGATTCTAGTGTGATCTTGATTTGGTGTTATAGCTGTCGTGTTGACAAGTTCTTGCGTACTGATCGAAACTTGAATAATACAGGTAAGATACTGTATTTCAGGCAATTCACAATTCTCAGATGCAGGGCGTTGATGGTCTGATATGCATTTTATGATCAAGGTTAACCGGGCGTGCAAAGCAGGAGTGTGCTACCTTTTATTTCCAGAACACCCTCACGATAATGACCTTCACCGATCGTCGCGCACATGGAAAATACAATAAGCGTGGTACGTACCGGTACTTCCCCTCATGCTTCTTGCCAGTAAGGCTCAGGTGTCTCGCCCTGTCTGAGTTATCCAACATCGGACTTGGAACACGCCACGAGGACTCATGTCTCGCAGATAAGCTACCAAGTAATCAATGTAGCAAATTCGACAATGTTGCCTGCCCGCAGAAAATATGTACTCGGCATCTCTCGTCTTCGCCTTCCGCCTCTTCTCGACGCCCTGCTCGTCTATACCACAAAGACATCTTGACACATGCGACAGCTGTCTGTGTTTCACATGCTAGATATGTAGCGGTGTCATGTCATGAAAGCTCCTGAGAAAAGAGAAAGAAAAGTGTGGGTGGTTCAAGCCTAATCGTGTAAGCTGGAATAAAGCGCCGCTTGTGGCTGCGCCCGGTGTGAGCCTCTATGTAGTCGGGCGTCGGCTCGGAGGTGTGGTGGTACTTGAGTAGGTACGCAGGTGGAACAAGTCGGCTGTGAGGTAGTCGGTGTCGACTTCATGGGGGGTACGGGAGGTACTTGAAGATTAATGCCTGGGATGTTTTGTTCGGTTTTCTTTGGGAGGGATGCCGACGATCGAGGCTCTGAGATTGGATGTGTGCATGATACTCGGGCATAGATCAGGCTGCGGACCGGTTGAGGGTCTCTAGAAGATTCACAGCAGAGAAATGTAGATCTTGCGTGTAGGCAGCAATCCACCTCTACTTTCAAAGCACTGCTAATTAGGCTCGAAATCCTTCATTGTTTGGACTTTGCAGCAGTGGCTTCCTCGTCCTGTTCGGTTATACAAGCGAGCGCCTTTCTGAATAACAACAATCTGGAGGACTGTCAGTCCATGCCACTCCGGTATCGTAGCTGGATTGTATATCTGTGCCTGGATAGGATGTTATATCATGAAAATGGTGCGAAGGGACAACTGGACTGTATTTAGATTCTTGGGAATCAAGCAATATTGTAAGCATTATGCAGGTTTTCAAGAAATCTGCTTTGAAAGTTCGTGTCCTTCTTCGAAACCAATAGAAGGATCTCCGCACTGAGATGCCTCAAAGCCAGCACCTTAGTATGAGCGATTACTGCCACCTTGCTGAATCTGATTGTCATTTCTTGATGCTCACGTTCTCCAAGGAATTCAGACTGAACCTTTTGGCCTAAATCGACTTCAAGAGACGGAGAGCTTACTATAGAGGTACCTTGGGCAGAACGTTCAAGCCGTGGACGAAGTTTGATAAAGCTCGATTATCAATATGTCTAAATTAGCAGGATTTTGCGGTAGGAAACGCGAGATGAAATGTCGATCTCAATACGAGAAGAACAGAATTGATGGTACAACGTTTCTTTCCCACGGTCAATGAAGATCTGATTGATTATTTTTACTTTCTCAACCCATAGCCTCGAGTAAACCTCCAGAGAAACACCAAAAGAAAATTACACAAATAGCAATCCGAAACGACAGATGTATTTCAACCAGACTTTCCCATGCTGTTCGTTGCCCGAAACTCGTCCCGGCTCACCCATTGTTATCTTTGTGCGCCTGCTTCTTCACATCATCGATGGCGCTTTCGAAAATACGACCGTAACGACCACTGTCATCAGCGGTTTGAGATTGATTTGAACCGCCGGTGCTGGCGTTCGAAGCCGGCTCGTGCGATGTTGCACTTGAGCCGGAGGACTTTGCGTTGGAGGAAGAGGTCTTGTCTGAGGAAGACGAGCTCTTGCCTGAGCTGGAAGACATGATGTAGGTGTTTGAGAGCGGGTTTGGGCTTTGTATGCAAGCCTTTGCTAAGACAGTGTCAGTCGAGTATGATCGGCGTCTTGATATGGAAGATCACCGGGTACTACTCACCTTTGAACAGTCTCAACTAGAGATTGG
This sequence comes from Rhynchosporium graminicola, assembly GCA_900074885.1. Lineage (NCBI taxonomy): Eukaryota > Fungi > Ascomycota > Leotiomycetes > Helotiales > Ploettnerulaceae > Rhynchosporium > Rhynchosporium graminicola. The sequence continues at coordinate 237,146 of FJUW01000020.1, forward strand.
CTACCTGAATAGACTCAAAGGAGTGATATATTCGAGTACGATGTTTCTGTTCATGCCTAGCTAAAGGATAGGGAGGACTCGGTGGAAATTCCACTGCTTTATAGACCTCACAGCGCGCCAAGATTAAGCACTTGCAGAAAGGCTGAAGGGAACTTGACGCCCGATACAGCTCTGTGTGACGTACAAAGATGTTTACATCTGTGAAATGAAGGCTCTGACAAGCGGGGTACGTATCGTGAACGCCCACCACAGCTGCTTAACAACGGTGATATGATACAGGATCATATGCTGGCTTGAAATCTTGGCATGCTCGCAAGTTGGGCAGCGCCGCAGCAGCGCATGATCCAATGAGAAACAGGAGAACAGGTGGAAGTTTGGCAGATGAATACATTTTATGCACATCTTCGAGGCTTGCAAATTCTCAAAGCGAAGATCAGATGCGTATCAAGGTACGTTCTGCTATTTGATCATAATAGTCAGGCTCGATAGGCCCTGGAAATTCGAAGCTCTGAGGATAGAGGTGCGGGAGGCACCTGGAAAAGGTCAGATCGTGAATGAATTGGTGATCGACAGAATCTAGCACGTCAAGTTCTAATATACAAAGACCGTTTGTGTATTCGGGACACCTCTATGTGAATTTGAATACTGGCAATGTAGCCTGAGGATTTGCTGACATTCGGCGTGGACGAGGCTCCGGTACAGCTGAATGATTACTGCGACGATACATTTTTGTTAGTCTCTGAAGTGTTGCTTCGGAATGAACTTATGAGTAACTAGGCACGTTCAGATTCCGGACTAGACAGTCTCAGAAGAGGTGACTACTCTAATAGTCTGATTGACTCAATAAGCTCGACAGTTTCCGCATTGTTAGCAATATCCTCAGCCCAGAAGACGAACCAGTATCATCCGATCCAGTGACTTTGCCGCATTCTGGTCCCATACCACACGAATTGGAGACGCAATAGCCATTTCGGGAACACGTTGGATTTGTCGAGAGAAGCCTCTTGCCTCTACTGTATGTGTTCACATGTCGAACCATGTGATTGGTACATCGCTGATGAATAACATCTGGGCAATCTAGGTGATAGGTTTCCCGTAGGTTACTTCTGCTGTTGGAGCAGTCGAGGACCTGAGGTCGGAATGACGAATACCAGGCTGAAATTGGCTGGGAGTAATTATCTTGTGTGGTTGTATATGATTATCGATAGTCGATGATGGACGTATCGAGGATATATTACTGATGTCTTGATTGTATCTCGGCTTGACGAGTTGATGATTGCGGCACTAGAAATGTTGCCTAAGAGATAGGACTGATTTCGAAACTTGGTATGAGCAAGTGAGCAAGTGAGGAGTATATAGAGATCTTCACTGCATTCTGTGCTTGCTTCATGAATCTTCGCATTCTAAGACGACAAAGTGTACGCTTCTCGTCCCACAGGGAGATAGGCTAATAGAAGCAACCATTAGAAAGGTTTTGCAAGGTCCTGTACCATTCAACGTCCTCCTCCAAAACTGGCTATCGTTCATGACAACGCTGTTGCTAGGTGAGATATTTTCCCTGATTCTGAGTTTCTGAAGTATCGCCCAAGTAATATAGTCAGCCAGAATGGTTGCATTTATTGACGTCTCGACTTCTATACTGGCTGGACCATATAGCAATCTTGCTGTTAGCTTTCCTCACACGAAACATATCGGCCATCTCCGCACAACGCTTGCACAACACAACTTCAACCAACCTTTCTGGTCACGTTCATGTTCAACTAGCGACAAAAATTGATTCCCGTACTATAGGTACTTTCGATCTCACTCGGGCGGGCTGCTCTTGAGATGGGAAAAATTGAGGATTGTGGGAGCATGGCCCTTTGCTTGTACCCCAGTAACTCAATGCTCACAGGCTAAGAAATGATAAATCGGCAGTATGCTTGACCTCAGCCACTGTATTTTGCCAGGCCGGTTTATCGAGATGAGATCCGCAAGTGGATTTCATCCAGGTGAATTATTAACGTGTTATTGATTAATCTCAAGGTCTTCAGACCAGCAAAATGACGATTCCCAGACTAGGAACTGAACCACACACTGATGTAACCAGTTACCTATCGCGACTAACACCACGCTAACCAGATCATGTACTCCTCAATCACCACGACTTCCCATAAAATTTACCAGCCCCTGGGTCGAGAGTATTCATGACATGGCAAACTTCGATCTCGCTCTAAGCTTCGCACCAAAAATCCACAAGGCAAACATGCCAACGATGCCAATGACACTCAAGCCACCAAGAACACTGACGCCTTTCCCAACTCCCAAGTTGATGAAAAGGGGTCTTCCGAACAATATGCTACCGCACGCAAAAGCGCTTCTCAAGAAGTCATTCCCGGCAAAAAGACTAGCCGCATACTGCGGATAGGACAAGGGGACATAGACGAAGATGCACTGCATGACGACAAACACACTCGCACCATAAATCGTGATACCAATCGTAGGAGCAATCCAATGGATCGATTCTCTCGCAGTCCAACCGAAGACGAAGAGTCCTATCGTAGGTCCGAAACAAGCGAAGAGCGCAGGCACGAGGCGAGACTCCTGCGCACGGAGACCGTGGGCTTGGATATCTGGGATGAGATAGAAGTAGAGATATGCGCAGTAGATCGCGATGCCGATGATGCAAGCTACGAGGATACAGGTGAATACTACACCGATCATGCCTAGTGAGAAGCCGTAATAGACAGGGTAAACCAGTGGGAAGACTTCGAAGAACGAGTACTGTGGTGATTGAGACGTTAGCAATTACTCATATTTGACTATCTCAGGAGTGCTCTTGGAGTAAAATACTCCAGAGAAACTCTCTCGGGGGTGAGAGGCTACTGCCCGAACACTTACGTAGATTCCATAGATGATAGCAGTGTAGACGTTCACGAAAGCTATGGCGGGGTCTTTGATAGTGATTTCTATAGGCTTGACGATCGCGTCGACGAGGATCTTGGAGGCTGTCATTTCCTTTTGGTCAATTTCGGATTGAGAGAGTAGTCGGTTGTCGCCTGTTAATTTGCGGAGGCGCTTGGCACGGCGAAGGAGGATGTTAGGTGTAGATGTCTCAGGAAGGAGCATGAACATCACAAGGAAGATTGGCCCGGCGGCCATGAGGATCTCCCAGAGTGACCATCTCCAATTTTTGGCTGTGACTGCAAACCCGGAGAGGAGAGGCCCAAGGGCTGGACCACAGTAGGCTGCTGAGACCCAGGCGACGAGGGCGTATGGTAGGTAGAGGAGCGAATACATGTCCTGCATCGTAGCTGCTCCGTTTGCGAGGCAAGGAGAACCAAAGAAACCTTGTAGGAAGCGGAGAACGAGAAGACCTGCGAAGTTGTCGACCATTGCTGTTGGGAGTGAGAGGATCGTGAAGAGTGCCATTGTTGAAGCATATACTGGAGAACGGCCGATGATGGGGATTTCGGAAAGAGGTGCCCAGAGAAGGGGGCCTATCCCATAACTGCAACGACGTTAGCCATATAATGTTTTGTGAAGATCTCTGATCGAGGTAGTATAAGATTCTGGTCAGGCTCGGACTTACGCGAGAACGTAGAGGGAGAGAGGGAGTGCTGCGTCGACTGGGCGGAGACCCCATTTTGTAATAACGCCTTCTTCGGAGGACGTGTAGATCGCTGAGCCGGTGTAGACGACGAATGTATACAAACAGATGACTATCGAGACGAAGGCACGTTTGCCGTTACTCCACTGAATTTGTGTTAGTGCTGAATAGATTGATATCTCAGGAAAGGGGTTCCCAAGGAAAGCATGTCAGAGATCTAATTACATTTTGAGGATTTGCAGGATCGTCGGTAGTGTACCAATCCACGAGAATGTGACCGTCGGAGGTCTTCAGTGGGACAATCGGGCGGGTTTCTGTGCGAGCGAGCGAGAGTTGAGCTTCGAGTTCTAGCCTGGCCTCGGTGTAGGGTATAGTTTCAAGACGACTCTTGGTTCGACTCAAGGAGAGAGCTTCGACATCTTTGTCTGGAGGTGAGTATGGCGAGGAATCTTCTTTCTCGGTGCGAGCTTTCTCGAGTTCCGATGTATCTGCTGTCTCGGAATCGGTAGAATCAGTCGATTTCAACTGTTGCCGTTTAACATGATCCTCGGTACCACGAGACTTGGTTCTGGTGTGTGTAGTAGGGGTTTGCTCAGATGCGTTCAAGAGCGCGTTGTATGTTGCTGGAAGCTCGAAGCCTGCTTTCTCTTCTGGGTATTGGAGATATTTGCCCTTGGAGACCCATCGGATGATTTGACCCAGTGGAGCTTCTCTCAGGAGGTCCGACATGATTCAGAGGCCTTTGCGGTTTTTTGTTTGGAGGTGGAAGCTCAGGTATTGGGCTGATCTTATCCGTTGATAATAAAAGAAGCGAAAGCTGAGGAGGAGGGTAGTGGGCCAAATCGAAGAAGTGAGTTGGAAATGGAGACACGGAAGCACGGAAGCACGACTTTCACTTGAAATTTGAATAATGACAATGAGAAAACAAACGAGGGGAAACTTTCAATACCTATATACTTCCGTTTGCACGAGCACTACTCCATGCTATCAACTGCGAGTTTCAACCCTGGTGATATTCCACTCAGGGATGGTAGGTAAGCAGCTGCAGCCAGCCTTACAAACGCATACAGCACTTTATCACCGAATTCACGGTTTCAACTCGCTATTCAATATATAAGCACGCACTGACTCACCTACAGACCAGTATGAAACGAGAATGAAGGGGACCGAAATGTAGCTACCCAGGTTGCGTGGACTCAGTACCAACGGATGTAAGCAATGGCGTTTTCAGGATGGCGCATCCTGCTGAATAATGCCCAGCATCCATGACGCAGGAATTCGAGCCTTTTCATTGTAACGGTAAATGCTTTGTGAGTGCCGTGAATGATGTGACTCGCAGGCTTCAGGCTGAACATAAAGACTAGAGAGTATTCTCACAATATTTGGATTACTGAACATCAGAATCCCTTCGAACTGGTCCGGGCTTGGTCCGCCGGCTAACTGTTGTCATTTTAGTGATTGAGAATTTGATTGTAGAAAAAAAGGTGTACATAATGGTACTCCGATGTTGTCTCTGTGATAGGCGTAAAGTATAGCGACTGTCGGTCGACCTGGTTCGTAGCTGGGAATAGTGGCATGTTCAACCAGGGTGTAAGCAAATTTCGCTCTCAAGTATCATAAAATGAAAGGAAAAGGCTACGATTGGAACATCTGCCGAAGTCACATCCGTTGATTGAAGCACGCACCGAGCAATGAAAGCTTGCGTCGTGTGTTGATCGAGGCAACTTTCAAAAAGGGAAAATTGGCGGAAGTCGTAATCGTCTCCTGCGGACAACATACATAAATCACATGATCTTAGTGCCAATCTTGGATCTGTTTTTCGATTCAATTTAGTCGATGAAAAGAATGTTTGTCAGTCAGTCCCGGTGTCTCTAGCTCATAGCCTCATAGCACCGATCACAGGCATATTTACTCCGTAATGTGGTATAACGTATAATTTGGTAAGGTCACATGATGCATGCGCTGAATGCAGTGCACGAGCCTCGAAAGTTGCAACTTATCCATTAGAATTCGTGGTAGAAAGATAGTATACTCATGCATTAATAATTCTACTGTCTGTATAAATAAAAGGTAGATACCCTGCTTGGCGCTAAGCTCTCAGCTTACTCCTTTACTCATACCGTGCTTTGAAATCCATCGTAACGCAACTTCAGATCAACGCACAGTCTTCACCAAGACCCAATATATTACTCAGAGATCCAGAAATCATGCACAGGCCTTATAAGCTTTCTTCCATCCTCCGCCGAACACGGCCCTTTCTCAGTAAAGTTGATCTGATATCACTCTTTGAGCTGGCTTAAACGCGAAGAATATCTTCTGAAACCACTGGTACGGCATCTAGTATTTCAAAGAAGGCTCGGTACCACTACCGGTCTTACTAATCCTCTAAAGATAGTCAAGTTACTGAGGTTACGGCATTTTCGAAACTCGGAATTGCGCAGTTGAGCTGATGAATGATGAGAAGGAGGACTTGAAGGTCATCACGCCAAGAACAAAAAGTGAACACCTTCTAGGCCATCTTAATCAAAAGTCCTTTCGGATTCAATGAGAAAACAAAAAGAAAAACCAGACATATGTAATGGATATTTCCCACTGATCACACATATCTCCCTCCGCAACTGTTACCTCCTCTCCATCGTCAACTCTTGACACGATTCTCCGCTTCAAAACAACCATGTAATCTAGCATTCTAGTCCTATAAATCATACTGGTTGTATGAGGTGGATATCAGAAGTGCAGAATACATTGGCATCGTGGCCTGGTTGGGGGCTCAACGAGATTAAGAAGAGGCGGGGAATTCACTTTTGAATGTCGGGAAGGAAATCGGGCTTCTGATAACTGTAATGAGAGGAAATGTCCGAAAGGATGTAAGGGTGCGATGAAATTCGTAGATGTGAAAGTAGCTTTACACGTGGAGGTATTATAAGCAATTACTAGCCGCGGTAATGGGTGGTTGGATATCTTGATACTTGAAGAAGAGATGTTCAATACTATAAAGCAACTTCGAATTAATATTGAAAACTGAAACGCGTATGAATGAAACAGAAAGTTCTTCTTTCAATAGACATTGAACATAAACGCGACGAAATATCTCGAAGCTCATACTCTGTTAAAGCACTGTATACAGGTTCAACAGCCCGCACCCGGTACAACTCTTACCAGCTATCCGATGAAAGCAAGTTTCTCCCAAGGATCTTGTAAGATGGCGCCAAACAGCCGAATATGTCATCTGATGCCCGCGGTAATCCAGAGATATCTTCATCTCGATGTCAGCAGGACCCGACACGGCCTTTACCGATGCCGCGCCGGCATGATGCTGATTTACATCATTTCAGGGGTAAATTGGCTTTGCCAACCAAAGAAATAGTGCGATCTCCGTGGTTTAGCGAATATCTTTGTTGTTCCGCTATCTCTCTCTTGGATCATCGTCCGCGCTGCAAGTGCTCAGCATGTTGATCTTCCATCATACCATCACCGAAAAACCTTTCGTCAAGTGACTTGCACGAATGCCAAGATGTCGCCAGTGGCGAACCCACACCGGTGCACACCTTGCCTTTGAGAAAACGAGTATAGATGTGATTTTCTTAAATCTCAATATATCTCGTGATAAAGCAACCTGTTAATCTTGCTCTTGGTAATGTACCATCCGCGCCCGGCAATATTACTCTGCCTCCCTTTACAAAGCCTTCCCCGGAATATAGGTGCAAATGGCTAACGCACTACATGAAGAAGCAATAACTGTATAAAATGAGTAGCATAAGGCCCTCAAAGCATGATAAACAAACCTCGTAATATCCGCCGTCCATGAGGTGTTTTGATCCCCCCGAGGTGTCTGGCTGCTCAAGAGGCTCTCTGCTTCTTGTTAGGTTGTCCACCATCTTGGTCTTCATTCAGTCGTTTCTTCTCAGCCTTGAGATCCTCACTTCACAAATACTTGTGGCGATTGAAGACATGCCACGGTGCAAAGCGCAGTTTTGGCTTCGTGGCAGCATCGACCTGCGCCCTGGCAACCATATTGGCAACACAACCACCTCTACGGACTACATTCAGATAAGCGTAACCACCATTCGTTGCATCCCAAATTAGCCTGTCAATCATATACGACATGAGTTTGTGTGGTTCGAATTCTCCGTCTCCCTTGTGGACCACTCCAATTTTCTCCATCATCCATGTCCATTCGGCCACAGGACATCCCAGGAATATGAATGTTTGGTCACTCTGCGAAAACAAACCCTTATCTGTCGCCGCGTCTCGTCTCATTATTGCCTTCATCGTTTCGTTCTGTAGCTTTGGACATTGCAAAGTCCTACCAAGGCACCAATTGATGATATCTCCCTCGGTAGTATCAAAAGCACTGCCAGGATGTCCGCAATCAAGTTCTCCTCGATATACGAATCTTAGAATGGCATCGAAGTCGGTCCATGTGTTGAATGGATAACCTCTAACAAGGATTTCCCATTCGAGGATTGGCCAAGATCTATCGTGAGGTAGAAGGTCCTGAAAGCGCTCGGAAATTGCACAAATGGGTCCTCTGGCAACGAACACTCGTGAGTGTGGACCAAAATCCCCAAATTACCCGTCATCAGAGTAGTCGTCGCCCTCTTCTGCACTATTGTGAATTTCGATCATACCAGAAGCCCAAAGTCTGGTAATGGTCAGACAACACATCAGTCGATTCAGAAAAGATTCTTACCCACGTACGTATTTGACTTCCTTTCTGCTTTTACCAGGATTCTTGGCCATGTCTTCTGCGAGACTTGGGATTGGATCTTCTTAGTCATCATCGTATTCCTCCTCCTCGCTGTCATTGGCGTCCACGAACCTTCTTCATCTGTCCTGCCCTTAGACCTGCTATTAATGTTTGAGTCAGCTAGTTGCCCCATAGATGACTTATGGATGAGTGAATCAGACACTCGCGGTAATATAATCGGGGCTAGCTCATGCACACCATTGGACTCCCCATTCTTGTCTCTCGGACCTTGGGATGGCGCCGACATGGTCAGCGCATTCATTTTGTGGACAGTCATGGTGATGATCGTCGCGTGGTCTCCGGGATTCTTTTCTGAGCTTGGCTACTTCAACACTCAGGATATCTGGGAATCTTGGACAGGAAGAGGTTTCAACGCGTCACTGGGGAAATAGGCGGCACGTTAGAATCACTCGAGGAAGGCACCTCTAGCGCATTTTCTAAGCGAGTACTTTCGAGGTGTCAGTTGCGACTTCTCGACGCTCCCTTGGAGTGAAAATATTGGTATGGAATCGAATACGAATTGTTATGATGTAAGGTCAGCTTTTTATTAATTTAAGCATTATGTTCGTCCATAGAGAGAAGAAATTAGTGTACTATTGCACGCGATGTGGCCAATCCGTGCCCTTTTCTTTGTGCTCTTCACGACTGGGTAAGGAAACATCTAGAGTTTCTCTTTGAAGAGAGAAAACCGAGATGCTGCAGATATTTGATAGCTGGTATCCTTTCTATAACTTTGAGGGCTCGAGTGAAAGACCCCCAGCCCACAGATGACGTACCTATATATGGTATCACGACCCAACAACCGAGATGGGGAGACTGTTTACGGGGTTATAAGAAGCAGGTATTTAGATAAGCTAGTTGCTAGATTGGTCGTATCTTAATCATTGACGGCTATCGGTGACTGTAGTAGGGACATGCGTACTTATTCTTTGTGATATCTGTGAAGGCAATGGTCGATCATCTAAATAATGCACTTAAAATGCGAAGAAGTAAGCAGGACGTTGAAATTTTACTACGGGATGTTTAATGAGAATGATGGCTACATGGTAAGGTATGGATATTTAGGAGAAGGCTCACGGGAAGAGGTTTAGGGAGGGCTGAAAACTTCAAGGCTATCTGTGCATAAGAGCTAGATTGAATTGCTGAGAAGTGACTCGCTTCAAAGCAAACAGTCAGTAAATCCTCAACCGGCTTGGAGGGAGTATCTACGCCTTGGCGTGATCCCGAAATCCGAGTTATGATATACAGCTTACAGCATTCCGGATATCGCATTTATGTATGCCACCTCAAGAAGACACTTGTTTGGATACTATTAAGAGTGTGCTAAATCTCAAGACGGTATTTCATACCACTCAGCCAGACTAAGGACAAAGCCTGAAATTATCACTTGGCATTCCATGACCTTGCGAACTCGACTGCACAAAGGATTGTTCGTAAGACTGCTCATCTACTTTACAACTGTCAAGCGATCTGGGTTGAAAGCGAAGAGTATCACTATGCTATAGACTGTCTTCCCGTACGTGATGCACTAACTTATTGTCCTTGAGATGAATGAGACCGAACAGCCTGCTTGTGTTCACCAGGCAAGTACACGACCAGTATTGACTAAGGTATTAGGGAATCAGCACCAGTTCTGCTCTCAGCGTGCTAACAGAAGTACGTGAAGATAAATAGAGATCGAATGTGATAGACATTCGTATTGAGCTTCAACGAGTTGATCCAGTCGGCAGAGTGAGAGTGAGGAACGGCAACACTCAGACCCGCTTTTCAGTGAATTCGTACTGAAACATGATGACGAAAAGTTGAAATCGCCATAAGTGTGATATTAGAATATAGAACTAAGTGGAAAATAGTCGCTGGCTGTAGAGGTCTTCGTCCTCCTGGAGACTAGTCCTAAGCTGGTATACTAAGCGACTTCGTATGAAGAATTGGAAACTTATAGCTATCGATTACTTGCAAACAGAAATACTTGGTCTAGTCGTCCTTCTTTCTCTCTCTTCTGGGTCTGTTGCCTCTGTATTGCTCGGAATATCTGCATCGAAGTGGCAGCAACAGGCAGAGGTCTGAGCAAGGGTTGCTACGGAGTTCGACTCCGCATCCGCAGATTTTATTACATATTATCGACCATTCACAATTGCCCCTACAAAGCACCTCATCTTGCACCTAAGTGCACGAATTCAAAGCTTACTCTAAGCCTAGCACATACCCGAATCCTAACCATGACGCTGACTGTCCTAAGTTCATAACTGCTCGCAGGCTCGCAATTGAATTCCCTAAACCCTTAACCATGAGGGCATTCAGAGCTTGGACCTGAAAGAGAGTGAGAGCGGGACATTCTCTTTTGAGATTACCCCAACAGGTTTAGCTGTATGGTCGATATACTTCGCGGTAGTTGAAATCCATCCGCGCCACGAATCCGATCTGAAGTGGCCTGATATTTTCGGATTAATAAAATGACTTCGTGGTACAACAGTTCGTAAAGATTCGTCTTCGAGATTCCACCAGTAACGTTCGAAAGTATCTAAATGTGCCAAGTCAAAGAAAAGCGGAATTTAAGCTTTGCCGCAGTTTCTGGGTACAAGGAAGGATTCCGTGGAGTCGCAAGGGTATCATGTCTTTCGCCTCCCGGTTCAAATTACAATTGCCCAATTGAAAGTGAGAACGACACCTCGCAGTGCACGAGATAAACCGTCTGGTCAAAACCTTCGTATATTCGGGGGTAAAGATTAATTACCCGGTACTTTGTGATCCCTTTCTAATCTAAACTTTCATATATTCGGGAAAGAAGCCTATTTCAGATCCCTTTAAACTATACATATGCTCATATTAATGAAAGGTAAGTAAGTGACCAACCGCCGAGGTCATGGAAGGTGGTCGCTGCTGTATTTCACTCGCGTCTTTGCAATTCTATTCAATATCATCATGTATTTCAATTTTTTCTTAAGCTCCCTAGTGGGTATATTGATTTATGTTGCACCAACTCTTGCCGATCAAACATACACTGTGCAGTCTTCGACAAATTGGGGCATATGGGAGGGCTGGGGAACAGCACTCGCATGGTGGGGAAAGGTCTATGGTGATCGGGACGATCTTTCAAAGATCTTCTTCACCACCACTTCCACAACTTTGAACGGGACTTCAATTCCAGGCTTAGGTCTCAACATTGTTCGGTACAATGCTGGCGCCGGTAGTTCCAGCACTCACCAAGGAAAAAAAATGGTCAAATCAACAACTATCAAGCCTTGGCGGCAGCTGGACGGGTTCTGGGTAAACGGGAATAGCACGAGCCCGACCTCTTCCTCCTGGGATTGGTCAGTCGACGCAAATCAACGTATGGCATTGACCAAGGCACGCGATAACGGCGCCAACATATTCGAACTCTTCTCCAACTCTCCGATGTGGTGGCAGTGCAAAAATCAGAACCCGAGCGGTGCAAGCGACGGTAGTGAGAACATCTTGGCCTCGAGTCTGCAACAGCACGCCTACTATCTGGCCACCATTGCCAAGCATGCAATTGCAAATTGGGGCATTACCTTTTCAACAGTGGAGCCTTTCAATGAACCCTCAATGATCTGGTGGAGAGCCAATGGTAAGCAAGAAGGTAGTTACATGAAACCCGACACGCAGTCAACTATCATCAACTACTTGCGGGCAGAATTGGACAAACAAGGGTTGTCGTCGATGAAGATCGCAGCTTCAGACGAAACTTCAGTCGATCAAGCAGCTGCCACTTGGCGGGCTTTGACTACTGATGCCAGAAACAATGTCTACCGCATCAACCATCACGGCTATGAAGGCATCGGTGGAAATCGTGCTGCACTATACACTCTTGCTTCCAGCGCAGGGAAGGCTCTCTGGAATAGCGAGTACGGTGAGAAAGACTCAACCGGCGTTCAACTGGTGGCCAACGTGATGCTAGACTTACATCGGCTGCATCCGACAGCGTGGTCGTATTGGCAAGCTCTGGACAGTGGTGGCTGGGGACTGATAGATTCCGACAGAGATGCAGCCACCGTTGGAGCTGTGTCCTCGAAGTACTACGCTTTAGCTCACTTCACACGTCACATTCGTCAAGGCATGAAAATCTTAGATGGAGGGAGCGATACTGTGGTTGCAGCACTCGACTCGAAAAAGAACAAGCTGATAATCGTTGCGGTCAACTTCGGTGTGGCTCAATACCTCAACTTTGACCTCTCGAAGTTTTCTGGTGTAACGAACGGTGCCACTGTAACCCGTTGGTCCACCCAGCTCGGAGAAACCGGTTCTCGATACATTTTGCATCCGAATGATACAATTCTTAGTGGCGCGAAATTCCGGTCATTCTTCAGTACCAATGTTATTCAGACCTTTGAAGTCTCTCTCGGCGCTGGGAATTGAGGGTCAAGCACAACCATGAAGACAAGTATGTGCTACTTGAGCAACCAATTCTCAACCGGCAACAACTACAACGAATAGCGGCGAGAGTTCTGTAGCCCAAGAAGAATAATCGGAGGGGATTTATTTGGGAGGAGAAAATTTTGGTGTCAATCCTTTCACATTAAGGTTCCAGATAAGTATTATTTCGTGTATCTTTGGGGCGCAGGTAGATCCGTAGGGGAGCCAAAGCCATGTATATAACATTCTATTACCATGCGTCCACACTCTGAGCCATATCTTCGCTTCTTATGAAGACTCGGCAAAACTTGCAGAGATTTCTAACTCTTCTAATCAAGATCTAAAACATAATATAGTACATGGCATTCAATCGGACGTGTATTGCAGCATTATTATCTGAAGTCTAAAATGGATAGATGGATGATATATTATGTATTGCTTGTCAGGAGTTAAAATGCTGACTTCCATGAGACATGTATAGGAGGGTAACGTAAGATAATGCTGTGACCTAATAGCGAGCCCTCGAGCCGCGGCCGGGAACTGGCTATTAGTCTTTAAAAGCCATTAGTCTTTCAAAAGCCATTAGAGAGTTCTCGCTTCTCCCTCTGGCACATGTAGTGGCTATTATGAGTTCCGAATCGGTCTTGACCTAGAGACCTTGTTGGCTGGACAGAGAGCAGAGGCAGTCAACGATCCTCATCGAATTTGTCATCGACTTCTTGTAGGCGAGTAGCTCTCCTCAGCACTCTCCGACACATCTTCATCGACGATTCCAGGGCGGTCTTTCAAGGGGCGACAGATTTCGAGCTCCAAGCTTTGCAGCCACCTGCATCGATAAGTCGTCCTTCTCCCCTAGCAGCTTTCGAATGTCGTCCGAACCACCTTCCTCCCGAGAATCCCTGAAAAGGAATACATCCAACGCGAATTTTACCATCTTCTTGTTACCCCAGTAGACCGAGCAACTGGTACGATCACATCCATGGTCAGGATCGTGGCTGAAATCAGCTTCTTGTCAGATAGATTGTGCTCGTGTCCAGCTGAAGCTAGCTTTCCAGTTTGCTGTCGCGATTCATCTCAATGCACGGGTCTCCAAAGCACTTTGAGAGTTCTTGAAGACATAGGTCCATGAATGACGGTGCTCCTATCAACTGTCCCAAACGCCAGGGCCCCCATGGCCAAGAAGACATCATCGTCGAGCTTTGAGGTATAAAGCCATTTCGCGATACAAGCCATGAAAGCGCTGAATTGTCCGTCCTCGCACCAAAGCTGAACCTCTGAGCATCCTAGTACCTGCTCGGCAGTGAATATCGTCTTTCCTGGATTGTTTTCGCAGACATCATTGAAGCGGTGAGACACAGCCCGGAGAAGTACTTCGAGGAGACGAATGACATCTCGATGGTTTCGATCCTGGGAGTAGTTTTTGAAATAGATGACTTCGATCAAGTGTGACCGTTGTAATCTGACAATTTTTGTAAGCTAAAGAGACCATGAAATTCGAGATCACATACCTGCTGAAGAATTCATCTCCGCCCACTGTACTGAGGAATTGTGCTGCAGCCATCCTGTGGTCTGAAGTGAAACCTACGGGTGATGATGATGATAGTCATTATCGTCCAGCGGTGATGGGCTGATAGCTCATCACCTGAGCCTCCCGAAGGGCATACTGACGTGTCTAGCTAGGGTCTCAATCTATGTATAAACACAGTGCCTTTAGTGATAAATTCCCGCCTGAAGGCGCGTTAGCCGGAGCCGGTCTTCTTAGCTGATCCCCGCCGGTTAGGACGTAGCGCTAGTAAGATTTCTTAATAGTAATAAAATAGTATATAGTTATAGTATAAAGTGATATAAGGTTTTAGCTGAAAACCTATAGTCTTTAGTTCCGAAAGAGCCTTATTCGCGCCGAGAGGCCTAATAAAGGAAATATTTTTAGTATTTTGTAATATTAGTAGACGAGAAAGAAAGAAAATAAGATAGTAATATCGAATGAAGTTCCCCCGGGGGTATAGCGTTCTCCCCGGAGGTTATAACTATAGGTCAGAGAAAAAGCGAGTGCTATAAGCTACCGAGGGCAGATCTTAGTATAGACGTCCGTTAGAAAGAGGAAGTCTTCGAACTCCTTCGGGTTCCGGAGGAGGATATTTAGATACTTTTTGGTATCCTTTTTATTATTACTAATTAGTATTCTTAGCTTAAAAGGCTAGTGTTTAAAGACCCTTTATATCTTCCGGCATATCATAAGATATTCCGGGGTCTTAACCTTACTGTATATGCATTTGAGATTAGCGTCCGGGTGATTGAACTTGCGGTAATACTAAGAGAAGTCGCCGTAGGAGGTGCGGGCTGCAAGGAGTCGATATAGTATCGTCTGTTTAAGGGCGAGTCCGCGGGGGGGTTTTGCAATATAGGGGAGGCCCTAATTGCGATACTACTTAGAGAGTGTGTCTTCTTGTTTATGCTACTACTCGCCTAGAGCTTCGTGGCACTGTTCTCTGAAGGAGGAGCGGATGCCGCTGACTATTAGTTATGAGGCTCTGCCTTCGTCCTAGCGAGGGTTTCGTGCACCTTCATCTGCGAGTTCATCTGCAGCCTCGTTGCCTTCGATCCCAGTGTGTCCGGGTGAGTGAAACCTACGGGGAAGGTCAGCAATACTGATTTTTTTTCCTTTTGCACTCTGATCGTGACCTGCCTTTGAAAATTCCCCGAGGTTATTGAAATATTAACAATGATGTGGTAATTATATTGCAAAGACGAAGCTGAAGTTGCGCAGGGATTTCTTAGATGGCTCGAAATCGAGTGCCTCGGAAGATGTTTATCGCGAGGATTGACTTACGGCTTCTCCCAGACATTGCTGCCTCCGAAAGAACGCGATTGCCGCCTCGTCCATTGATTTAATCTGAAGGGGAAAATCCTAGTTAGCAAAGAGTTGTGTAAGTACGCCGTTTATTTCTTCCATCAACGATTGAGCTCAATGCTTGATAACATGCTGTGTAGAGTGGCGAAAGATCCCAAAATTCAATATTCAATCCTCAATATTCCATAGTGCCGCATTTGTAATTCTGCAAAGCAATTTTCTTGAAAAGAACTATAGGCAAAGGCGATTTCAATCGAGGTGGTGTCGTATATATGGTATTATACATTACCAAAAACAATTGATATCTAAGTTTGTTATCTTGCCGAAACATGCGATGCCTTGCATATCTTAGAAATTTCCTGACGTATCTATGAAAGGTCAACCTTATGTCTGCTGGTTTGCTTATCCACGTTTTGATGATTGTGCGCGCAGCTTTTTTGTGGAAGACCTTCATATTTTCCGCTTTTCTTTCCTCGACGAAAGCTCGTCTATAATTGCTTTTTGGATATCTTGAATCTTTGCTTATCTCTGTTCCACAAGTCGATCAAAGCTGTCATAGTACTCCTGTAGTCGTTTGCCGGCGAGAACTGCGGCATGAGCTACCGCAATAACATAACAACTTCACTTATCGAACGAATGGTATGAGCATCCTAGATTTAGGTTAGGGGATGATACGGAAGAGTTCATTTCCATGTATATTCTTCTAATGATGTCCTGATCTGAATACTTGCAGTAGACTCTGTTATAATTTACTGGGTTTGAAATCCTGACATGAAAATCCATGTGGTCGCGGAAACTCCAGTGTCTCGACGTATTCATTGGCTTTGTCTATGACAGACAGGCTGTATTCCAACTGCTCGTGGGCAGACTCTAGCACCGCCAGGGTAGGGACTTAGTTGGATCTGCAGATGGTGTAAAGACGTGTATGTAGGGATCCTCTACCGCAAAAGTCATCATCTCCCGGAAAGCTTTCGAGATACTTATCACCGAGTGAGACTATGATTTCCCAGTAGCTGCGAGACGCCTCATCGTTCGGGCCTCGTGGTCGTTTTCCGGGACCGTGATATAGATCTGGATGATGCTTCTGTTCAGAGATTGTAGCTGATTATCTTCTTCCGTTAGAAGTTCCCCTCTCAGACTGTCGTTACAGAGTTTAGTGTGGACCGACTAAGCGAGCTTTGTGTTTTGAAGTGGAATTCCGAAGCTGAAATCGGAAATGTAACGAGCCTCATAAAAGGGTGGGAGTGGAAATTCACGAGCCCAGATAATACGCGGCGGTACTGCAGATGTTGTTATTGTTCTAAGTGGGCTCGAGTCACTACGGAATTTCTCTGGAAACCACGCTAGAGTTCTCTAGAGAACTACCAGTAGCTCGGTGTTAAATCTAATCAAGGAAAATCTACCGATAAATTACCAGGAACTTTATCGCGCGTGTAATCGTTCGGGTTTTAACACAGGGGGAGACTCGAAAGGGTCACAAACAGTTTTGTAGCGGCTGGATTTCGCCAAGACATTTCGCACCTGAATATGCCTTGTACTTAAAGACTTATGTCGTTATGTCTCAATATCATGGTCTCACGAGACATTGCCAAAATTATCACGAACATCTATGTGAATTGTACGTCGAGCGGGAGGAATGAAGCATAACAACATCGAAAGTGAATTTAATTTGACTTCCAAAGGATCCAAAGGACTCTACTTCATTTTGACCTTTGAATTAATACCTTTGAAAATGGAGGCGATCGTCGCCTCTCGATCAACATCAATGCTATTTCCCATGCTGCTCAATGCTCGCGTCTGCCACCTAGTCCATCCATCCTTGAGAACGATAACTTAGCTATGACCAGGCAATAGACCAGAGACAAACTTCGCAAGCGAAAGATTGTCTAAGATGAAGTCATCTTCGGCTTGCAAATTTGGTGGTCCAGAATCCTGAAGCTTTTTCGAGAAAAAAAAACAATGTCGATGGCATCAAGCCCTGGACTTCTTGCTGTATCTCACGCCGATTCCTCCACTGACTTTCATTTTCCTCAAGAGCGATTTGACTCATCCTCTGTGTCCATCGTCATCTCATCAGAAAAGTACTTCTCAATGTTCTCGGCAGCCCAAGGAGGACCATGAACCTCTCCTGAAGCAACAAGCATTTCCCTAGTGGGAAGAATGACTGCCTGTTCGCCACCAGCTCGAATTATGTTAGCAACACCAGTGCTGTCCATACCAAGCCAAGCTGTGGCGTCGAAAATGGAGAGGAGTATCTTTTTGCTCCCCCAGAATACTTCGCCCTTGGTACGGTCGAGATCCATGTCATGATTGGGAGAAAAATCTGCACGCTCCCAGGCTGCATCGAGCTTGTCCTCAATCATACCTGAGCTTGCGAATTCAAGCTCACGCTGGTTGCTGACATCTTCTTTGGCATTACATTTGGAAACAACAGCTGACAACGCTCGGATGACCGCGTTCTCCAAATTCGGCGATTTTAGTATTGATCCAAAGTTCCAGATATCGAAGAAGAGACCGAGTGGCTCAGAGGTAATTTGGGCGTGTAGAGCCATCTTGAAAAGTGTCCAATCGTCATACGATTAAGATATGTCCAGCTTTCATAATGGTTCTTTCCGAGCGCGTAAACATTGGAAGGAAGGAGGTGAGCTGCTGCCGCAAAGCGTGAGAAATCGTTTCGAAGCTGCACATGCCAGAACCCCCGAAAAACTTATAGTCTCCTCCTGTTGCGAGAAGCTGATCTCGATGGTTCGAGAGGTAAAAAGCCTGTTTTGTTAACAAATTCTTCGCGCACATAAAGGTTGGATGAGTACCTTTCCATGAAGTCATCATGACTTTCCTCACCCCGAAGCAGTTCCACGGCCATTATGATGTTCTTGCACTAGTGACTCGAGAAGTCCTTGTGGCGGAACAGACGTGTTGGATGACACAGTTTTGATGCTGCAGGGTGTTGAAGAGGGGAGCTCAGACTGCCAAATGTTGAAGTCTACAACTTGTAGCTGTCAGTAATTTACTGTTGATGATATTATGCTTGCAGAGATATTATCCACTTTTATTTTATATTTATTTTGTGGCAAAGTTGTATCACGCAGCTGATAAAGGTGAGAGCTCACCCATTGAGTATTCAAGACCTGGCGTCCTTTGTGTGTTCGGATTACAGGATTGACTTAAAGAATATTTTTCAACCTAGCAGAACTCAAATCGCCTATCATTAATATCTTTACAACGATTCTTTGTGGACACCGCGATGCTACTAAAGGTGGTAGAAGTCATCATCTTCAGTCTCTTCGGCAACTTCCAAGAGTGCTATTACTGATTTGCTTGCTGCTCAGCCAGAAAATATGCCCCGCCGGAGCAAAACTGTTGACTTCATTTTTCAGCTGAGCTTTTGTCTCTTCAATCTAATGGACAGCGCTGTAGTAATCTTCGTATAAAGCCCTCATCAACAGAATACTATAGAACAGAAATCACGTCCTTCGCCTAGACCAGTGAGCCCAGGCTCATACTGACAGCACCACATGTGCTTAGATGGAGGCATTGCGTTCCTGGAGATGGTGCTGGAGATAAAGCTATACGAAAAATCAAGAAAGATCATCTCGTTGTGGATGGTGAAGATCCCGATTTTCCTCCGCGTGTTCACTGTCATTAACGAAGATTTCTTTTGAATCCCGACCAGAATGAGTGATTGGTATGAAAATCGTAGGGTGAACTGTCTGATACAATACCAAGCGTCCGACTTGAGCTTGGCGAACTGATGTGAGGAAGAATGGAGCCGCTCTTTGAACCTCGCTCCTCGTAATAGAGACGTTGAGGAGGTCGAGGCTTGCAACACCCCGCTCAGAAGATAGACGACACAAGAAAAATAACTCAAGTGCCTGGTAGTAAATATGAATATCTATGTGAGACTAAGTTTCAGACGCTGAGCAAGGTGGCAAGAGCAAATCGATGAAGGGAGCCCTCCGACAGTTTTCACGTGAGGCTATGTTGCGGTTCCTCCAATTATCCAACAGGATTCCTCACAAGGCCTCCGGGCTATAGCTTATGAATTCGAGGTTCAAGAGATATCGAGCTTCTGACTAAGACCCAGAACTATTGGCTCAACAGCTAGCTAATATACAGATTTACCCTCTTTGTAGTGCTGAAGACTTGCTCAGCAAACATTTCTCGTCTTCATCACAAACTCAATTATCTGCGACCAATGAAAATTATCGTTGTCCGGTATGGGGGGTGACCTTCTTTAAGACGACACGTTTCGTATCGGTCCATCATCAAGATGGTAAAGACGTAAGCTCATCTCCTACCTAGAGACCAAAAAAACCGACAACGGTACATAGGGTTATTGACGAGTCCAGTGGCGACCACTGAGCATGTAATATCACCATGGGGCTTCAACTCTGGAGTCATGGATCCGGAAGATAAATTAAGGAGAGTCATATTCTATTTTCAATTTAGGTTCGAATGAAAACATCTCAAGGACGTACCAGTTCGTCCAGCGGATATAACACTCTTCGATGGATCGTAACAGCCAGGAGGATTTATATTCTTGGGATTCAAAAAGAAAAGTCTTCGATGAGGTATATGGGACTGCGAATGGATGATCTGTTGGTGGATGAAGAGCGCTTACCAAGCAGCAATTTGAGTCGCAACTTGAAAGGAGGTCCAAAAGTCCGCAGAAAAGGCATGGCTAAGACAGTGGGGTATTGCGCACATGAAATCGGATTGTCTGAATTGCCGAAGGAATACACCATGCCATGTTCTGGCAAATTTGGAAGTAGGAAACTGCCGTATGGAAATCTCCTTGGCCCCTTCATGTTGCATTATATCCTGCAATTGACAGGCATGAGGTAGAGGCCAGTGGGAGAATAATGATGCAAGGCTGGTTTAAAACTGGATCGCGGGTACTGGCAGAAAGGCGCGACGCTGAAGACTTCAGAGCTAACGGACTTCGTTGCAGAAAGAGTGGTGGATTGCCATCGGGGGCCATTCATACAAAGACAGATATGTCTCAACTGTGCTTGATAATTTCTTCTTGCAAGCGTAAGAAAGCCTGCTCTTCTTCTCCCTAGAGCAGAACCATGTTCACACAGAATATTCCGAGCCAGGAGTAAGCTTCATTTTCTTTCCACAAAGTCTCCCGAGTTCACGCCTCTTGCATACGGACTGCAGTGGGAATCTCCTCAAGACTCTTCGCACCTGCTAGTATATCGAGACTAATCTGGCTGTTTGCAGATATTTCGATTTTTAGGGTCTGCTTCTCCCCCGGATACTTCCATGCAGCATCATAGAAGCAGATGGCGGAAGAGGGACACAAGAGATGTCTACTTATACCATAGTAAAGCTGACGCTTCGCCAGAGCCAATTTACAGGTCATTTTGAGTTTGCGGAAGCCCTCACTGGCTACGGCTGGAGATGAATCGATGCTGAAACTATTTTCTTGAACGATTCTTCGTCCTGGTCGTTGTCCCATGTCTAAGATAGAATTATGTATGGAGGAATGCTGAACTAGAGAAAATCTCGAGTTATAAGTTGGTAGTATTATTTAAACACACTGTGAAAAGCGCTTTGCAATAAAGGGATTTATAAGAAACGAGTGACTTGGGCCGAAGGTCAATGTGTAGCATTACTCGGGGACGAGGTTGTCTATAGCTCGTCTCCCCCTTTCCAGCCCTCGGACGAAAGATGAATAGACTCGGGGCAGTAGAAATCAGGCTGAGGCTTCGCCAAAGCTACCTTGAGCAGCTAGAGCGCAGGTACTCCTGTATTATGAAACCTTCACCGCAGCGAATAGAGCTCTAACTAGTCTAGGTAGGCATTAATGTCTGTTTGCAGCACGAAATTGGCCAAAGATTCATGTCGAGGCGCGTTTCCTAAGTCCTACCGAGAAACTTGAAATATAGACGAAAGGAGGACTTCTTCGCTACATATCTCTGGCCTTTCTTTGGCTCTACATAGTGACGAATTTGTATCAGATGTTTATACTCATGAGCCAGGCTTAAGTCGTTTGGCTGTCGCAAGCGAGTAATTAGGCCACCTAGGTACCATCGGCTCGACCCCAATGTTTGCGTCCTGAGGGGCTGAGGGGAACTGGATAGATGGAATGAATTCATAAGAGATATTACAAGGAAGGTGTCGTCAAATGATGATTCGGAAGGCAAATGGAAGAAAGACATGTGGTCGCGTTCCCTGTATCTGGAGCTTTGTTAGCCGAGGCGCTAGTCTCGTAAATTAGCTTATCGATAGATAACCTTATTGACATCAAGCTCTCATTCCCCATCAATACAACCACAGCTCGCTTCCATCGATTCCTTTCTCTGCCATTCAGTGACTCCACAGCGCTCCCGCAGCGATGGCAAAACTCGCGACACTCCTCACCCTCTTAACCACCACACCCCTCATCCACGCCTCAATCCTCCCATCCCAATCCTCCCTCTCGCCACATCCCCCCACCACCAACTCGGACGACACACCCCTCCCCCTCGTAATCTGGCACGGCCTAGGCGACAACTACGCAGCAGACGGCCTCGCAGACGTAGCCGCATTAGCTGAAAAGGTTCATCCAGGAACATTCGTCTACATAATTCGTCTCGACGAAGATGCCTCCTCCGACCGCACCGCAACATTCTTCGGCAACCTGACACTCCAAATACAAAAAGTCTGCTCTGACCTCGCCTCGCACCCCATCCTGGGCACCGCGCCTGCCATTGACGCCCTCGGCTTCTCGCAAGGCGGACAGTTCCTCAGGGGATATATAGAGCGGTGTAACAACCCGCCCGTCCGCTCACTCGTAACGTTCGGATCTCAACACAATGGAATCAGTGAATTTCAGACCTGCGACTCCGGCGATTGGCTCTGTAAAGGCGCCCAGGGCCTGCTCCGCTCAAACACATGGTCGAGCTTCGTGCAGAATCAATTGGTACCCGCGCAGTATTTCCGCGATCCTTTACAACTGGATGATTACCTGTCATACTCGAACTTTCTAGCGGATATTAATAATGAGAGGGTGTTGAAGAACGAGACTTACAAAGAGAATCTGGAGAAACTGGAGAGGTTCACGATGGTGCTGTTTGAGGAGGACGAGACTGTGATTCCGAAGGAGAGTAGTTGGTGGGCGGAAGTCGATGAGAATGGGAACGTGACTGCTTTGAGAGATAGGGAGATTTAAAAAGAGGACTGGTTGGGCTTGAAGGGGTTGGATGAGAAGGGCGCCTTGAAATTTGAAAGTACGAAGGGAAGACATATGAGTCTGAGCAGTAAAATTCTGAGGAAGACTTTCAAGGAGAACTTTGGGCCGATGGGGAGGAGATTTGATGAGGAGGAGCTTCCAAGGGAGGCAGTGGGGAAGGATGGAATAGAGACAACGGCCGTGGGGGATTGGATGATGGAACTATAGGGCTGGAAAAAGCGGATTGTAATTTAGTTTTATGAAACCCTGGTTATGGCATTCGGCGGGAGTTTATTTGGGAATCCTGGGTTCTAAGGAGGTTCTTCTACGCTTCATACCCTTGGGTAAAGCAGAAGTAGGAAACAGCAGGAAGTGTAACAGCACAGCATCTCCAAGGAGTCAAAACGAGACCCTAGTAACCAGGGTACAACGTATATCTCTTTCCATCTCTTTGCACTACACATAGCCAGAAAGCCATAGCTACAGTAACGAACCCAAACATATTTTGACCGCCCCTCCATAACGCCTCATACGCCAGGTAATGATTGATCAAACACCTCCAGCATCCTCTCCGGCATCTTCGCTCCAATCCATTCTTGCAGAGCAGTAAACAAACCCCAGTCTTCAGCGCATCTAAGCAGTGTAAGAAGCAGTCTTCTTCACCCTCTTACTAACCCTCGGCATCTCATCCGCACCAGCATCAGCCGCCGCTTCCGCCTTCTGCTTCTTCAATTTCTCCTGTCTCGCCTTAATCTCTCTATCGAGATTATCATCATTACTCTCCTTTAACACCTCGACCTTCTGCTTCTTATTCTTATTCTTCTTTCCCTCAATAGCAGCAACATCCTCACCCTCCATAACACCACTCTTCCTCTTTTTCCCCACATTCGCGGCCTGGATCTTCGTCCTTTCCTCCTCGCCGACAACATCCTTCTCCTCAGTCCACAACTCATCAGCCAACCAAATTGGCAGCGCGGCCGTCTCGGGACCCTTGATATGCAGAGATCGCACACCCCTCCATTTCTTAGGTACATGTTTCTCGATTAACTCTGATGCCACAGCCTCGATATTCGCAGCTACCTTTTCAGCATCCCAGCTCGAATATCCGATTCTGACAGAAGTCTGTGTGGAAGGCGTGAGACTTGCAGTCGCGCATGCAATCGCGCGCTCAATCTCAGCGGCGACAGATTTTGGGGATCCAGCACCTCGTCCACCAGCTTCTTTTTCCCCTCGACCTTCTCCAATAGGCTTTGGTCTGGCAACACGCTTACCGTCAACTTTAGGTGCGGGCTCCGCGATATCGACTGGGATAGGTCGCTTTGTCGTTCCTTTGTAGAATGTCTTGCCGAGGAGCTTGGTCAATTGCGTGATAATTCTGTCGTCGGCGAGGAAGATATCGTGTTCGGCGTAGAGTTTCCGCTGCGCTTCATACTGGTTGTATTTCTTTTTCAGCTTGCTGACACCAACAACCTTTGTGATGCGCTGAGCAAGGGCTGGTGGGAAATTAGGGTCCAGCAGTAAATCTTTGTAGGTTCTTTGCGGGTCGGCGGTTATGAGGCAGATGGTTGTGGTTGCGGATGTGTTGAGTGCGTGAGGAACGGTGAGGCGCAGAGGTTTGAACTTTTTCTGTGTAATGATATGGGTTTTGGTCGTAAGGTTTAACCAGATGGGTGTCGACTCGTCGTCTTCATCTTGATCGTCTTCATCTTTCATAAGACTCTGCTTGCCTGATGCCGTGGTAGCTTTCTCGGTGGTCTTGATATGTGCTAGGAGAGCTTTTGAAGCTTTCAATGTCTTGACAATCATAAAGTCAGTATGCGCAAGTATCCCGTGGAGAAGAATTGGTGTAGCTCACCTGCGCCGAATCAAGCTGGTATGGAGATCCGCTTTCCACCTTGGTGGTCAGCGCTGGAGATGCAGTAGGCATCTTGTGAGGTCTGGGCGACGAGAAGTCTTGTCGATTGAAGTGTGAAAGGGGCAGATCGTCGAATTGATCTGGTGGTGAGGAGTGCAACTGAAGTTGTTGGGCTGCCTGCGGAATACTTTTCGATATGAAATTTTTAGGATGTCGGCAATCTAAACTCCGATCCAAGCTAGGCCTGTACAAGCATTAGCGTTTAAGCATCCCCAGCTTCAAGTCTGGCCAATCTGAATAGGTATGATTAAAGCAATAAAACATCGAGAACTTCATAGATAACAAGCAGCTGCAGGTCAAAGTTGTTCTCTTCCATATGGAAATTGAATTTTACTCCTTCCAAAGCTGCAAATCTTAAACAATGCTTCTGCCTCAAAGATGTAAATCCTTATCCACACTTAATTGAACTCGTCCGAGTTGTCCGCGAGTTTCGGACTCGTGCTGCTTGTGCACGATTAATTACTTACTGCTTGGGAATTGAGGTTATTCTTCAAAATATCACAGCCACAACTACACAGCAAAGCAAAGAATATCAGAAAGCGGAGGCTGTTGGACGATAGAAAGATAGCTGCTAACACACAACTACGAATACACCGACGACGATTCCGTTCATTCGTTACTTCTCCCTCCACCTATCCATAATTTTCGATACTCTTGTCAATCAACCGAACCAACGGGAAATCAAAGAATCAACACCCACAAACGAATGCAATTCATCCATCGATACATCGCTCGCTCGCATCGCACGACCGCACCAACCAAGCACAAAAACCATTCCTACGATAAAGAGAAAAAGTGAGAAGGGAGTAAAATACGAGAAACTAGAACCGAATCATTACGTTGTGTGTCAACGAAGCCCAGTCTGGTCGAGATACAGATCTCCTTCCCCTTACCCCCTCAAAGTTTTTTTTCATTTAACCAACCCGATACTTTTCCGTGTTCATTATGCATGATCGTTGCTGCTGGTCCGTTCTCTCAATGAATGACCAGCCGAGATCCGCGCATGCTTCACCACACATGAGCGAGTCCCAACCAGTCAATCATATTGGCAGATCCAGCTATAGGTCGTATACGGTCGGGGATGTGCATTTACGAAGCCTTCTTCTGGATTGGAGCACCTCCAACGTACTTCCCGACATCGGTAGCGTCGTGGAATGTTCTGCCAGCACCCTTAACACCATCCCAGACTTGTCTGGCGACAGGCGGAGTGGATTGAGCACCGACCAAGCTGTCGATTCTGGCCCCGAGCTGCTTGAACTGACCCTGGACGAAGCTGCTCTGGGCGAAGCGCGCGCGGAGGAAAGCAGTGTAGATGGTGATCAAGATCCAAGAGCCCTTAGTGAACAAGATGGCGGCAAGAAGGAGACGGCCCCAGAGAAGGATCTCGAGGATAGCGACGAGGCCCATGGAGGCATCATAATATTCCTTGACAAATTTTCCAATGGTTTCGGCGGTTGCATTTGGTTTTGTGGTGGCCTTGGCGGATGGGGAAGCTCCAGCTGCGGGGGCAACGAATTGCGCTGGCTGGATAGTGGGGATGAGGTTTGTGCGCGTGTAGGTTGCGACGTGGAAGACGGAGTAGATTCCAAATGGGAGCATGGCGAGTGGGTATTGAGGTGCGAAGAGCCAGACGAGAGCCATCGCTGTATCGTCCAGTCAGCACATATGTAATTACGTAGCAATACGAGAAGAACTTACCCAAATATTGAACATTCTCATCGGAAGCAAGGGCAAGAGGACTGCCTTGAGCCTTTGCTCCACCTCTTGAGCGAGCACGGAAAGCCTTGTAGACGACGATTCCGTAGGTCACAGCTGCGGAGACGAAAGCAGTGCGGTATGAGAATAGTGCCCATCGGGAGTAGTAGTTGAAAGTAATGTAGGACAAGCCGTATCTAATGATGCAGAAGAGGAGTGTCAAGTGTCTATTTGGAAAGTGTCAGCTGAACTCTTGCACGCTTCTTCGTATGGGTACAGTCTATGTAGAGTCGGGTCTGGGTTGAAGGGTTGAATTCCCCTGAAGCTAAGGACAACGCTTCGTAAATGTAGCTCTGCCCCAGCTTCAAGATGCAATATGTTGTTTCTTGAGATAATCGACAAAGAGACATTACGTACCCAACGAACCAAGCGACTGAAGAGAAGGGTATCAGCATATGCACACCAAGAATGAGGTCAGGTTAGAACCCGAGAATTATAAACTTACACTGGAGAGTTTGCGCGAGCTGCATCAATCGTTGCTGCAGCGGCAGCGAAGCAGAAGGAGGGGGAGCCATTGATGATATTGGGTTATATGGGGATATGCTCAAGAGTGGTCTTCAGGTTTTGTTGAAGTTGCGAGGGTTCAAGAGCAGAAGACGAGATCTGGTCTGTAGTTTTGTGGTGTCGTGTGCGGAAGAAGAAAGTTGGTGGGAAGGGAAGTTCTGAAGATGGCTGGGCTGGGATGTTCTCGTTCTGCACAGGCCAAAGGCAGGTTAGCTGCATCCTTGCGAAAACGTCACAGGCGTGAAAGAATGACCGCATGTGAGTGAATCACAACTTACAGTTTAGTTTGTAAAGGCAATCAATTAATTGATGAGTTGTTTTTGGTAGGTAAACAATTAGTATTTGTGAAATCAAATGTCAGCAAAACATTCAGGATATCGAAGTCATAAATATAAGTAACACGCAAACTCAATTGTACTACTGCCTTGATTCGCGCTTGAAGCCACATCACCGTGTCCTAACTGGCAGCTTCCTCCACTTGTAGCCAGGCTCCTTCGTCATCGATGTGGCGGCTCGACAGGATACCAACGTCAACAGCTACCTACTACTACAGCTAGATCCAAGGTCCAAGCTGTCTTCTAATAATACCTTTCACATGCTAGAGTCTCAACCCATATCATTATCCAATAGCAAAGCAGGAAATTCTCAACAGGGATCTTCCCATATCAAAGCTGGAACTTCTTGGAGTCAATTATGATCCTCAGCTAATGCCACATCATGAGGGGTAAAGAGTCCGACTTATAGCCAGTCCCCGTCTCAGGCTATATGCAGGCGGATCAAGCAAGGACAATCTCGAAGACGAATTGTGCCAATCACACAGCTCACCAGATATAGGTCACATCGAATGGGCAGCGATTGCATAGCTCCCAATATCAGTAGTGTACATAACTGTGGTATCATCCATAACGCCAGAATACATAGACATGCCACCCATTCCTAGCTCATCAAGCATACTACCGCGCCCAAATTTGCTTGAAATGTTACACCATAACTATCGCCTTCCTCGATACTTCATCTCATCTCCTCGCCCTCTTATTGTGATAATAGCCACCCCTGTCAAAACCACCACCGCCCCTATCAAAGCCATTCCCTCTCCCAAATCCATTCCTCTGATGCTGATCATGTCTTGGACCTGAAGGTCTCTCCTCCCTCTTTGGCTCGATAGGCTCCTCAACTTCAATCTCATACTCCTCGTACTCGACCTTGGAGAACGTAGCCGTAATCTCATTCTCCCTCTTCGCCTGGTCCGTGTCAAGCATGAACCGGACAGTCCCATCTTGACCTTTATGACCAGTTCCCCGTCTGCCAGAGCCAGAAGAGCGAGGACTGAGTGTTGCCGGCGAATTGACATCTCGCCCGTTGGTACGAGCATCTATAGGACTGGCGGGTGTAGCAGGAGTCTTGGGCGTTTTGACATTAGTTCTTAGGCCATTGACACGGCGGATCTCATGTTGTTCTGTGTAGCGCTTTAGGGATGAATCTTCCATTTCCTTGTTGATAGGTATCCGAAGTTGATTGAATTGCTCGACGTTGTACCCCACTCCAACGATTGACTGTTTTGGCCAATTGGTATATAGATCAAGCAAATCGAGTATAGTCTCTAGGATCTCGTTTCTTGATGTATGCCACTTGCGGTATTTTGGTGATCGCTCGCCTCGGATGGCAGTTTGTTGCTTCTCGAGGAGCAAAGTTGCGAGCTCCATACATGCGAAAGCCATGGTCGAGCACGTCTGCTTTAGAGGCGCAAAGGTTCGGTACAGGTCGATCATCATATTGTAGGCCACACGTGCAACATCCTTCTCGATCCCTGCCTCGTTCGCAAGCTTGAAGAGGTGTACATGGGGATATCGAACTCGAAAGTCAAAGTCCGAAGCCTCGAGCATAAGTCGTTCCAGACCGATGATGATTTTTGAGGGGGTTTCGAATGCCTTTGACTGTTAGCTACTGTATTCCCAAACCTCTGGTATAACTTACAATATCATCTGGGCTCAGATGGTCTGCAGGTGCAACCTTGATGTTATGTGCCGCACACAATATCTCCCTCGACTTCTTAAGTGTGTCCTCGATCTTGCATGCGGTCAGCAGCGCCGCAGCGGCTGCATCTTGGAACTGATATTCATTGTCTCTATGGACTAGACGAAACTTGTGGTAATAGTGAGCAGCTGTGCAAAATGTACGAACGGGCCTATCGCCATTAGCATGAGGACTTCAACTTCTTGCACCGGAAATCCTACAATTGCAGAGCAGTCCGCACGTCATTGATCCATTGAACGCCCTGAAGTCTATAGGTATCCTCGCGTGTTGGATTGGAGCCAATAACCATCATCTTGTTTTGCAGCTGTTGCTGGAAGAGAAAGACTTGCGAGACATTGATCTGGGAAAGGGGAGGGCCTGTCGGATTCAGTACCATGACTGCGGGAGCCATTTGGTAGGGTTGCGAGTAGGGTCCGAATCGATGGGCTTGGTACACTGGAGCGCCCTCGATATCTGCAATGGGCGTGCGAATGCTCGAAGAAGTGCTGCTTGTATATGAAGTGCTTGGTGGAAACGACTGGGGTACGAATTCATATTTGATGGTAGCTGGAGACGTAGGCTTTCGACCGCGCAAGGCCCGCAGTTGGGCTTGGGTAAGGCCCACCGTCGACGACATTTTAGGTTGAGACCTGGTACAGGACCCGCTCGAGACCAGGATATTGATTGGTACTGGTACGGAAGTGTCGTGTGATCTTGTTATCTCCGATCGATAAGACTTGACGGGTGCAGCCTTCTTCAGCCTTGTCTGCTGATTGTCTGCTGAGGTGCTTTGAGATGATGGTTGTTGTGCTCAATTTTTGTTTGGAGAAGAGGAACCCAATGAGGCTCACTCTTGAGAAAGGCTGCAGCTGAAATTTGTTGGCAAGGCTAATTCGTGATCCAATCGTTCTTACCTCGAGAAGTCGCGCGCAAAGCTGAACTCGCAAGCGTCTGCCTTGTCAGTGACTTAGCCTTGTCTGAAGAGCAAAGTACCTTACCTACGCAAACATGTAGCCATATAAGGATATAAGATAGAGCAGAGCAATAGAATGTTGCTCATACGGTTCACAACTTAAGTATCCATTAAAGGACCATCAATTGCATGACTGTGTACCGTTTTGCAACGGTTACTCATTTTGATACTTCGATATAAAATCCCATCCATGCAAGGTACCTGTCCTATCCTGCAATCTTGGGTTTCCCAGCATGAAACCGCCTTCCAATAGGATACTGCATCGTTTTCTTCCTATAACAATCTCCAAACTTTCTGATTGAGACATGGACCAAATAAGCTGCCTACCACAATCGACCACCTCATCCAACCTCTTTACCTACCTTCCTTAGACCTGCCTCGTACCCTCTCCCCCCTCCGTAAATCCAGCTCCCTGATTCGGCTCCTCCTCCATGATCTCATTCTTAACATACACGTCTCTCTTGAGATCATCGAACTTGAAGCTCTGCACACGCTTGAAGTTGGGTTTCCAATTCTCGGTAGGACTGTGAAGGGCCTCGCCTTGGGAGTTGCGGCGGCCGTCGGGTATGCTGACGTGCTGGATGTCGGAGCCAGGTGATATGGGGGTGCAGGTCTTGGTTTCGGTTTGAGTATTGGATGAGGAGTGAATAGGGAGATCTTGGGAGGGAGCGCTAGAGTTTTTGTTGCTGGCTGTGAATGGGTCGGAGAAGGGTGGTTGTTCAGTTGAGGATGCCATTGTTGTGTTGATTAGTGAATAGGATAATTTCTTCTTGGGTTTATTTTGGTATGAGTGTTCGCGATAATGCTGTGGATTATTGTTGAAGTTGTAGGCAGATCAAGTTCTGGAAGTGGACACACAATCAGCAAGCCTATTTAGACCGAAAAGAGAAGGAGCAACAGAACAAAACAAAACAAAACATAGAACGTACTTTTCTTGAGAATGGGCATGTGTCTCCAATCACAATTCGGTAGCGGGGTAAGCACGCCTCTTATACAAGCCTTCCCACTTACCTCGTGCTCCTCTATTCCTCTCGCCCTCCTCTGCTGGTGGCAATCCGACGCGAGTAACATCCAGGCATCCAGGCAGTCCTACAATCCATCACCCCTTATTGACTAAGGACTGCACTCTTCCTCGCCCATGCAGGATCATCATCCAATGGTATATCCCGGGATGAAACGATCAGGCATGCGAAGAACAGGAGATTCATGGCCAGGCCTGCCTCGTGATCCCATGACGGTCAAACGAGGGGTGATGGAGCTTGGAAATCTGGTAAAGCTGCAGCTGTCAAAAGCTCAGGGGTCCAAGCGAATTCAGTGCGGGGTGAAGTTAAGCGATTTGCCACTGGGTTTGTTTACTTGCGTAGCACAGCATTTCCATGTCGTGTATTCTGTTTTCGGTCTGTCTTTCTGATGAAAGTCTCATCGATCATTACATGCATATTAAATTATTTCGAGGCATTGATATTCTTCTTCGCTCCCAAACTTCGGATATCCACGACAACGCCTCCTACGCTGGCCAAGAGTGATTAGATGGCTCGGACTTGAATCAGAAATGACCAGGATTTTAATATCCGAGGGAAAGAGACAATATGAGGACTACCTTACGAAACCAAACTCTTCGCCTAGTCCTGGAATCTTTTGCAAAGACAAGATTAAGAACCGGTGCGAACAGCATTATTGATTTTGCCTTGAACTTAGTCGTCGTTCCCGAGTCGGAAACCTGTCCAGACTCGGCAATAATCCCAGCATAGGTTTTCCTTATACTAGCTACTCTCTAAGATTTGGACTCCGACTTTAGATCAAAAGCGAAGTCTCTGCCTAAGTCCAGAAGATTCCGGTCTGAAAGATATGCGAAATGTTGTATTCACTCTGTACTCCTTGGAGCCAGGAGATGCCTCTCTCGCTAATGGCTACCTCCCCCTAGGAACATATATACTGAACCTCTTGCTCAATTCCTTTCTTTGAACCACAACTTCACAACAACAAAGCTGCCGCCAGCTTTGCCTTGATCACTAGCCTCAAGGTCGACCTCTTGAGTACTACCTCACTCTGAGCGCGTTCATTACACCAGCTCTAATTCATAAATTTCCCCCGATGTCAGCTCCGCACTACCTATTTCGAAGAGGATATGTCGCAAGCCATTGGAGTAAGAGCCTGATCTATGAAGTAAACTGACGAAATATTTATCTGCCCCTAAATTTTCACGTCTTCCCTTGGATAAAAAGCCTTTGCTGGAGGGTTGATCATGCTCTACTTTTTCAGATGTGGCACGGGGATGCGTTTCAGAACTCGTGTAATTCTGAAATGAATAGTGGGGATGCAGTGCGTGCAATTTTCCTACGGTCTGATGGCTGGTTGGGTCACAACACATAACGTTTCTTTTTTACCTTCTCGCAGAATGGTTTTCAAGGAATGAGCACAGGGTGTGAGGAGGGATTCTTCGCAATCAGAAACGATGATCACATAACTATGGACAGCTTTACAACGATGGTTCATGGCCCACTGGGACAGCAGCTACTCTTCTCATATCAGGATCCTAAAGCCTTATAAATAGCCTTTTGATAGCCGTCGTAGGTACGCTAGAGAAAGCAGATTTTTTACTCACAAACAACTATGCGATGGCTTTTATATCACTATTTTCTTATCTCCTTCAGAGGAGCTTGTTTAAGTCTAAGCTCACGGGATCCTACGGAAACTTCTTCCTACGACTGTAGCATATGTCTGACATTCCTTTCACCGATCTCGCTCTCTGCGAGCTGTTGCATGTGTGAAATACCTCTTGGACTACTCTTGATACTGTGCAATGCAAATGCTAGCGAGTCTCCTCTCTCCTGAAATATATGTAAGTGACTTTCCGCACATTCTTTGACACTAACGTAAAGCTACCACAAACCAATCTTGATACTCCCACCAACTCCTCCATGACAGCTCATCTTCACCTAACAGCTATGTACAATTTTCAGGTACAGGTAGGTAATACTCTGTAAATAACTGTCAGATGTAAATGCATAACAATTACCGGATCATAAGCGTATGTGCAGATTGATCCACCCTTTTAAAGTAGGTAGGAGTGAATGAGGTGGTGGAGTATGATGTCTTGGCATTCTCGCTTAGTCCGCTCCATCGTGCCTTCCATGTTTGGAGATGTCCCTTCCTGGTGCAGCGCACACGCTAGTAGCCTAATTGACAAGATTCTGCCCAACATCTCCCTGTTTTCTTCAAACTCAACAATCCCTTCATCTACCACAGTGACCTCAAGTCCGATCGCGCATTATCACCTCCAATCGGCCTCGCCGTCGACCAAGCAGAATGGCGGCAGATTTACTCATTGAAATGAAGGATGACAAGGGCTTTATCGAGAGGTCAGTGAACTAGAACTTTATAGCTGCGACTGAACCAGACTTGAGCTGACACGCCTTTTCCAGACTTCGAAGCTCATCAATGATTGAAATCAAGTGCCGTAATCACACCACTGAACAGGACATCATTGTCCGTATTCCCGAAGCCATCGCCTGTTCTCTTTCTGGGCGAATCTCAGAATTGGTCGGAAATAGATCAGATGCTACGACGAATTTAGACATGGAGGGGCTGATGGGTAGAGCTGGAGACCTTGACGTGTTCGAAGACTTTTTCAGAGACAACCTCCTGTCCTATCTGACTTGCTTCGTACAATGGATTTATACTTCCAAGCTGAACTACGACAAGGAACTGCCCCTTTTCAACATGTGGATCTTTGCTGTCATTCTTGAATGCCCTAGACTCCAGAATGAGACAGTAAGGATGCTAAGTCGTGACGCACTGTGGCGCTCGAACGTTTCTCTCGGAGAAAAAAAGCAGCAGTACTACTTCGCCAACCACCGATTCCCCTTCACGATCTTTTTTTGCGAGAGATTAGCCGAAAATTTCAAGGACAAAGACACGAATGGATTCAGGGAAGATGGAGGGATTGACGTCAAGTTCTGGGAGAACAAGAAGTATTTGCTGTTTCTACTGGATTGTGCAGCATACTTTGGACTCAGTGATCGCAGAGTTCTTGATACCATTGATGATGATTGTTCAGAGGGGCTGGGCAATCTTTCGATCATGATTATGAAACGCATGGTTCAGCTAGCGAAGATCGGAGGTGAGATGTGCCCATGGGATCCAAAGAATATTGGCAGATATCTCGTCACTGAGCAGCGCGCCAAGAACATGGCCATGGAAGTACCAGCAGTGCAAACACCACTTCGGAAGCGACCGGTAATGGCTTCAGGGTCTGCCCATGCCGCTGCCGCTGACAATGGAAACAAACGTGTGAAGGCGGTATCTGGAAACGTTCAAATCAAGCAGAGTCCAAGTGCGGAAAAGCGACTAAGTGATGTGAGCAAAACCCTGGTTGGAGAAGACGATGAGGGTAGCGTTCAGAACCGAAGATCATGAAGGGCGATTAGTGGGGAAATTATTTAACGTGAGATTATTGCTGGCCGATTGAGATCGGGGCTTTGAACCATCCTGCATATTTGCACTTGCGGCATCATTTATTTCTGGCGAGTGGTGATCTGATGGTGTCTAGCTCTGTTACAAGGTGGAGGGGCCTCATGCGCACATAATTCCGTTATCATCACTGATTTTTCTTCATCTCATCGAAGCATGATTTGTCGGACATGTTATTTCTCGACAAATCCCGATTAGCTTACATCAATCATACACACGTAGCTCAAAATCTTACTCTCTACTGTTCTCGCTTGCTATGTTCAACTGTGTATGGTTTGAAATAACAGGTGCAAAGTGTTTCTTATCTGAAAGCCAAACTCGGAACCCAAGGTCGCATTTGATAACATGATAGTATGTGTCAAAATATTTCCATTCCTACCTAGCTAACAAGATGTCAAAATTACCTACACAGGAAAGGACCTGAAACCGTTCTCAGGTGTTCTCCACCAGCGACTGCCTGAAGCCATATTTCGTGCGTGCCGAAACACTGATTGATATCGAGTGCTACTATATACCAGGTAAAGAAACATTGTTCTTCTCTCATAACCGCCTGAATAGCTTACCGATGTCTTTCTGGCCTCTTGCGGGCGCCTAAGTCGTTTTCGACTTCAACTGATCAATCTCTATCTTTGCTTTCTAGAATTCAAAAAACTTTCTATAGACGTCAGCAACGAGTCCTAGAAATCCAGGAATTTTCATACTGAGCAAAACTTACCAGTATACCCGCTCCTCCTTATGTGCTGCTCAATTTGCCCCGCCCTCCTGGACTACACCATATCTGACCATCTCTTCAAAGATTCCACCACACACCAAAAGTGGCCCTAAATTTGAAAGCCATCTCCTCCCTCACCCTCTCGACACCCATCGTCATCTAAGTCTCAGTATCACTACACGCTTTCATCCTCTCAAACCACCCTTCCTGACTATTCATTTCAGAAACAGCTTTTTTTACCTATAAACTTCGTAAACGCTGTAACCAGTTCTGAGTAATCATATATCAAGGTGCCCCCATATGAGCGTCTTCCGATATATTCCGATGGCAGGGAAATACACAAGCAATCCGTAAATCATAATTATTGACGTCCAAGAATGGGACAACACTCTTATCTCCCATGGGCGCCGAGATCTCCGAGGCTTCATCTTCCCTCCTCTACTGGTGCAAGAAGACTAGATAAAATCTGCACAAACACCCCGCCATAGATCATCGTCCACGGCAGGACACTGCAAGGTTGATTCTCCACCTATCCAGAAAGCCTGCCAGATACAGTCCCATGACTATTCCTTTACCTCTCTCCAAGCTCATACTGTACCAATCCATCACGCCCCCTAGATAACACAAACCATTTCTATCCATTCAGACATGTCTGGCGTGTACTTTTGCCATTCCGACTGAAAAGCGAGTCGCCGAGTTCATAAGATGACCACGTTAAAATCAAAAGAGCGTGATCGTTATCGAATCCTAAGCTAAGACCAGGCCATTTGACTTCAAGATCCCAATAGAGAAACATCGAAGGTCCTCTTGCCTCGTAGGATAGCTACTCGTGCGGCGTGCTTGACGGACTGACTATCAGAGAGCCGTCCTCTTGTGATTCTACATATCAGGATCATCCTTTCCAGAGTGGGAAGACCGTCGTCCAGCCTTGCTTATATGCCATTCAAACAGTCAATCCAGCAGTCTTTCAAAGGCAAATATAATCATCATCCTGCTTTCGTAAATCAAAGAAAAGACTTTCTTGGCATCTTCGCCTATTTGTTTGTACTTTCATCCCGCCCAAAACGCACTAGCTCACTTCCCCCCCCCCCTTCTCATAAATCTCAATCTCCCCATCTCTCCATAATTTCATCTCATCACTACTAACCTTAAACAACCCACAATCATCACGTCTATTCCTCCAACGAACCAATCAAGACCTATCCTATTCTCTCCCCAAACTCATCTGCTTTTCTCTCACCACGTGAATAGACAACCAAGGCAGAAAAGACGTATGTACCTATATATATATACTCTTGCCCCGCGCTTATTTTCTCTCCAGTACCAGTACCATTCCCGTTCCAAGACTATTCATTCTCAATCGCTTGAAATAAGCCTATTTCCTCACCAAGAACGTCGTTCTTACTTCCGAAACCACAAGTGACCTGTCCATCCCCTAGATAGTAGTGATTCCCTCTTTCAGCTACTGTTCAGAAGCAGACGCGTTACCTAATAGTTTCCGAATGGTTCTTTTGCCACTGTATTGCGTGTGAAGTATAGATGACAGGTCTTTGTGGCTGAGAATGTAAGATCTAGAATCTGATCTTCATATGGGGTATGGGATCTGGATAAAAAGGATATTGGATTGGACTGCTATTTTCTACTGATAAACTGAGGTGGATATATGAATTTACGGTCTTGAGAGGAGAAAGAAAACAAAGCAAAACCAACACTCCCAAAAATTTCCCGGTATGCAAAAAGACAGACTGTAGCCTCAACGCCAAACGTCAAAGCTTGCAATCAAAATGTCAATCTAATAATCTGTTTCCTACCCGCTCCAGTGCCTAAAGACAACGCCCGCTAAAATGCTCTCGTTCAGTCATGATCTTCCATTTCCCCCCAAGTTCCTCGTCCCCTTCCCATCCGCGCCCCCGGTCCTGAAGAACTCAGAAACCACACCGACAGCATACGAACACCCCGCGACCCACGCCGCACCAACCAGCAACCTCTTTGCCCTTCCCTCCTTACCCCTCGATCTCTCCTCTTCACCACTATCATCCTCCCAATTTCTTCTACCACTGAATACGGGCTCTTCACGTCTAACATCAATATTCGATTTGAATGGAACTTCAGGCCCCTGATGCCGGTCATAGTTGACGAACCCAGTCGGACTAGCGAAATCCCCTGTTATAGGCGTACTTTGCATACCATCAATAGGATTCGTCACACGCTTTCTTTCTTTCGTGACGTTGGTCTCATGATATCCAGCTGGAGTTTCGGATTTTGGTAAAAAAGGAGATCCGGAACGGACTTTACGGAAGACGAGCACGTCGCCGCTGCCAGCAACTATTTCGTAGCCCTGGGATTGGAGGGATTGGAAATGAGGGAAGAATTTCGAGGGGTTGCAAAGTCGTAGGAGAACTTCTGCTGGGGTCAGGGTGTCGGATAAGTCCGGGACGATGGAGGTCGTTTCGGCGATGCTGATAGATTGCATGGTCGGATCGTAGGCGAGGATTTTGTAAAGAGTTGGCTGAGGTGTGTTCACGAATAGATCGATAGTTTGACCAGTGCTGGTTGATTGGGTTGTGCTCTTTGGCTCTGCGTTGGCACGCTCTGGGACGGGGACTTGTCGATGCTTGCTGTCGATGGTACCGTATGAATCTTCGTATATGCCACGAACTTCGCGCACGAGATCTCGTTCTCTCATTCTTTGCTCATTACGAGCGATTTGGTCTTCCTTAGGTCTGGGTCGACCTTGCTTAGACGCTGCTGGTGCAATGGATGCTGTGGAATTCGCCTCTCGTGGAAGGGCAGAGCTATCCATCCTTCGCGAATTGGTTCGATCGAGAGATGACTCCATTCGCGTTCTTCCTGGTGCTCTCGAGAATGCATCTGGGGCAAGACTAATCAAAGGATCTGTCGACGTTTCTTGCCCGGCTTTAGATTTGGACGTAAGGCCTTCAGCACCAGTTTCTGAATTTGTCCACCTGGCTTCAAACTCCTCGGGAAAGTCTCGAACGAAATTCCCTGTCATCATTTGTTCGTCGGATACTTCGGGCTTCCAGCCTGCTTCTACTTCTGCAATCATGGAATTAAGTGGTCCTCTAGCATGAGCTACATGGTTGAGGAGCTCACTATGCTCGATCAGAAGTTCTTCTGCGAGCTCTCGCGAAGCATGTACCTTGTTGGCAGCCGCAGCTTCGTCGACCGCGGATCGTGCGTTCTGAACACTCTCAAAGCTTTCCTCCAGCTGCTTCCTCTTGTGATGCTTCTGCAGCTCGGTCTCCTTCGATGGATTCTTGATAATACCCGATGCTGCTCGGACATCACTTGTGCGGAGTAGATCTAAATCCTCAGTCTTGTCTTCCGAAAAATCCCTCAGCGCAGAACGCACAGGAGGCGTGGACGTAAATGCCAAAGATTTTGCGTTAGAAGAGCTCGGCTTTTTGTAGTCTTTAACTTTCGCATCATACCCTGCCAAGCCTTCCTGAATGCGGCATTGGTTCTGTGGAGGGCTACTTGTATTCGACGCTTCCAAAAACGCAGGCCTGTGTTCCTCGTTCGACTGAATTTGAATCGGTGCTGGCTCTTCAGCGTTAGAACTGGCTTCATATGCTTCTGTGGCGGGTTTGTATTCGCGAAATGCCTTCAAGATGGGATCAAGTGATTCATGACTTTCAAGTCCATTCCGCAACGTGTCCGTATCGCTTCGATATTTTCGAATCGCTTGAAGAATGGGATCCGAGTTTTCTGGATCCAGTGTCTCACCGGTCATCTTCTTTGGCATGTGCTTGAAGTTCTCCTCATAATGCCGAATTGCCTGCAGTAAATTGTCGGCCTCCTTCTTTTTCTGCGCTTCCCTGAATAGATCAGAGCTCTCATAATCTCGGACAGCTTGCTCGACAGGATCAAGTGGATCTGGTTTCGAGTCTGAGCTCCTCACAATCATGGGATTCTCGATTCTTAATTTGTAGTCCTTGAATGCTTGACTGACAGGATCGAGATGTTTGGGACGCTCTTCTATCTCCTCGCTGTGCCGGCCTTGCCTAGAACCAGCTTTCAAGTCATAGTCCACAAGTCCATCCCGGAAAGGAGGGGTACTATTCGACGAGCTATTATTTGAGACCGGGCACGCTTTCCCGTTCGAAATTTTGTTGTCATAGTCTTTCAGGCCATTTTGCACAGGATCTGAGTAGTCAACGGCCATTCCTTCACAGTCATAGAACCGGCGGGATTCGTAGTCGACTTTCTCATCATACGACTTGAGGCCGTCTTGTATGGGATCTGAAACTTGAGATTGCTCAACTCCTAAGCTTTGGTAACTCTCAAGTCGATCTCTGAGCGAGTGAATGATTTCAGGTGATGTGAGTTCTACTTTTGAAGCTACAGGCTCAAACTCATGAATCTGTGATCGATGATTTTTTGAGGTCTTCACGGAAAACTCATCTGCTTTTCCGGAATTCGATTTTTGGGGAATCCTTCGATTTGTGATGGGGTCGATGTCGAACTTCGACTCAGTAGCCATTTGTTGCTGCTGGAATCGTCTTGGATAACCCTCTTTCCCATCCTTTACGGAGTCTGGAGATTTTTGTGGTGGGCATTTCGAATTTGGATTCGAGGTTGCAGTGGTCGCCGCTCCGATCGCTTCGGCATCGGTGCTTGTCCACCCATTTCCGAATATACGTGATCTTGCACGGATAAATTCATACAACTTGTCAATTCCATCGTGTGCGCTCCCACTTTCAGCATTGGGTTCTGGCTCTTCCCGGCCCGTTCTAAGATCTTCAACATTTACCCATCGCCCGCCAGGTCTGGAGTCGTGACTTCGCCAAGCGCTACACATGAAACCCTTCAGCCCAACCTGCTGATTTGCCGGAAAGTGACGATCCCAAGACAGCTTCCGGTTCAATGCTTCATTATGTTTATATTTTTCCACCCGCCGATAACGACGTCTAATCTCTTTCTGGAAGGTAGGGTCGAGGTATGATGACCATAGGCTTATTCGAAAGTTTCGAATTTGTTGTTGTGGTCGAGATTTCCGTGAGACGTGTCCCATAGAACGAGGTAAAGCAGTCGAGGGCGCCAGAGTCTTCTGCCAGGCCGGGCCAGCAGATGTGGAGGAGATCGTCGACAAAAGCATTCTGTCAGCTACCACCTTGGCTGCTGCTTAACTGGAAATGAGTTAGTTCAACCCAAGCAGCATAACACTAAGTGAGACTTGCGCAACAGAGGTGGATTTAGCAATTTAATGCTCAAGTAGAGTCGCTAAGTATTTCAGATCGATGCAGTTCGTAATGTGATGTGTGAATTGGGTCACATTTCTATGGCCAGGGCCGTTCAGGATCCTTGATAGGGTAAATCGTTACCCGATGAAAATTCACTAACTCAGGGAAGAGCCCTTTCACAGCAGGAAGATCAATAGCTTCGCGGATGTATCCTAATCGCAAGTTCAAAGGAGTTCATAGCAAGTTGTGAGGTCGAGGTAGCTTGGTCAGCTTGGAAGCAGGCTGTGTAGTGGGGTGTCGAGCTCTATCTGGCAGGCACGAAGCAAGTGTAGTGTCCTGACGCTTAACTTGGTTCCTAATTGAAGAGCTTCACTTCCATATTTGAGCAATCGTTGCTATTTAGATTCCGTGATGAGTGACAGTTTGTGTTGGTGACAAGCAATTGTCTGAAGGTCATCTGCTGGAATCCGGTCCGCTTGGTACCTTCCGTACCATGTCGTTCCCAAACCAATCAAAGAGACGCGGATGACAACAACACAGGTATGGATGGAGAGCTATAGTCGATAGTGGAAGAAATGCTGTACTTGTGTTCCTGTTACAAGGCTGACTGTAGTGAGTATCTGGAAGAAAGTGACGGCGAGCATGTGAAGGTCAGGGCCGAGGACTAGCTGGGATACGGATCAACAAAGAAGTATCTCAATTAGTGCCTTAAGAACGAACGACTGCTTCGGGGGACAGTGATGTAGAGGAGGTTGAGGATATAATGTAACGAAGATATTGCAGTATCCCATATGACAGTCTATGAGAGGAGAGAGGAGAGAGGAGGGAGAAGGGAGAAGAGAGAAGTAGGTTAATCAGATAGAAGGAAGAAGA
The DNA here is from genome assembly GCA_900074885.1 of Rhynchosporium graminicola. Lineage (NCBI taxonomy): Eukaryota > Fungi > Ascomycota > Leotiomycetes > Helotiales > Ploettnerulaceae > Rhynchosporium > Rhynchosporium graminicola. Next base: position 278,291 of record FJUW01000020.1, read on the forward strand.
AAGGGAAGAACATAGGACATCGAGAGAGAGATAGGTACCTTCTTACCTGGGGAGGTATAGGTAGGTATGGGTAGGTATAGGTACCTGTGTAGCAGTAGCACTCGCACCAGTCACTCACTCACTGTAAGAGCTAAGGCTACCCCACCCTTCCCCTCCCCCTCCCTCCCCGGCGTCACGAGTCAGTGATTCATTGGTTGGTTGGTTGGCCATGCGGGGTAAATGGAAGGAAGTGTCTCATGTCTCATGGGCAAGTGAGCTCGCTCTCTAAAGGCAGCCAGCCAGCTAGGGCAGCGTTTAAGTCACGCCAACGTCCACTTTCGTAGGTACAGTACTCTTTTGATGGATACTTGTACAAGTATGATTCTACAACTGTATTTTATTGATTTATTCATTTCCCATAAGGTATTTATGTTCACATAAGTGTTGACACTGAGAAGCGAGAGTGTCTCATGTCATATATCTCCGACAGCTTGAAGCAACTCGAATGTGTGGAAGTCTGTAAGACGAGGCCGCTTTTGCGTTCCGCATTCACCCGTCCGCTCCTCCGGCTGGACCCCGCTGGAACCCTGTCCCTGATTACCTAAGCCACTAGGGTACAGGGTGCAGGTACTCTTGAGGAGCTAATCCTGTTATGATTCTGCCACGTCTCACCGATGTCCATCTCGTCATTCAGCGAACAGGCATGAGCTAACTGGGTAGGTAGGTAAGCTAACGAAGTGGGATGGATTATGGTTGATTTTGATTTCATCTTGATCGCATTTACGCCGTCTTAAACATTCTGATTCTGCAAGTTTTACATCAATTGGCTATATCTCACAGTGAGGCAGATTTGACCACGACTCTCTGCCATCTAGACATTCTAATACACCCAAAGCTTCAAAGGAGCTTGATTTGGCACTCAGTGGAGGTGGCTTCGCTCAAACCATCTCAACTATAGGTACTAATGGACTAATACCACCGAGATACTCAAGAACCCCAATTTTCCTACGCCCCATCGAATCCAGATCGAATTTCCATCATCTCTTTCAAACTCTTACTCTGCCAACATGAGCAAACGACAATTCAAGTCCCAGGCCTCCAGCAGCCGAGTGGCGTCCGGCGCAGGCTTTGGAGGATTTGGTTCAGCGTCATCCGGCAGTACACTGTCCTATTTGACCGAGCCTCCGAACCTGTCTGCTATTAGTGATGCCAATGTGGTCGTGGCGTTCAAGAACTTGTCAAAGAAGGATGGAACAACGAAATCAAAGGCATTGGAGGATCTACGGGCATATGTTCAAGCACATCCCTTTGAACAGGACGGAGGGGTAGAAGATGCCGTCTTAGAAGCTTGGGTGCGCTCCCTAAGTCTTAGATCACGATTTATAATATTGATAGAGAAATGCAGGTCAAATTCTATCCTCGTATTTCCATAGACAACTCTCGTCGTGTCCGCGAACTCTCCCATATTTTACAAACGGAGCTTTTAAAATCGGCAAGGAAACGCATGGAGAAATTCATACCCAGGATAGTCGGGACATGGCTAGGGGGAACATATGATAGAGATCGAGCTGTGGCAAGGGCTGCAAATGATGGCACCAAGTCTTTTCTCGACACTCCAGCCAAGATGGCTCTGTTCTTCAAACGCTGCGAAACACCAATACTAGAATATGCCCAAGAAGCCCTGAAAGAGACAGCACAGACGCTGAGCGATGAGCGGACTATGAGCCCAGACGATATGCAAGCCAAGTACTTTCGGGTAGTTGGATCCAGCATATCTCTGCTCTCCAATCTGTTAGGCACTCTGGAAAAGGATATCATTCTCAAGCACTCGGAAAAGTACGAGGATATTCTATCAGGAAACAAGAGTATATGGGCCTTCGCAAGCTGCGAGGATGCTTTTGTAAGAAGAGCAACAGTCCAGCTGATGATGGTCTGTTTGGCGAAGGCATCATCCATTTTTGAATCAGACTTGGAACTGATTAGCCACGCATTCATTGCCGAAGGGCTGAAGTCCTCACAGACAAGCTCTGCATACCAGCTCTTGGGTCTTCTGGTTGCGTTGACCTCGAAATATCCTGAAGTATGGACAACATCTTACAAGGCTAAGAAGAATCCTCTTTCCCGTCTCCGTACTTTTATCGAGAGAGGTTCGCAAGGTGGACCTCCTGATTATTGGAACAAGGTAGGCCGGCTCATGCTTGACCTTCCAGATGGAGTAATTCCTTCTGATCCCGAGCCTCTGATCGAGTTCCTTCGAGCTTTTCGCCGTGGGATCACCAATAGAGAGGAGCCAAGAACGAATTCTGGTGTAGCTTGGGCTACCTACTTCAGAATCACAGAACGTTTAGTCACAGTGTTATCACCAGAAAGTGTGCAAGAAAAGCTTCTCCCTGAGGCAGTGTTCCCGCTTTTCGAGCAGTATCTGCATCCTACTCCAGCAAATGATACCTGGGCTACTGGGACTAATATTCCTACCCTGGCTAAAGGACTCTACATTTGCTTGTCGGTAAAAGGTGCTGGTGAGAGCTCTTTTGAGGCTGAATGGGTCAGGCTCGAGAAAGAATTCAATTCGAAGATTCTGACATCATTACCCGAGCAGTCAAAAGATTACAATGCTTCGCAGAATGCAGTCATCGCAGTCAGCCATCGCTGGTTCAAATTAGTAGCGGAAGTGCTCAAGCAAGCCCAGCCTGTGTCTAGCGACCTCTTGGGCCCTTCATCACAACGGATCATAACAAGTTGCCTTGCTACAATAGTCAGCAGGAACGGGAAACCGTACTCCGCCACTGCTACCTTGGAATCTGCACTACAGCTTGCACCCACTCTAGTAAGCGGTTCGCCCGAGACTATGGCGGCACTTGAATCTTTCCTCAAGAATGATTTGCCAAAGCTCATTCTATCTCCATCAGGACCATACCTGATTTCAACCTTGAGTCTGTTCCGCACGTTACCGGGCAAAGAAAAGGACTTTGAAAGAATCTGGCAGTCAACAGTTGACGGTCTGCTAGCATTGCCTGAGAGCACGAGTCAGTCACGAACAATTGCGAAGCTGATAGCGAATGATGCGGCCTCCAAAAGTTGTCAACAAAATCCCGGCCTGCAGGATTTCCTTCTTCGGAATAACCTCAGAGCTATACAGGGGGGTGCAGAGGCTCGTACGCTGTTCGAGACTGCTATCACATTTAGCTCATTCTCTTCGGCTACATCAGCCACGAGTCTAGAGCAAGTTATAACAGCTCTTGATACCAAAGATACTGTGGATGAAGCTATGAAGTTACTTGAGTCCATCTCAAAGCACCAACCGACCTTGTTGAACAGTCAAAGCAGCGTACATGTTGCTTTGATCACAAAATTGCTTGGTTTGACCGAAATAGATGATTCTACTGTGGCTTCTCGTGCCAACACCTTGAGAGCCATCGTCGAGAAGTTAAGCAGTACAAAAGGATCAGAGAGTCCTAACCAGAGCTCTCTTGTTCATGTTATTAGAGATAATCTCGAGACGGCGGGCCCTCAATCGTTGAAGTGAGTCTTCTGCCACGAACCCAAGGCGGCACAAAGCTAACGATGACTAGTATCGATACACTCGTTCAAGAGGCAAAGAATGTTATTTGTAAAAGCTCAGATACCACTCCAGCAGCAATATTTCCAGATATAAAGGTATGGGCTGACGCTCTGGCTCCGTTACTAATTCATGCTCCGACTCCAGCACTGGGTGTCATTAGACCTTTTGCTGGATCTGTATTCCTGGTGGCCAACACTTCAACAACTTCGAATGTCCGGCCCTCGCGAGACATCAATGGTTATTCGGTGCCTCTGAGAATGGCCATGTATACTACTTCTTTGCTAGCTCATGAGGGCATGTCGGATGTATTGCCTGCAGAGCTGCAAGTCGAGCTTTACTACCTCTTGGCTCTTAGCAGCGAGCTTGCAAATAATCAAATTGACTTGCTGGAAGACAACAAGCTGTTTGGTTCGAATCAAGATCTCGATGCCGTGGCTGATGTACGGCAATTCGTAACGGATTTTCATCAACTCATCAAGAATGCAGCCGATTCCGCCAGTCACTGGCGGGATCAAGCCAATACAAATGACTCGCCCAAGAACACATCTTTAGTGGTCAAGCATCTAATGAAGAAACTTCTGGAAGTCTCAAGTACGAACACTCCAGCAGCATACTATGCCTCGAAATCACTAGGAGTCCTGATGCAAGCCTTAGTCGCTGCTCATGGCTGGCAGAATGATGGTAGTGAAGAATGGCTCACTCAACTAGACATTTTGAAGACTTCCACCAGCAATGTTCTGGGTGCTTCTGCAATCCTCATTGGCCTGCAAGATAGTCTTCGATCCAGCAAGATAGTTAACAATCTATGTAATAGGCTTGTTAGTGACATAGCAGGAGCAAAGGCCCAGTGTGACAAGACTCTCGGACAGCTTGTTCTCTTGAACTCAGTTCTGTCGGTCTATGATGAAGACTTACCGGTCGCAAATAATCGTCTAGTCTTTGCCGTCAAACAGATTCTGTCTTGGACAGAGGATCTGGCAGGAAATGATGCTCGACTTGCTTCCGAAAGCTGTCGTGCGCTTCAGAGGCTTCTTCCTGCGATCAAAGATGTGTACGGAAGTTATTGGGAGACAAGCTTCGACTTCTGTGTCTCTATATGGGAAGTCAGCGATCGTGGAGTAATGTCAAATGAGCGGCTACCGATGATTGGAATGTCTTTGAAACTATATTCAATCCTTCAAAATATGGCAGATGATGAGAACGAGGACCTGAAAGAGGCATTTGAGCTCTCACGCGAGCAATGCTGTGATGGACTTGTCAAGCTTCTCAAGCTAGATAGGTCGAAGGAGACCCAGCCTCTCGAGTTTGTTGACACGATTCTGTCACGACAGATGACAAAGATACCTGTGGATCGTGTCAAAGATCTCACCGAATTCTATCCTTTGGTGGCGTCTGAATTCCAATTAGTCCAGTCCGCGGCTTTTGATGTTCTTCATAGGGGCCTTCCAAAAGTTCAACAAGAACTTTCGGTCAATGTATTGCTGGACGGCACAAGTATCTACCCCAACCCAGTTGTTTTCAACCCGTGCCTTCACTAACGTTCTCTAGCCGCCCAGCTTCCTTTAGAACTCCTCTCACTTCTTCTAAATACACCATCAGTTCACGACATATCTGACGCAGCCGAATTTCCATCCTCGGTCCGTGGCTATCTACTTTCTTGGCTAATCGTTTTCGAATCTTACACAACCGCGTCCCTCAAAGTCCGCAACGACTACAGCGAACTCCTCAAAACAGAAAACTACATCGGACCCCTCTTGAATTTCATGTTCATCATTTTAGGCCACTCATCAGCCAACCCACTCAACCTAGAGCGTGCCCGCATAGACAATAGCATGATCCGGCATTACTCAATGTGGAAAGCAAACGATACCGAGTCCGCCTCGCGAAGCATGCATTGGCTCCTCGTGAACCTCTACTATCTCTGCCTCAACTATACACCCGGCCTCGTACGAAACTGGTTCTTCAGCTGCGACTCTCGGCAAACTTCTCTTGCTGTCGAATCCTGGACCAGGAAATACTTCAGTCCCATCGTTGTCGAAGACACACTTGACGAAGTCGAAAAATGGGCTGCGAACCAGGAGCCGCCGCCAGATGATGAGAAGGATCTCGTTGTCAAAGTTTCGAAGAGATCGAAGGAGATTTTTGCCGGCTATGAGGTCGATGAGTTGATGATGCAGGTTGGGATTAGATTCCCGGAAAATTATCCGCTGGAGGGTGTTAGGGTAGACGGGATTAATCGGGTGGCTGTTTCGGAGAAGAAGTGGTTGAGCTGGTTGAGAAATACTCAAGGTGTTATTACTTTCTCCGTAAGTTCTCATCTTCCCAATTCGTTTCCATTACACAGATCCCACCCTGTTACATATCTCTAATACCTGCGCTACTAAAACCACCTTATTTTAACTTGATTCTTACTAACATCCCGGCCCCCACAGAACGGCAGTATTATCGACGGTCTCTCCGCCCTTCACAAGAACATCACTGGCGCCCTAAAAGGCCACACCGAATGCGCAATCTGCTATTCGATCATCGGCCCCGACAAGAAGACACCCGATAAGCGCTGCCAGACCTGCAACAACCTCTTCCATTCGAATTGTCTGTATAAGTGGTTCTCGTCTAGTAACCAGAGCACTTGCCCACTTTGTAGAAATCCATTCAATTATGGCGTTGAAGCAGGGAGGAGGAAGAGAGTTGATGAGTAGTTATGGGAAGGGTGCATGGTTGATGGTGTATATAGAGATGAAATTTAAAAAATGCAAGATGATGAAATCTAGCCCTTTTTCCTTTCTGCTCAGACAATTTATTTTCCAGTTGAACTCTCTCCTGCTTTCTTTTGTGGCAAGAATTCTCTCCTTCGTATGGTTATCGTACCAAGCGAAAGCTCAGATCGCTTATCAGATCTCTTTACTGTACAATCTCAACATCAGGGAGTGAGTGACTTCCTGCCTCGATCTGGTGAGGTGCCAGTCTACAAAAGTGCCTATCTAGAACGCTTTCCCCTCGTTTGCGCTCCTTTTATGATGGATTGATATGTATGCTAGTCATCTTTTGGCTTCGATGTCGGATTCCAAAGGGCTTATGCTACACTGCTTGTAGAGAGAGATAAGGTAGGGTAGACTTTGGTGAGCATTTCCTTCTTTCAACTAGCCTGGCCTATCGCCAGCGAGTCTTGTCGATGGCGGGCAAGGAAATATACCTCGTTGGAAGCAAAGCGTGGCAAAGCGTGTTGAGCTTTCAATTTACTGCGTGTGAAGTCAGGGCATGTCGACTTCTGATTTCGGATTTCGGATTCGGTTTCGTCTCCTCGTAGTGGTTTAGCGGTTGGCTTTGGGAAGGCTGGCCGGTCACGGGCTTGGATTGGAGTGAGGGAGTGGGGGAGAGGAGAGGGAGAGATTATCCATGGCTTTTACCTGGAATACTTGGATCGATAAACTGCCCTTGGCGATGCTAAGAAAGCTGATTCTTTGAATACGGGGTGTTATCAAGGATAACTCGCTAAGCCTATCCTTTCGGACGCCTGCTGCAGTAAAGTCAGTGCCGGGTTGGAGGTAAGAGTTCGCTCGATGTTGCGTTGTGCTTTTGTCAGTTTTGTGAAATTTGATGTCCTGCGTTTTGCTCTATATCTAGGCTGTTTACTTCTTTTGGTTATTCGCTGTGCGTGGCTTGATGTGTCGCAGATGTTTATCGACTGAATTGCTTGCTTATGGTATCGGATATTGTGGTAGCTCGTGATAGCTGTTTTTTTTAGCGCGTTGCTAATCAACCTGCGAATTCATATTGACTTGAGAGATTTTATGAGGCTCTTGAAGCACTTGAAACTCTTGAAGCTCTGGAGACTCTTCAGTCTCTCGAGCGCTTGATGGATGTTGCGGAGGGATCCAAGGATATTCAAGACCAATAATGACGCGCGTGTCCGAATTAGGTTTCTGAACTTCTGGAGATATTCAGATTCGACCATAACAGTCGCATTTGTTTCTAACTTCCCGGAGTTACTAATGTCATAAAATCTCTTGAGGAACTCTAGAATTGATAATGGAAGTCATGTATGCGCAAAAGCCTGCGAGCTAACAGTGTCATGGAAAGTTTTGAGGAAATCTAAGAGTTTACCGGGCTCATTCAAGTTCACACGACCGGGCACTTGGATGTCACAATGGAGTCAAAGTCCATCAGATCCGAAGCTTTTCCATTCATTGCTACGTTCCCATCACCACCTAGGTCTGGCGGTCTCGCGCAGTATCATCATGCCCCGAAAAGCAGGGATGCTGTCCACCGTACAGCCTCTCGTACTTGCCATATCCTCACCATCCTGGACCACCATATCCCAACACCAACGGCTTCATCTTGCCCACCTTCAAGATCTTGTCAAGACGATCATCCATGAAGGAAGCAATGGTCTTCTTCTTGCCGAGCATGTTCTTGTACGAGTAGCCGATGCGGAACTTCTTCTTGTGCTCGGGGCACCAGAAACCGAGGTAGCCGTTTGGACCGGTTGATTCGAATGCCATGCCGCCCTCGACTTTATGGATCATGATGTAGCAGTCTGCGCCATCGTCAGGGTCTGCGGTGGGGTGGAAGATCCAGGTGGCCTTGTTATCGTCGTCTCCGACGCGGCTGATCTGATGAAGGTAAGTATGTTAGTAAAGCTGAATTCGTATATGTGATAGATGAAAGGATAGAAGGGTGAGGAAGAGATGTTTTGCTTACTCTGATGACATTTTCGATGGCCTTCAATTGCTCATCCGTATAGGGCTCGGCTTTGTCGACGCCGCTACCATTGATCCAGCCAAGACCCTTCCCATCCACGACATGCTTGGCGAATGTCATGATAGCCTCGTGCTTGTCTTCGTCCAAGTGAGCAGAATCGGAGCGGGGAACATGCTTCAAGTTGCCGCAGCAGAACGGTCCGACCTTCTCAGATGCCCACTGCCTAGCGGCCTGTTGAGCAGACGGATATTAGCGCGTGCTCATCATATCTTGTTATGCGTTGGAGATCGAAACAAGGACCTCAAAGGTGAGAGTATTGTTTACCTTCTCCTCCAATCTCTCCTTCTCCATCTCTGCGATCACCAGCTCTGGATTATGATCCTTGAACTGCTCCTTCTGATCTTCCAGAACCATCTTGTCGAAGTTCTTCTCGGTTCCGTAGACTGCTGGGTCGTAAACGTAGCCTTTCTCTGTGAGCGAGAAAGTGTGTTGTTAGCGAGGCGTCTAAAAACTCGAAAGGAGGGAAGGGCAGGCTGGGTTGGGGAATAAATTAAGAAAGGCGGCCGCTTCGCTTCGAGTAGCGTCTTTTGGACCCCAATCAAAACAATCAACACAAACGTACCGTGAGCGAGCGTACAATTTGCGTGAGGTCCACAGAACTTGCATCCATGGATGGCAAGGTGCTTGTTCATGCTCATGCTATTTATCTTGTATAAGCAGTTTCTCTTTCATGTATGCGTTGCGACGCAGATTCTTTGTTGAGAAGTGAAAGGAGTCGAGAAGTCCTTGTACTCACCCAGCGAGCAGCTCAGAAATCGTGCCGGTAGATTCAGACGCCGAAGCTCCACCCATTACTTCGTCCTTGTTGTCGGCGACGACCTTGATACGCTTTGGATTTGGGAGCTGGACGAAATGGGGAGTCAGCATTGGCTCGCGCATTCTTGATCTGTGCGGGTTTCAATAGCAACAAGAGAGAAAGCTGTAAGAAATTGTCGATCAAGAGACCGGGTCTCTAGATCAACAAATAGGAAGGCAATGGAGGTATCTCTAGTAAGTACGTACCTCAAGATCACGAGAAGGATCCATCGTGCTGGTGGTTGTGGTGGTAGGTGGTGGTTGTGGTTGTGGTTGTTGAGGTTGAAGAATGAAAGGAATTCAGAAAGGATGCTGTGCGGAGATACCTCCTGCTAGCCGAGCAGTCTCCTCTGATCTAAGAAGTGGACTAATTTCTTTGGGAGTACTCGAGGAGCTCTGTAGCTAGTCTGGTATTGCTGGGGAAAGTGTTGTGGCTGTGGGACATTCGAGAGCTATCAGATCAGTCTAGTACTTCGAAGTGGACTTCTGGAAAGTCACAAGAGCCATTAAGTATTACAAGACATGCCTTGAACATACCTGAGCATCTCACGGCCCGTTCGCTGTTTATACTTGAAGTAAGTATTAGTTAAGTCACTTGTAAGAACTTGTTACCAGTAAGAGACCTTCGAAGAAGTCTGAACTTTCTGCATAAGGTCCAAAATAGGTTAAAATCATAGCACTAAAAAAGCTACAGTAGGAAGTAGGATTATGAGTCTTTGCTTAGAAGATTCAACTTGAGTTAAAGGATTCCAGAATAGTAGAAAGGAGGAAAGCTTCGCTCATAGGGCTGCGATTTATAAGCTCTTTGAAAAATGGCTGGCTATTGTGGATAGAATTTACTATCGGCGCCTATGACGTTTTTAGAAATATCTATGAGGTAGCTGGTAATTGCTTTATCAGTAGTCTTTGCTCTTTATGCTCAATGATTTCGGAGCTGAACAGACTTATAATGATCTACTGCTGAGGCAAACTAAGGAGCAAGCTAGATTTCTTTCAATCCTCCATAAGGCTCGCTGCAGAGCACTTTAAGACAAATGCATCTTCTTTGATTGTTAAACATGTCATAAATATATAAGATTATAAGTCCTATCTACCTGATAGAAGGAGAAGTATTATAAGATAACAGTAAGTAACTTCAAACTATTCCTAAAAAAGGAGACATTTAGTATAAGTTAATTATTACTATTATTATTCAGATAAAGAGTAAAGCTATCTAGAGTCAGTAGATTTTAACTAATCTAGCATAGCCTCATCTCTTAGCTATAGCTTTGAAAGCCCTATTTGCTTCTTGTTACATATATTAATCTGTCTTCGACTCCCCACGTTGGAACGACGGATCTGACGAGCTGACGTATTAAATAAATCTTTCGCAGAAGCTGGTTCAGAAACTTATTCAGACGTCTTTAAGGTTTAGAGAGCTTATTACAACTCAGAATGCGCTTATTTTGATAGCTGGGAGAAAAAAGAGGTTTCGTAAATTAATCCCTCCTTCCTTTTCATAAACAAGTACATGCTACTTCGATCCCGTACAAGCGCCTGTCCGAGGTTTATATGTAATATAGAACATTATGAAAGCTGATAAGTGCCTCGGGTGAACTTCGCGCAGCTATAAGTGCAATTGGACGTTCCTTAATCAGAGCAGATAGGCTTTCAATAGAGAGGTCGTTCGTAGCAAGGTATAGACCCGGAACTTTTAAGACGCTTTAGAGTCTATCAGCGCGAAAGAGATAATGGCATTCCGCATACAGCCTCGGAAAATCTCCTTCGTCTGAAATCTCCTTCGTCTGTGTCTGTATATGCCGGCAGACAAAAATGTCTTTATATTTAATTCATTAAGAATCGGTAAAATCACGAGAATAAGATCATTTGAATACGATCGTTAGAATATCTGAATAACATATTGTCTACGATAGGTCTGAAAAGTACGCTAGTAGCTTGCAAAGATCAAGTACTTGCCTATCTTGGATCACGTTGATTTATAAGGCGATAGACTAAAAAGCCTCTATAAATGTTCTTTTCAGGGGCTCCATCACATTTGAAGGCCGCAATTTCAAAGGCACGTTGAAGAAGTATTATGTTGTTTGGAAGTACTGTATTCCGCGTCTAGAAAGTCCACTTCGAGCCTGGAACGGATAACGACGCGAGCTGCTAAGCGTACAGGTCAGTCCGCGGAAACTCTTGGAACAAGATCCAAGATGCGGAAATGTTTATGACAGATACCGGCCAAGTTAGAGACTTCTGTAGGTTTGGATAAGGAGCAGCCGAAGTCGGTCATGAAATCTTTGTGCTCAGCCGCAACACTCCTTTCGTTCTTTGATCAAACGGAGAAACACTCTAGAGCAATAGTAAAAGTTAATAGCTTCATTCATAATGCTATATCAATGAAGCCATAGACGGTCAAGCGATCGGTACTTGAAGGGCAAGAGGCCTGGTGTCAAAAAAATCTATTTGGATTTGTGATTGAATTTGCGCCTAAGAATTATATTTCGAGCCCTAAAAGGCTTCCATCTGAACCTTATTTTACTTCCACTAACACGTTGCTATTATCCATAGGTAGCCTATTTGTTCTTGTCTCGACGAACTTCGAGAATTTAACCATCATCAACTTCATCTCATCAATCCATTCCTGAGAATACCCCTGGACTTTGGCACCGCCTGTTATTTCCGCTTGACTGTTCACCCACTCGACTAGCGAATCCGCATACTCCACTTGGGTTCCCTTCAAAGAGTGAAATGTTCTACCACATCCCAGGGTCTTGACCTTCTCGTCATACTCGGCACGCATCTCTGACTCAGAAGGCGTTTGGGCGAACCCTGCAAAAACTGCTGCCACAAGAATGGCTTGGTACTCGAACAGGGTGAAGGTCGTAGTATAAAATGGTATGCCAACGAAAGCAAGACTCGGATCTGGTATGTAAAAGATGTCCTTGTGAAGATTGTGGATTTGTGTACCATCAGTGACCTAGGTAATGAGGAAATTAGCAACGGCCCGCCATATAAAGATGATCTTTGAAAAAGAACAACAAGACATATTTCAAGATCGTCTTGAAAGGATAGTATAAAAGAAACGTTTGGGATCCCCAGTTACCTACGAGAATCGTCTCATTGGCCTCTTCTGGAGTCAAAGAATCATCATGGAGATCGAGAAGGAATGGTAGGGAAAACAAATAGCCAGTCGCAATGATGACTTTGTCAACTCCGGTCAGCACCGTACCATCTGTAAGCGTTATGTTTCCGGGAGTAGCTTGTCCATTCTTTGGAATCTCAAAACTGGAAACTCCAACAACGCGCTCGGTATTTGGTGGAACCCACTCCTTCGGGGTGTCGAATGTGCCGCCTCGGCTCGATTGGTATATCTTCTTTGCGCCATGGTGACTCTCTCTAGCAATATCCGTGGAAGACACTCCCGCGCCAATGATCAACACAGTCTAAAGCTGTTAGATAAGATATTCCCAAGTTTAGAATCCACTAACCTGGTCCTTTAGTTCGCTTGGATTTCTGTAACCTTTCGAGTGGTAGACTCGATCTGGCCAAGCAGCCTTCCAATCTTTCAGCCCGGGGATATCTGGAACTTTCGCCTAGACATAAGGAGTCAATGAAAGGAGTAAAGTGATCAACTTCATCACCTACTGCATGATAATGTCCAGAAGCTACAACAACACCATCGAATTCCTTTGGATTGTCAATTTGAGTCTTCTATGCTTGACCAACTCACCTCAACAGAACGAATTTTGCGCCCTCTATCCGGTCCTTCTCGGATTAAGGTCGTAGATCGTACTTCCCATTTGCTTCCAATCTTATGAAGTTTCTCCACTCGAGTATTGTACCTGATCAGGGGTTCAATTCCGAATATTTTCGAGTAAGACTGAATGTATTGCTGTTTGACACGGACGTTGACATAGCTCTCAGTTCCTGCTGGCCATGGGTGATCTATCATCTTTTGGAGCCCTGTTGGAATATTATTCATGAGGCCAGAGTAGGCCGGCCTGAATGCTTTCAGTAATTTCTTTTACGATATCATAATAAAGAACACTAACCCTGGAGGCGCAAATTTCAACTCTTCTAGGTCTAGATCCAGAGTGGCGTTGTCCTCTGATACTTTGGGACCCTCGGTCTCACCTTCCAACTCGGTCACAAAGTCCGCAACAGATGGTTTGATCGAAGGATATTGCGGCTCGACAGGTTTTCTCTCATCATACGTCCTGAATATATCAGTGAATACGAACAAGAGACGATTGGAGAACCACATACCAATTTCCACCTGCTGCTCTGTATCTCTCAAAACCCACAACATCTACTCCGGCTGCTAGGAGGTGCCTAGCAGAGGCAACACCGCTCTGACGAAATGTTAGTTACATAATGTTAGAAATAATTGTGGTTTGGGAAGAACTCGTCAAGTATCATTTCAAAGGAAATAGACTCACCACACCAGCGCCGATCACAGCCACGCGTTGCTTCTTATGAACCATCTTGATCTATTCACAGTGTATGGATTGAAGCGTAAGTGCTGAAAGGGGTACTTAATATAAAGCTAGACTTTATACTAAGCAATAGCACGTGCATGTATCAATGAAAAGAAAACCAGTATGATTGCACTACTAAAAGGACAATTGAACGCCATATTTGCAAACATATTCCCCACACATATTAGTATTCAGTGCTGAATAATGGTTGCCGGAGAAAACGAATTCCTCATGCTCGCAGCTTATTTCGCCATCTCGCTAACATGAACAGCCAATAAGAACAGCAAGAGCCGGGATTCGGACTTCATCTAGCTTTCGCATGATAACATCATATCGAATGGACGTATGGGTGAGCTTATGTATGGTGCAAAGACGGGGTGATTTGAACTTTAGTTGCTACTCGTGCTGGACGGAGCACGATTGGGTTATTCATTAGGACACCGCTGACATCGAGGTGATGACGAACTTATGATATTGTTTCCATTTCTGGTTCTCCGGTCATTGCCTTTTTGTCAATAATCAATACACTAGTTTTGGGAAAAGAACACTGTCATGCCTTGCAAACTGACTTGACAAACAAGGCACAAGGCGAATGAGAATCAGGTGTGTCTACAAACCCGTTTCCTCGCATAGGGAGTGTCATGCCAAGAGAAACCTCGAGGCCTGTTGTTCTCTATTTGCGCAAGATTCTTCTATGACTCAGCCTTCTGTTCCGCACTTGTAGTCTCAAGAAATTGTGTTAATATTGTGTATTTGTCTGGGTACGCTTTCCTGTGCCCAGCTCGAATCAAAATTCGGTGAATCTTGGACTATTTGGTGACCTTGAGACACGCCTGATCGCTCTGAATGGTCCATATTCATTCCTAGCAGTAGTCCTGCTCTTAATCTCTGCCCAAACCTGAACGAACGTCATATCAAGAAAGGAGACATCCACAATAGCTTCTGCATCGCCTGCTACGTGTCTTTCCATGAGGCGATGCTCAAGGATTCCGCTACTGGTATCAGATAATTAACAAATCAGTCGCGCTCAAGTGAATTGGTTGATGTTTCACCCGCTATAGCAATAGCAAGAATAAAAGTGGAAGGCAATAGATGATGATTTGATTCAGCTGCTTTTTAACTTGTGAAGGTGCGAGTTGGCATGAAGGCTTGGGTCTGGAATTTGAATTGGAAGAGGATTGAGGTAACTTCGTTGGCACTAGTTCTGCAATTATACTCCTGTTGATATCGGCTTTCAATTGCAACGAGTGTAGAATACACGAAGACAGAGAGAATCTGTGTGAACATGGGACTGGTATAAAATTATCTTGACTGGTCTTCGGTTGATCAATAAAGAGTCAAGGAGTTTGATACACAATTGAGCGATGCTGAGTGATAACTTGGAATATGAGGCACGTACTATACCAGGGTCAATGCTACTGAGCACATATTCCAAGGAACCGCCTCATTTTGGTGAAGTGGTGGTCCAGATGCATTAGTGCTGTATGTGATGAGATGCGGATACAACGCAGGATGCAGTTAAGGCAGGTCAACCATTCGCTCTCTGGGCTCTACATATGTAGATAACCTTCTTCGTGCGGACAACAATGTTTGTACATCATCATTTTCTTCAAATTATAGAGCTTCATTGGCATGCCTGCTGGGCTACTGAATATATTTTGCTGGGAGCGCGAGACGCGGTAAGCCTTGAGAATCAGTGACATCTAAGATCAATAATCGTACAGGGTGAATATCGATGGGGCACTGGATCGAACTGAGAGTCTGCATTATATGCTCAACCCGGAGTCTTCCGCTTCTTATGGGTAAGTAGCACAAGTCTCCTTGCATTTGGAGCTTCTGGTATGTTATGGTCGCGCCATATCAGAACACTATTAACGCAGAATAAGGCAGAGGCACTGATTGATTGCAAGGTGCTCTAGGGCAGAATGAGATTAGAGATTTCGGACAACAGTCTACTCTCTTGGCTCTTCTCTCCGCTCGGGGTATGATGCGAGGCTGCGTGGGCTACTCGCGATGGAAGACGAGCTCCTACGACGTTGAAATCATAGGTTGGTAAGAGTGAAGTTTAAGCCAATGTCTATGAAGCCTGTGCACGTGTAGTGGTTGACGACGAAATATGTTGCAAAGACGCCAAGCTGGACAATACACGATATCCACGAGTTCAAAATGAAACGACGATACCGTAGAAAATAGTCGAAGATTTCTATTTTTCTTGGTCAGAATACCACGAGATTGCTAGCTCGAATTTCAGTATTACTGCTCCAACACATCAAGATAATTGACTTCTCCTAGGGTAAGAGCATCAAGAATTTGCAACGCGAATCCGTATGTAGGGCAACGCTTTCGACGAGTGGTTCAGTCTTTTTAGGACAAGGCAGATATAATTCTTAATAATGTTTACGGTCCTTCAAATACCGCAAAATGACCTAGCACAGGTGGTTCTCTCATCTGATCTTACAAAAACGAGTGAAGTGTTGGATCTGATTGATAGGGTACACGCGAGAGAATCGTGTTTATCTCTCAAACTGTTGGACCTGATATAGCTATGAAGACCCTTCTTCTTACTATGGCTATAATAAGAGGATATGATAAGTCTCTCTCTACCTTCCTGCTAAAGCTATTTGATCCCCATGTTACTATCTAGTAGTCAGAATAAGGTCTAAATCCCCTGCTGCTACTATAAGCAGTAGTAAATCAGGTCAATAGTTTTTACCATTGGAAAACTCGACTTAATTGTACTAAAGCAATTCAGTTTAGATTTGAGCTTACCTTTCATAGGTGGTATAGAAATGTGGCAGAAGTCAGACTTGAACCACCAATCGAAAGCACTGATGTGGGGATATCTGATAGCTTTCAAGAGATCGGAAATCGGCAAAGTAAAAGATAGGTCTATATGTATTAAATTGATAGAAATCTTGTTATAGAAAGGCGACAAGTGCTCTTTACAAAATGCTTTAGAACCGATATAGCGGTATAGCCAGCAAGCGATGAAAACTGAAAATTAGTAGCTTGACTATAAGTCAGCAACAGCCGAACTACAGCTAAGCGGAAGTTTTCCCAAGACCAGAGAAGTACTGTTACAAAAATCGCACCCAGGGGTTCTTTTTTATGCTAAATGTCCAAGCCCCTATTTAGTCCTCAAGGATTTGCCCGTCATCGCCGTGACAGCGCAACAAGATTTCGGATTTTCCGAACTCCCCAAACTTGTCCCACTCAAGAACAACATCAAATAACCCCCAAAAATGCCACGGCAATGTGATACAAGACACAATCGTTATCATTCTCTTGCTTCAAGACGCCGGAGTCGAATATCGCAGTAAAAGTCTCGCAGTTCGTCGGTAATGCTGGTATGAGCTACACAGCCCTGCACAATTATCTAACCATCACCCATTCCGGCAACAAATCAACGTTGTCATACATACTTGGTAGGATCAAAGTAGCTGACAAATCTCGTTTCAGCCGGCCTCGAGAAGACGTTACGTCTCCTACAATCCATATCCCAGGTCGTCGGAGCCAATTTGCTACCAGCCGCTGCTGCACCATGGCTTCGGGCTCGAGCACAGTTCGCCCTCGGTATGTCAGATCTCAGTGCCCAACCCAACACTAGAAGCTCGAACTAACAGAATGTCAGGACGCCGCTATCTCCGCTTCCTGAAATTCATCGATGCATTTTCGCTTGCTTTTGAGACCCTTTCGTCCCGTAGTGGGGTTGTAGCGTTTCTGGAGTTTGGAAAGTGGAGTTGTTTGGGCATGTTCTTGTTGTTGGAGAGTTGTACTATTGTAAGTTGCTTGTAATCTCTACATTCCTAGACTTTGGACAAAACCAGTATCTGGAAGGAGGAAATCACATGGAATCTGGCGAAGACATGAGGTAATAGTGTTCGATGCTAATGGGAAGGGTAGCTGTATGCTATGGGTGTTTACCGCACTAGCTGGGCTTCATGGCTCTTTGTTGAAGCTGTGAAGTTTTGGTTTTATTCCTTGTGCTTTGGGATATTACGAGCAATTTATGAGCTGTGGAACTTGAGCTGGGCTGGCACGTCGCATAGCACGGAGGCCGAGGGAGGGAGTGGAAAGGTAGCGGGGAGAGTAGCGCTAGATGAAGACTCTGGAAGGAGGCAGAGGACTTTGCAAAGACAGATTGCCATGAAGAAGCTAGTGATTGAGGGTTGTGATTTATTCACCCCTGGAGCTGTAACAGGGTGGCTGGTGGTCTCATCTGGCAACGTAGGGATGCTGTGCTTGGTAAGTACGGTATTTGCAGGAGCTGATGTTTGGGACGAAATTCTAGGCACTTAGTATTCATTGGTATTTCAATTGGATATTTACAACATTAGTTTAAACTTGAAAAGATTCCTAGCTTCAGAATCATTCTTCTGTATCATGGCTTTTCTTCCACCAGAAGTCGCACTCTTTCTTCACCCATTCACTCCCCAGCATCTGTGCGGCAATACCAACACCGGTTCCTCCTGCCCGCTCATCATTCCCCTTGCCAAATGTCATCACCCCCTCACTCTTTCGATTATACTTCTCCCACTTTGGCCGATCAGCGAAACGTCCCTGGATAGCGTTTGGATCTCCTTGTGTTATGAAGCTCGTAACATAGGCATGATACTTTCCGGATACCTCCCTCTGGGCCTCGCTGATACTGGTGACCTCGTCTTGGAAATCCTTGTAGTAAATATTATCGCCATGGTTGGCACCACCTTTGACGGTCTTGTTCAGAGCCCAGTGGAAAACATACACTGGTGGTTCTTGGAAACTCGATGAAATGTCGGCCGTTTGACGAACAGGGCATACATATGCATATTGTGCGTAAGAAGCTTCAACACGCTTGAATTGAGGTCCAACTCCAATAGCTTGCAAGTCCCTGGTATCTTTGTACGTCTCATCCACTGCTGGGTCGGCATAGAGAGCGTCGATTGTGTCCGAATCTTCGGTGGTGTAGTGTGGTAACAGAACATTCCAGAAACTAATGAAGTCTTCCCCGTTAGTAGTCGAGGCTGGAACGTAATATGTTCCTTCGTTGGTAACATGTCCGGTCATTATTGGGACTTGGTGCCACTTCCCACTTGCCCATGCATCGATCGGACATTGATGGATGATCTCATTATCTATCACTGGCTGAAAAGCCCAACGAAGACTCGGGTTATATTGATCGAACACAGCTGTCGAGGCCGCTACGACCACTTTCTCAGGCTGAGAGCGCAAACATGAAGTTATTGAATCTCTGGGGACATCGATGCAGCCAGCTTCGGAAACGAAGAGAGCAAATTGGTCCTCGTGGACTTGAGCATCGTAGGGGTGAACGGCACGGGAGGTAGGGGCTCCGGATTCAATGACTGCTTTGTGGAAAAGAGGCGTTACTCCTTCCTTGTAATTGAGGATGTGGTGGCCAATCTGCACATGAGTCAGTAAGAGTAAGTAAGATCTTACAATAAAAGTCGGAAATTTTGGTGGCTCACAGAGTGAGCACCAGCTGAGAGTCCAAATATAGTGACATCATTTTTATCACCTCCAAACGCTTCGATATTATTCTGGACCCATTGAAGCATAAACACTTGATCGTGTAGTCCGATATTGACTATGTCTTCTTCGTACGTGAGTTTAGACGGCAGGAAACCGAGAGCACCAATTCTAAACCTATAAGCATGGTTTGGTATCGAAATGTGGCGAAATTGACCTGTAGTTGAAGCTAATTCCGATAAAAGGACTTTCTGACCAGCCTACCATTGAGCCAGTATTATGCATCATTGCTATATTTATCAGCCCCACTCTTCTAAGTATCGAAAGTAGCCTTTCATCGGTAGTTGGCTTCTGTCTGAAGATGTTCACGGTCATGCAATCCTCGCTGTTTGGAGCGCTTTTGCCGCTGAGCAGCTGCTTGCCTGGACATCTGCCGATAGTTTAGGACCTATTCATCCCGGGAAAGTGAATATCAAAGTTACATTGGACCATATGCTTGAGCTTTGATTGTCCTGTTTGATCTCGGTAACGGCACTGCACGTCTGAATCTCCTCTGACCGATAGGTGCCTCAGCGTAAGGTAGTCCCATAAAAGCATCGATTGGCGCTGGGAATCTATGATCTAAAACAGTCCCAACAATGAGCCCTTGTGCGATCTTCACTTGAGGAAGTAATGGAGGATTCCAAGTTGGGGGAAAATAATCCCGGAACCAGGTGGAGAAGTATACATACATGCCAATGATAGGCAATGCAGCTAAGAAAATCATTTGCGCGGGAGACGGCATTTTGTCTCAGAAGTGAAGATATCCCAGTGCTTTGGGAATTCGTTGGTGATGTCTTGTTTCAAAGACAGCTTCGAAAGGTTGAAGTATTCTTACGCTGAGCTCAGCATATAAATTCGTGAGTCGCTCCACATCTTGCCCGGCGGGCACCCACTCGGATTATCCGAAAATATTCATGACATATTAATTTCAAGTAAACAATCCCAACGGCTTTTACGTTCAAGTACCCTACAATAGTTCTCATTCCACTGATTGCACACACGGGCAATTCTCTTATTTTCGCCACGAACTGCTCTCTCTGACTGGAAGTTGTGGAACAATTCTTCCCGCAATCATCTTCTCAAGACTAGACCGAGGCTATTCTGCCTTGCTTAGCGATGACTACTCAGGGGTAAAAATCTCTGACCTAAGACGACGCAAGAGCTCCATCGGCGTCTTCATGTCATCCAAAACCACTATTTCTTACACTTGTGGGCGGGAGCCAATATGACAGGGTTAGTGCCCGAGGAAGTCGACTACCCGAGCCGTTGACACAATAAATATGGGAACGTCAGACTACTGAAGTCGTGCAGCAGTAAGGGGGCGGCTTGAACAAGTGTCTTCGGGCCTTCCTATGATAAGTGGTTCGAGGACTGTTACAGCAGGAATCTTAGGGACCCCAATATCTCCCCTTGCCGCCGCACGTTCGTAGCCTGGTAATTTCTTCTGACGGGAGCCACGAAGCGTACTAAAGATAACGTGTTCCCCAGAACTCGGAATCTTCCTGAACTCAATGAACAGTCTTTTTGTTGCAGATCGCAGATCATTACTGCGTATATACCCGCTTTACAACTTGGCTTACATCTGCCATCCATCTGCTGGGATTTCCAGGCCCGTTTCACACGTGCTGAGGTATGGAGCTCCATGTTATCCTTGTGGATATCAGCAGTCTCAGCCCACATTTCATTGGATATCAAACTCAAAATCCGACGCTACGAAGCCGATATTACTCTCAAGTGCATTATTATCAGAGGGACTTCCGGACCACTTCCTAAAACTGCATTTGACAGATGATTCTATAACGGCTAGACCTTTTCAAGTGCCTGAGCCCGATGACGAGCTAGAATTCACTGAGAATATAGCTCCACTACCAGGGATTCGGTATTAAGATCCTCTATCAGCTTTGCTGGGATGGATATGGTAGCGAGGAGGCAGAATCTTGCAAAATTCAATTGCTGTGGGCAGGAGACTGAGCTCCGTAAGACATGCCAAAATTCTCCATATATCATGTCCCGTTTCTTAGTTCAATAAGACGCTCGCCGTCACATAAGTCAACGAAGTATTCCCCAGACCATTGCACGAGCTCTGCTCTCGAAGTTCGACATCTTGAATCCTTCATTATGGCAGCAGACAATCGAGGGCCCGAAGTTGCTGGTGTGGCAGGACTGTTCCTGGCTTTGACCACTATCACAATTGCACTACGATGCTACTGTCGTGCTTTCGTGGTTAAGTCATTCGGTTGGGATGATAATGCTGCGATTGTCGCTTATGTGCGTAATGTTCTTAAGCCTACGATATAGCCTCAAGCTGACACGTCTAGTTCTTCTTTGTATTCTTTTGTGGATTTGTATTCACTGGCGTCAGGTACGGCACCGGACAACATGCTGATGCCCTTCCGCCTCAAATGATCCCTGTTGGATTGAAGTGGTGGTGGGCTTGCGAGCCTGTCTACGTTCTATCCAACATGGCACTGAAAGTGAGCATCGGAATCATGCTGTACCGTATTGCAGTCTCCAAGATTCACAGGGTTATCATTTGGACAGTGATGATTGTTCATACCGTATACGGCACTTTCTTCTTCTTGCTCTTCGTACTACAGTGTCGCCCTAGTGCGTACTTCTGGACCAAATATACGGGAGGCAAAGGTAGCTGTATCAATCCCATCATTACAGTCGATGCTACGTATGGATATTCAGCAGTCTCGTGCTGGACCGACTGGACGATGGCAATTTTACCAGTCTTCCTGATTTGGAATCTTCAGATGAATATCAGGACGAAGATATCGGTTGCTATGATCTTATCAATGGGTGCTGTTGCATCTACGGCTACGATCTTTCGCATTCCGTACGTCAAAGGTCTAGCCAATGAAGCAGATTTCCTATATGCAACGACCGATGTAGCCATCTGTAAGTAGTTTGAATGTATGATCGTTAGGCAAGTTGGTCGTTGGCTAACCATTCTTTCGCATAGGGTCGATTGTTGAAACAGGAATCGGGATTTTTGCATCAGCTTGCGCCACACTTCGACCCCTCTTCCGCGATTTCTTCCAACGCAATCGTCTAATGGGTGGCTCCTCGACACAGGGAGTGGGTGCCTGGCCAGCATCAGGAGCGCACAAATACATGCGCAGTAAGAGTAACGGCGCTGGAGAGGAGTTCGGATTGAGGAGCGATATTGGCATGCACAATGGCGTAACGACAACTATCGAAAGCCATAATGAAATCGACGCGGAGAAGAATATGAATGGGGTGAGGAGACAGGAGAGTGCGAGGGCTCTGAATAAGCAGAGCAAGTGGGGAAATGAGACGGTGCTTCGTTTGGGTGATAGTGGTAGTGAAGATGGATTTGATTGGGAAAGCGGGATTAGGAAGACGACTGTCTCGACGCAGGTTGCTGATGTATGATTTGCTTATATTGGTCTGATTGGCAGTATCAGGAAAATCACTGGTGTATTGGGACATTGGGATGAGATTGGTGTACAAAATGCTTTCAGCACAGGAACATAGAAACATCGGTACTTACTGATGATTAGAACGGCGCGCATCGAGCTGGTAGCAACAAGACAGCTTGGAGAGATTGGTTAGCGACTCCCTCGCTTGATTTGGGGAGGCGGCGCTTCGGTATCTTTACATTCGTGGCGTTGAGTCTCGTTCCAGTAGTGTAAGAATGGAAGCATTCATTCTAAGTTGGTAGAGAGACAGAACGCTGTAAACTAGCATGAGTCGACAGAACCTTGTCAAACACAGTTAATACTAGAAAGAATTTCCTTCCATCGAGCCGCAAATTCACGGATTCATGTTTACCGGTAGTAACGTACACCTAATACATATATTCAAAAGACAACTGTGCCTCTACTCGTCAGTAAAATACTAAAGGCAACCGACGAGTGTAGACTACCATGGGAACTTTCTTCTTAGAGCATTCCAGAATCCTAAGCTATCAAAAGACGTTGCTTAATACTCAAAGATTGATAAAGAATTGGAATACCGAAATTCCTTATCATATAGGAGATCTGAATAGCTTCGTATATATACCTACAGTCGTCAAGGATTCGCGTCTCATCGAGCCATTGCCCTAAATGGATAACCATATCCGAACATTAGCCGAGCTGCTTTTGGCTTAACAAAGAAAGTACAGTTTTGTTGCACGTCGTAAATCTCCAATGGTACGTGATGACATTACGAAAGTGCCAATTCTTGGATGATGGGATTTTATCAAATATCCTTGAGTATCTAAGTACCTACCTATGCTCAGGTGAGTTCGTAGTTTCTGGTGGCTTCGTAATGGAATGGTTTTGTCGCACGTCGTAATCATTCAATGTCACGGAAATACTTGATGACTTTACTAAAGTGACAATCTAAAATATTGAGTCTCCTGGCCGCTTTCGTTCTGCATCAGGTCAAGGCAATCTATTCTAAGAGAGAGACACTACACGCTCATGTTTTCATCAAATCACGTACGGTAGCCTGCTTCGGCGAGTAGGTTTCTTTGGTCCAAGGCAACTCATTGGAATTGTCACAATGAACCAGAATCGTCTCATTCCTTGCTGTATTACCCTTTCAATTACAGTCTTGAAAAGCAGGTTGCTACAGCTAACTCTAGGTGCAATATGCCTCTAGGGCTACAAGTTCTATTGATGAAACATAAATTTATAAAACGATATTTCACATGAGCATCTGATAGCACTACTGCTAAACCTTTTTTCCTTATCCAAACGTACAACCAATAAGTCATTTTGAGATTATATTTTCTCAACTGAAAATCCCCGCTACCCTTCCGAATACAAGTCTATCAATTCAAAAGCGCTAGAAACGTGATATACTGACCCTAGACTCTGGATCTGACAGACCGTAACCAAGAGCGCACAATCCTCATATGAACAGATTGACTTTTGTAGCAGTATTCTATACCGTCCAAATCTTAGAGCCACGAACATCGCCGATGCCTTAAAGACAGGTTACTCAAATAGCTACACTCTTTACATAATTTGCAAGATCATGGATAGTTCGTCAGATATCGAGTAGAGCATGGGTGGTTTGTCTGTAGACGGCTAGCTACATAAGCGAGGAAAGTTTATTTTGGAATCCATAATGTCCATCACCGCGGGTCGGGATGTCAGCGAGGTGCAGCATCTCACAGAGTTACAAATGGAACGAATATGCTGGTCTTTGATAAGGTATTCTATTCATTCGTGAAGACATGATAAACATCGAGTCCATCTGTCAGCAAGTTGCAGGCTGTCATTTCACAGACAAAGAAAAGATTGAGTCGTTTACTGCCAACACCTACAGGAATTTCTTTATTCGCAAAAACCTAATACTCGTCCTGCAACGCTATCCCATTCCTCGTCCCATCTTCTGCTTCCTTCCTTAATTGCTCCCTTCCTCAACTTCGCCAGCTGCTTTCCTTCGATCTCACTTAATAATTCTTCTAGCACTTCTGCCAACTCGATACTGGTTACGAAGGACCTTCCATTGATGCCATCTTTCACTAACTCTCCCCAGCTTTCATAGTCCCCGTATCCTACAACTGGCAGGCCAGCTCCAAACATGTCCACGACTTTCATGGGAAGATCGACTCCGCTGCTACTCATGTGTAAACACACTCCCAAATCCGCACATGCTAATAGCGTTGCATAATCTTCTGCCCTTAGCCAGGCTGTACTTATGGTAACACTATCCAGTTTAGAAGCCTGTGTGAGGGTTGCTATTTTGTCCAGGTACGTCTGTTTCTGAGGACCTTTGCCAGTGATGATGGCAAGGATTGGCGGGAGTTTCGTTGAAGAGGCAGCATAGGCGCAGAGTGCCTCAAGAAGCAAGCTGAAGTCCTCATCCGGCGTCCATGACGTACTGCTCACTAACAACTTTGTTCTCCCCGCCATTATATCCTCTGCATGCTTCTGGCTCTCCGGTATCCTCTGTAAAAAGGATCTTCGGTTATCTTGATTTGAAATAGGCTGGAAAATACTTGCTGGTCTGTCGTGGAGAGTCAAAATTTGGGACTTGACGCTGTATGGTTTATGCCGAAGCTGCTTCTGCATGGCATCTGTTACGGTAAACGAGGCGGTAGGCGCCCAGCTCCCTAAGAGCGCTTCGTAGTATTTGGAAACAGTCACAAACGGATGCTTCTCGCCTCGAGTGCCAGCCAAGATTGTCCAACCATAGTTATGCCAATCAATTATGAGGTGGGTGTTTCGAAGAAAGCAGATTATATATGCGACGAAAAGAGTAGGAATTGAAGGAGGATTCTGTACTAGCAGCCATCGTGAAGCTTTGGTTCGGTATGCGAGAATATGGAACAAGCTCCATATCTGCCAAAGAACCTTCAATGGTCCTGCGATAATGAAAGGAAGCTTGTTCGATCGAAGAAGTGGTGGTGGTGGGGGTAGAGGTATGATGGTAATGAGGGGATTATCGATGAGGCCAGGATGTAGAGTAGATTCTGAAGACTATCAGTGAGCAGACACGACGTAGTAATTGAAACGCTTACCCAGATATCCAATCACATCCACCCTTCCGCCATGTTTCGCTATGCTCATGGCATGGTATTGCATCCGTGGACTGCGCCCAATATCTCCGAGAACCAGCACTTGGACGGAGATCTTGGGCTCATTCACATTACCTGTTATAGTTTCTCTCGGCGGCGAATGCTTGACATACTGACTTGGTAACATGATCAGGACAATTGTCAGAGTCGTTGAAGCCAAGACTGCGAGTGTCAAGAGAACTTCCAGCATAATGACGCAGCTTCAAGGAACGGGTGCAAATTCGAGGAATATGGCCAGGCAGAAAAGTAGATCACCTTATCGGTTGTGGCGCCATAGCCGAGGATAAAGCCCGTAGAAAGCGGAGAGACTTTAGATGGAATGTGTGGACTAGAAGTATATGATTCTTGGTGTTTTGGACTGAAACGTGAAGTAATCTATCCCAACTTTTGGTCAGCCTGGCCCGCCTGGTCTTCGCTGTCAGTTTGCACAAAGGACAAGCGCAAGCGCTGCATCGGAACTAAAATGCGGAGGTCAGAACCCCTGATCCATGCTCGTGACAGACGGCACTAGCGACCAAATGCAGCCTATCACCTTCCCAATCTGTTAGTCTTTACGGGTCTTCCGTATCCCGCCAAGGAAGCGTCAGGGGCAAGAGCAACAAGTCAATCAACACCAGACGAGAAGGGGAAGGACGAGAGAAAGAAGGCAAGAAGGCAGGAAGGCAGGAATACCAAGACTAGGATAGGACTAAGAGCATCCTGGACGGCCCGCTGAGGGTTTCGATTGTTCGTTCCTTCCTTTCAGACATTCACCCTTCACCCTTCCAAATCCCGTTGCGAATCCCCTCAATCTTCCCAGTGCTACCATCGGCTACCTCACACACAACAAGGCCAATTGGACGGCTGTCAATCTTTCCTTCTTCCTTTCACACCGACTCCGCTGTATCGCATACCCCACTACCACGGCCTCAATTGATACTCGGACCATAAAGGAGATTGCATTGCGTAAAGACAGCGTATGCGGTGGGAGAGGAGAGAAGGATCTTACACGGCCTTCGCAGCTCGACTCGACCTGTCTGAGGGGCTGTTGATCTCTAGAACTCGGGATGGCCTCGTCTTATGTTCTGCCCGCGTCGGCAATGACCCATAACCATAGCCATAGCCATGGACATACACACCTCCATTCGCACTCCCACTCGCACTCGCCCTCACCAAGTCGACCACATGCTGTCAGTCCCCAGAAGACTTTGAGATCAGAACGATCAAACAGCAGTCCGCATTCGCTTTCACACTCCGAACCACATCTTGATCATGCACATACACAAAGCAACCATGGTCATAACCATAGCCAGTCGTCGAGCCGCGGATACAATTACATGCGAGATCAACAATCATCTCAGTATCTCCCAACTCCTCCCAACAGCAGCGGCATGTCGCCCATTTCGGAGTTTCCACCACACGCGTACCATCCTGAACCATCACCTGCGCTTTCCCATATGGGGTCCTTCGAACCAGCGCTCAATTCTGTCAACGTGATAGCCCATAGCCATGAGCACCTACATAACCCTGCTCCGCATGTTGAGCAACCACGGTCCAAATTCACGAGCATGATACTACCTTTTGCCCTGCGTTGGCCCATCATACATACTATACTGGCAGACAAAGACTCCCGCAGGATTTTCTACTTCATGTCATTGAACTTTGTGTTCATGATAGTCCAGGCTTGCTATGGCTATTTGACGGATTCACTTGGACTACTTAGTGATAGTATACATATGTTCTTCGACTGCTTGGCTCTTGGAGTTGGATTATTTGCTGCTGTTGCCAGCAAGTGGCCACCAAGTGAGCGGTTCCCATATGGCTTTGGAAAGATTGAGAGTTTATCGGGATTTGGAAACGGTGTGTTCTTGATGTACGTGAAAATTCTCCTGGCGATGGCCAATGACTAATATACTCCAGGTTAATCAGTGTTGAGATTATGATTGAAGCAATCGAGAGACTATCGGATGGAAGAGAGACGAAACGGCTAGTAGAACTATTTGTGGTTAGTGCCATGGGGCTTGCTGTCAACCTGGTGGGCATGGCATGTTTTGGACACCACGGACATCATGGACATGACCACGGAGGACATAGCCACGGTCACGGACGCGATCGCGGACATAGTCATTCTCACTCGCACGAAAAATCACATTCCCACGAAAAGGAGCGCTCACACGCCCACCATGATCACGAACATTTGCACGATCATGGCCATGGGTGCAAAGACAGCCACAGTCATACTCCTCTACTTTCCGACTCTCCTCCTCCAAAGGTACATGCCCATGTTGGCCATGCTCACTCGCACGACAACGAAAACATGCACGGCATCTTCCTTCACGTCCTTGCGGACACCATGGGAAGTGCTGCAGTCATGGTATCTACGGCACTGATCTACTTTTCTGGATGGAATGGATGGGATCCTCTTGCCTCCTGCGTTATTGCCATCCTGATCTTCCTATCCTCCATCCCTCTTATCAAAAGCAGTGCAAAAAAGCTACTTCTCACAGTTCCTGACGAGATCGAGTACGGACTTCGGGACACACTCGCAGGAGTCAGTGATCTGCGAGGGGTGGGCACTTACACCGTGCCAAGATTCTGGATGGGCGATAAGAATACAGACAGCGAGAGCGAGCAAGTCCTCGGTGTCATTCACATTGTTGCCACACGAGGTTCAGATCTTGACGATGTTCGGGAACGAACTCGAGATTTCCTTCTTAACCACGGAATTGATGTGGTGGTACAAGTCGAAAAGGTCGAGGACTCGAGCTGTTGGTGCGGAGGAGCGAGCAATCAATCACCAAACCCGTCTTCGTACTAGCGATTTGCGTAATTTTTCTAGGAGTATGGCATAAGGTTTCTTTGAATAGTTATATATATGGGTAGCAAGGATACATATTTTGGATGGGAGGCTTATAGGATCAGAAGGGATGGGAGCTTGCATTATTTGTTGATTTGCGTAGGCAGACAGACTTCGCTAGTCTTGCAGCACCTAGATAGGAGTTTTCTCAGGACTTACAAATGATACCACGTACACCACACCCTTGCCCCTACTCTCATAAGTATTCTCATGTTGCAATACTACTTACTCAAAAGTAGAAGATGTCTAATAAGTGTCCCGATTTTTTATTCACATCTCGCCGCGAAATAAGACCACAAATGTGCCTTTCTGAATACGCTGCTTCATGATAAGCCGCAAACCGCGCCTATGGTAATTTGAAGTTAGGCAAGGCGAAGCTAAAAACGGATAGATATGGCTCAGGATCTAGCATCAAATCCAAGATCATGTGATTATCACGGCACATTCCCAAAGGAGAAATGAGTCAATAGCTAATTATTGGTAACTTTGCCTAAAGACCAAGTTTTTCAACGACGTCGGGCGTGTCCAATCGCTTCGCCGCAAAACGAATTTTCCTAGCCATAATCTCCTCCTTGGCCTCAGATCGTGCTGAATACATACGAAATCCGACTCTCGAATGGCTTCGTGTTAGGTCCAAAGATCTGCTTGTCCATTCTGTTCCACTCAGGATGATTGATGCCGTCAATCCAATCGTGCGGCTCGACAGCTACGCAGCCATTTCTCTGGACGAATCCATTCGACGCTGGACCTCCTTGGGATTTCTTGAGGGGGTTGGAATCTGATTTGAAAACTTTAGCTTTTGATCCTTTAACGAGCGAAGAAAGAAGGAGGAGAAAAGGTGAGAAGGAGAGGAGGACGACTTACTGCCTATCCAGTAACACGAGTATATCAGAACGGCCTCCTGATCACTGTATAGATCCCACTTAATGCCACTCCAGTCACTACTTAGAGTCGCAATCGGCTTTTCCGCCTCAGCGTCCGTACGATCAACAATCCATTGATTGTTGTACCCCGAGCAACCAGATCCCGTTCCACAATTTCCTACCCCTAATGAGACAGGCGGGTAAGCAACGGGTACATTGAGTGTTTCGAAAGAGGGACAAATCATCTCAAGAATGTCTCTCGAGAGGTTCAAAAGTTACGTTCTAGGATTGAGTGTTACTCACATTCCTTATCACCAGAACTAGCACCAATCTGTTTCGGCTTCGTCACGAAATCATTCACGCCCCCTCTCTTAACATTAGGCAGAAGGCCACTAGATTGCGTCCCCGCGTCGATACCTATCATACGTTTCCCAAACGGCAAATGCAACGTATGATTCAGAACCAAATCCGTGTGTGGGTTCGCGAATGCGTCGAGATTCCAGTACGGGTGGGTAGTCAGCATGATAGGCGTCTTGTGCTCGACTGCTTTGGCGGATAGTTTCGTGGTCCATGTGTTGGCTGTCAAGGTGTGCGTTACTTCGCCGAGAACGAGACCTGGGAAGCCAGGTGAGGAATTGCCCTCATCGCGGATCGTGAATGTTATGCTGGATGCGGTGACTGAGGAGACGTTGAAGGTGCGCCGAGACCAGCCGTTCAGGCCGCTGTGGAGAGTGCCGTTGCCGTCGTTTTTTTGGGTGTAGTAGCGGGTGCCGTCGATCATGTAGGAATGGTTTGCGATACG
Source organism: Rhynchosporium graminicola (assembly GCA_900074885.1). NCBI lineage: Eukaryota > Fungi > Ascomycota > Leotiomycetes > Helotiales > Ploettnerulaceae > Rhynchosporium > Rhynchosporium graminicola. Next base: position 308,404 of record FJUW01000020.1, read on the forward strand.
GTTTGTGTAGCGTCCTGGATAGAATATTTAGCATGTATATTCATTCCTCCATATCTCGAAGTCTGGAGGAAGAAGGAATCTGCTTCTCAAATCTCTGTCCAACGAAATGTATTTTGGGACGATATAGCATACCTGGAACGGCGCCATATTCCGGATGATGGGGATCAACGGGATAGAATGTTGCGTTGTCATATCCTAGAATTACATCGCGTTTGACTCCGTTACGATCGGAAACTACCAGACTGGTGATAGCTGCTGAGTAGGGAATAAATTTCGCTGTGATACCCGGAGCTGATAGTGTGTAAGTCCCATCGTGGCCAGGTCCTGTTACCGACGCTGAATTAGCGAGGCCAAATAGTGGCAGCAGCAAGGAGGCGAGAAGTGGTTTGATCATCTTCCGACTTTCTCAGCAGCTCTGAAGCATACGAAGAGGATCATCTGCAGCTATCTGGAATTGTAGAGCCCTTAATAAAGAATGCATATGAGCTTGGGATATAGTTTTATGTGGGTCTATAGTTGTAAGGAAGAAGCCTGAATAGCATGCACATCGTATGCAAGAGTATATTAATACCCCTGAGGGAGAACCACTTTAGATTAACGTCCGATGAGACTAACTTTACATGGTTATACATGCTTTGAGGTCGAGGCAAGTACGGAGTAAATATGCAGGAACAATTTTCCATCTGCAGAGACCGCTTTCCGGAGGAACTGTCTCGAACGAGACAACCAATATGTAATTATTGGTAAATACATAAATCTCGTGGAAGATATTGCATTTCTTCCAGAATTGAGTTGGTATACGGAGTGGTCTGATCTTTCCGAAACTACCGATATTACTTGCTAGCATATGCCGGGATCGTGGAAACTCAGCCTGTTCTACCCCGTGATTGATAGAACTTTGAATAAATTCGGTTCATTACCGTAAAGTGGTCGGAGAGCAAAGTATTCGGCAAAGTCAGGAGACTATGATAATGGTGTAATTGAATATTGGAGAAGTGCCATGGCTTCGAGTGTTACAGATTTGCGTTTTGTTGTGAACAGTGTTTGTTTACGGTGTGTCGAGTTGGTGTGCAGGTTGGGGAGATGGTGCAGAGTGTAAGGAAAGTTGTGTTAATTGGCGTTTTGATAGAAGTTCATTTGGTCGGGTTGAAGTCGTTCATCAGATTTGTTTCGTAAGCGCATCTGCTGCTGGTGTCATTGTTGTCTGGAGGAAGATATGCCCGAATATCTACGCCGCCAAGTTTCATTTACCTTGGCGGAGCTAATCTCAAAGTGGAGCTATTAGCGAGATCTCTTTTGCCTTGTTGGTGCTATGGCAGCGGAGAAATTGACGAATATTGCTAGAAAGGCAAGTAGAGAAAGTGTGAATTGGGGGTTGTCAAACCATCTCAAATCCTTTAGACAGTTTGCAGACTGTCTATGATCGGAGGTGTCACCACGAAGGAGCGAGGTGGTCACAAGTGACCATACCTTTACAGAAAGTCAAACCTGCTGCCCGTGAACCGCTGAGCAAGAGAGCAGCTCTTCAGGTGCAGTGCTAAAAAACACAATCCAAGACATGTCTTTGCAGAAGCTACCATCAACCTCAGCACACGCTTCTATTTGACACCAATACCCTAGCAGTGAGGGCTCGTAGGAAAAGGCAGTCTCCGGTGAAGTCGCGAGACGATGTCCACATAGTCCTTATCAGTATCAGCAGTGAGAATGCCATGTCGAACGAAGAAGTCAATCATGACACTCGCGCTTGACGGTTTGAACTTTCCTTCCCCCATGGCTTCTTGTACTTCCTGTACACTCATCAGATGGAACGCATTGATATCGTCATCCACAGGCTTCACAACCATATCCGCAGCTACTTCTAAGTCAAAGACAAAGAGGACCCCAGGGTTCATCAGCCCAATTTCGCCACCAGCTCTGACGTCGCTGATGTTGAACCATGTTACGGTTCCTCCGGGCTTCGCGTGGTCCCGAATGAACTTCTCATCGATCCCGGCCTCTTCTGAGGCTTCACGAACCAAACACTCGAAAGCATTTTCGCCGGCTGCGATTCCACCGGCTACAGCGTTATCCAACATTCCTGATTAACGCGTTAGCGCAATTCCCGTCAAGACAAGCAAATCTCAATTCGAATCTGGTGGACCAAAATTATGGGCATTTATTCTTCGAACAATACATGCAGAGATAACGGAGAATATTACCTGGATATGTCGACTTGTTGATGTTCCTTTGAGGTATCCAGAACTCCAGGCCCTCTTTTGTTCTAGCAAAGATTGTCATATGAACACCCTGCCCTATTATGCCAAAGAGAGAACTAGCTGAGCGTTCAATGCCGATTGGAAAGTTGGCTCCTACGATTGAATACTTCTCGTTTCGCTTCTTTCCCAATTTAGGGAAGCTCTTCGAAGATCTGGCAGTAGTGAGGAGTGTGTCGATACTGCTACTACAAATTGTTTCCCAAAAAGGGCCGACCTTCTGAACTAGATGGACCTCTTTCTTCGCATGGTCAAGCCGAAAGTCCTCATTCCAGGGCATAGCTTCCACAACAGGGTCTAGCAAGAACCCATGGGGCCTATGATCGTTAGGTAGGAAGAACTTCCATAACGAGTTTACTTGCTCCTCATAAGCGGCAGTCACGCCAATCTTAGGATATGGAAAGCTGTAGAGAGGATTAGGCAAGGATAATAGTATTGGTTGATCAAGGATAACTTGCTTGTCACAATCTTCGATGACTTGGAGGTTGGTCATCCTTTCCCGAGCCATGGATGCGTTGACCTCAATCATGATAGCGTCTCGCAGTACAAATATTGGAAATGGTAAAGGACCGCGCCACCAGTGATGATGGAAAGCACCTTGGGAGACTCCAACCTATGCACTTGTGAAATGATCCTTCGCCAGTGTGATATTTGGTGCAGTGTAGACATAGGCGATAACGAAGTTGCACGGAGCAAGGTTTGAGAAATCCGTTGCAGCTTTACGGATCCGTTCGTATTTATGCTCGGTTGTGTTGTGTTTGTGAACGGAACAGAACGTTGACATTGGTCGCGCAGATCACCACTTATCAGGGGTCATGTGACCTTGATTTCTTCTGCCATTTTATTTAGTGGAAGTAAGGTTGTTTAATGTGTCAGAACGTGAGAAATGTTATGGTTCGGTTGATTGCAGCTATGAGCATGAATTTTAATGTTCTTGGCCAAACTCTAGGTAAAACAAGTCAGATGCTGCCAAGTCCCTGGTCACTAGGGCTATTTGCCAGCATCCACATCTACAGCATGAGAGTTGAAAGACGGGGGGTATTTTGTACGACATTGAAGCTAAATCAAAATCTTATGATTGACCAACATTTACTGAGCTAACCAACAATCTTACTGGAGAGTGTCTAAATGCTAATACTCGAACACTCGATATTATGCAAAACTGCCGTGAAACCCTGAAACGCAGATGAATATATCATCCTATTTCATAATCACTGTATTTGGATTCTACGCTTGCTGGAAGTAGTGCCAGCCGAGTTTCTTCAGAATCAAATCGTTCCACAACTTTCTCATTCAAGCAAGCACCTCGGAAGACGCTGCATCAAGTTGTAAACCATATATTCTAAAAGGCTATGATTGAAGTCAAGAAATACTACATATAAATGTGCGATCCTGAGGAAGACAACATACCCCTAAAACGTGCCAAAAGAATGCATAAGCAATGCCAAACCCGCCAAACAAGAATCCTTCATCTTTCTCCCCAAGCACTTTGCTTCTTTCCATTGTCACAATCCGGCTTTGATTCCAGACAGCAAGCAACCTATCAATCTCGTTTTTGGACTGAAATGTCGCCGGAACATTACGAAGTTTGTGTTATATCTATTTCTGGTTTCGCTGTAACCAGACTGCATTTCAGGTGTTGCGCTTCTCGCAAGGGCCCGAAGATGTTGGTCGCGAGGCCACAAGTTGAATTCTGGTTATGACTCGGCGAGGTATTCGCATATGGAGAGCGAGTCGTTGATTTCAAGACTAGGGCTTGCTGAGATTAGGGTGATAATTGGAATCAGACCGTTGCTGGAGTGCTTCTTGACCTTTCTTGCTATTAGGACACGTTCAGCAGTGGTGAAGTACTACTTTACATCAGCCAGTTGGACATATGTCGCTTTGTAGGGAATTCGAAAGTACTCGAGAACTGTCACAGCTCTGGCAGTTTAGCCTGTATTCTTGTCAGTTCCAACTTGCGAATCAGAGATTGATGCGTAGTAGAGTACCGCGTGAAAGTTCCAAGCAATTGAATTCTGGCAACCCCCTCCGTGGAGAATTTAGCAAGATTGGTTGTTTCCATGTTCAGTAAGATCGTACTTTACTATCTGGCTATGGAATCTGGGTTTTACCTAAGGGAGAAGTGGACATGCAATCTAGGGTCCGTCAGCTTTTATCGTTGAAAGGATATGAGATCTAGAACGGCAACTGCAGGACCCACTACCCATGCAGATATTCTGTTCACGGGCGCAGTTATCGATACGCCTTTTGGCATGCTCTGTTTTTGTATCAATCACGTATTAGTCTAATTCCTGGGTACTTGACAGGATATCGAATGCTACAGGATCCTCGTAGTCAGATATGGAGAGCCTGTTATCTGGTTATCATCCGGCCATATGTTCCATGGTGATGTCTCGCAGAAATAGGCGAGAAGCGTGATATCTGCGCTCCAAGCAACTCCAAGCGGAGCGATGATAAGGGGGGCTAATCAACATTCATACTTCAAGTATCATTGCCAGTTGCCTGGCATTTGCAAGATTATATTATTGTAATCAAATTTTCATGCAGGCAACAGCAAAACTTTGCAACTATAGCCATGCGAGACACCTGTAGGAGTTTCAATCTTCTAAAAGTTCCTTTAGATAGAGTGGATGAGTAAATTCATAGCCACTGTTGGTTGCTAAAATGACCTCAAAATTGCGAACCTGCTCAGCATAGATTCCGTTCCCATGACTTGAGGAAGACCTGGGCTTCCAGCTTTACTGCAAATAGATTTCTGCAACTAGTAGTATTGATGCATTTCGGCTTGCTAGCTTCCAATACATCATCTTTGAAGCAGGCGATTGTTACACTTAAAATATCTGAGCTGTTTTGCTCGATTCCTCATCTCGATATGAAAAGCATCACATCTCTGCGCCTCTCTACCAACAATAGAGTCGTTAAAAATAGGCGAGGGGAAAATCCTCCCTGAACAATCTCTGCTGCATGGTATTGTCAGTTTGGTGGATTAAGCTGAGTTGTACAGACGTACAGAAGGTAAATTTGACGTAGTCAAGGTCAAAACCGGATCAGGAAGAAAGGAAGCCTTACTATGCTCGCGATGAAAGCAAAGCTGCAAATAAACAAGTATGCAAGAATATCGAGATCATCCTTAAAAATACAACAAACTACTCTACCTTAACAGCATGCCTAATTGACCCTCATCCTGCAAGTAACCCTGCGCCTTGAAGCCTGTGATCATTATCCAACATCAACTATTCCAAGTCATGAAACACAAATGAACTCAAGCTGCGAAGAAGAATCGTGTGTCTCGAGCACGAAAGGAAGAAGATTTCAGGCTTCTATAACAGATCTCAAAGACCGATACGTCCTTTACACGAAATGGATTGAACTGGTCTCAAAGGTACTATAGTCATGTTATACGCATCCAGTCACCACCTTCAACAACTTCCTGATGGTTGAATCAAAAGCAAGACTCTAAACAAGTATATCCTCTTCGCTTGAAATTCGCAGCTCCTCCAATCAAGCTGATTTGTAAGCACTTGCGTACACAGCGGTTGCATTTTCTCCATATCTACCGCCAGTCCGCGACAAAGAAAGCAAACCAACAGGTGACTTTGCCACATCGCCTATTTACTGACTAATTAACTGAAGAATGAAAGTCGGCAAATCGACTGTGAAAGAAAGACCTTTCTAATTTTGCTGTGCGTGGACTGTGTTGCCCGGCAAACAACTTCTAGTCATTATATAATACATAATATACATAATATACATATGTATTTGGAGAGAAACCTTACAATAGTCCTCTAATCATCCAATAGTCCAACAGTCCACTCAGTAATCTTATCCACGCCGTGACCATGAATGGCACTAATAGGAATCCCCTCGACCTTCCCGGTCCAGCCATCCTTCTGTCCACTAGGGTGCTCCTCCTCACCTGCATTGACCTTCTCCAAATAAGCTCGCAAGCTTTCAAAATTCTCCTTCGTACCAGGTAGATCTGCTTTTGTAGCAACTACGAACCATGGCTTACCAGCGATGCTAGGCAATTCAGGTCCCAATGGATTATCAAATGTTGGTCCATGGCTGATGACAATCGTTTCCTGGCGGTTGGCAAGGGCATCTTCTGTTGTGGCGAAGGGAGTCCACTGAACGAGTTCCTCACCCTTTTCTTTCTCCTCGACGATTTTCATGCGCTCGTATTCGCCAACCTCTTTCCATAAGCCCTTCAGTGCTGTTATGGCATCACCCTTGTTGAGATCCACCACGAATGCCAACACTCGAGCCCTTTCCACATGCCTCAAAAAACTGATACCTAGTCCTTTGTCCAAGTGTGCGTCCTCGACCAGTCCAGGAATGTCTGCAATAGTGAAGTGTGTCCTTGGTTCGCCATCGTCATATTTCGACTGCGCTACTGGTCGACCTTTGTGATTGTCCAATACTACTGTTCCGATATTTGGTTGAAGAGTCGTGAATGCCCAATCTCCTACTCGCGCGCGACTCTTACTCATGGCTCTTAAAAGCGTACTCTTTCCCGCATTGGGCAGTCCCACAAGTCCAACATCGGCGAGTAGCTTTAATTCCAGTTCCAGCACAATCTTTGTGCCCTGCTCGCCCTTCGTCGCAAACTTTGGCCGCGATACAGCCTTGGTACAAAAGTGCGGGTTTCCAAGACCACCCAATGCACCCGCAACAAGCAAAAGTGGCCTTTCCATTGGCTTACTCAAATCTAAAGAGACTGGAGCCTTGACCTGTGCCATCATGAGGTGAGATCTCCTTCCCTTAGGCAGAGCAGGAAATTCTGCTGTAGCTACATCCTCGGGTGTAATAGCTGGGTAGAGCAGCCATTTCTCTCGATCCCATTTCCATGGGCCAGCTCCATCGACACCATCTTCTTTCCCGGCCTCGAGTTTCAACCTCTCCTCTTCTAAAGCTACAGGGTCCACCCTCTCGACTTCTCGTACCACAGTGCCGACGGGGACCTGTACGATTATATCGTCGCCTCGTTCACCACCTCGAGTCTTTCCTTGCCCGTTCTTTCCACGTCCAGCTTTCAAGATGTTCCGTCGAGCAAGCTTGTGCAGAGATGTCTCTCCTCGCATAGCCTGGATGTAGATATTTCCTCCTGTGCCGCCATCTCCTCCATTCGCAGGTCCAGCTTCAATGTACTTCTCGCGCAGAAACGAAATACAGCCATGACCACCAGCACCAGCATGTAGTGTCACAGTTGCCCGATCCGTGAATATCGTGCGGGAGTAGTCGGATGGAGGAGGGTTGAGGTGTGAGCCTTCTTCAGGAAGCTGGTGATGTGGTGTGGTGGACTCATGTCGTTGATGAGAGCATTTAAACAGGGGTCGAAGTAAGGATTGAGGACATTGGGACAGCAGCGACGGGTAGAGGAAAGGTGTCAATGTCCCATTGAGAAAACATCGCGGCGGCATCTTGAGCACAAACTGCAATTGGCGGCTCAGTGAATTGAGACACAAATTATATTGAGAGCACAGGTGATCAATCTAGGCGCCCGTACAGAGGAACAGCTGTGCTGTGGGTCGCCGTATTTCATACAACTCCTGATAAGTATGAATACTGCTGGACACACTCCGGGTATAAGTAACTTCGCAAGACAATTGAAAAGTGTCACAAGGCAGGCTGGTTACTTGGGAAACTGAACAAATTTCCCTTATGTCTCGATCTGTAAGGTAGCTAGCTGGTCAAAGATCACGGACTGACATATCTTGAGCAACGGCAAATTTATGACGAGATGGGAAACAGACGACCTTTACAATACCCAATACAAGCCACACAAAGAGTAATAGGCGAATCCGTGAGCGTTGCAAATCCTGCGGCAGAAGCAATAATTTGGTGTGTGTTTTTTCGGAACCCCATGTTCCTGCTCAGGCGAGAGAGGAGTAGCCTTTTGATGTGTAGCAGGTGGTACCGACTGGTTTACATTAAGATACAATTTTTACCAATCGTGCAGCTATGGGGAAAGAAATATTGTGGTTCATCAAGTTCTATGCTTCGTCGGATGAAAATTTTGAACTAGTACTCTTCATGAATCTTTTAGAAATGAGCTCCGCACACTGAAGAAGAAAATGACATGTATACGATGCCATACGTGACTCGAGCGGACCTCATCAGCTCACCAGGATCGGTGCTTCTGTGTGGCCATATGAGTAGAACCTCCCTTATTCTCTCTTGATAGAGAGTCCAGCTAAGCACGCCTCCTCGACCTGTGCAACAATGTTCAGCTGGTAGCTTGGGACGAAAAAGTGTGTGTACACCAGGTGTAATGGTTTGCGCTGGTAATCAGTCATTGTGTATTCCGGTCTTTAGCACTTCACACCTGATTTATGTGTAACATTTATAAGGTTGCGCCGTCCCCTGCCAAGTTAAGACACTGTCACAGATACATCATGACAGGAGTGGCAGCACCCAATCGTGATGATGAAAGTAAATGTCAGATCAATCATCTTGACCTGATACAGTATAAATATGTAGATTAATTATAGCATAGTAAGATTCGTAACCCCCTGGTCGTGGTGCACAGAACTTACATCTATATAATATTGAGCTATTTGTGGATCACCAGTTAAAAAAACGGGTCACGTGAAATGCTGTGATTGGCTATAGCGAGGCCTTGGCGGGCGCACGGCCGAAAAGAAGGAACATCTGGTGATCCAAAAAAAACGGGTCACGTGAAATGCTGTGATTAGCTATAGATAGGCCTTGGCAGGTGCACGGCCGAAAAGAAGGAACACGAAAATCTTTCTCACGCCCGAATCAAAACAGCCCGACTTTCTTTATAGACTGCGCGAAGCAAGGTCCCTCAGCCCCGAAGCTTGCGAAGGGCCGCCGAGGAGTAGACCTTGTCTATATAATATTGAGCTATTTGTGGATCACTAGTTAAAAAAACGGGTCACGTGAAATGCTGTGATTAGCTATACCTAGGCCTTAGCAGGTGCACGGCCGAAAAGAAGGAACACGAAAATCTTACTCACGCCCGAATCAAAACAGCCCCGAAGCTTGCGTAGGGCAGCTGTTTATGAGGACCCCTAAGTACTTTCTATCTACGTACTTTCTTTATAGACTGCGCGAAGCAAGGTCCCTTGGCCTCGAAGCTTGCGAAGGGCCGCTGAGGAGTAGACCTTGTTAGGTAGTCTTGCAATTGAAGAGCGGATGGGTTAGTTCAGTCGTAGGATCGAGATGACGTTGGTTGGACTGCGTTATTGATATTGTCGTGTTATACTACTTGTAATCGGCAATCGTAGTAAAAGTCTCCTGATTACGCTTCTGTTAGCAATAAAGAGGAACTGTAAAGTTATAGAACCAGCCCGATATTAATGTAAAGTGTGAGGTCATCTGCAGCAAGAAGCTTAGGCCTTAATAACGCAAAACTATAGGGTATCTGTCGATCACGTGGTTAACTCTAAAAAAGTGTTTACAGCTACAGCCTCACGTTTGGGAACGCGCCTTGCCAGACGGACGACATATCTTCACTATCAGCGCAAAAATGGCTACAGAATCACCCCGAGGTCGTGCACGCTCTCGAACACCACTATCTGACGTATCTAAAGGTAGAGGAGGGTCTCGATCTGCCTCGAGACCTCGTCGTTCCATTACTCCACGATCTGTCAGTCGGGGATCCCGTCGCAACAGCAGATACAGAAGTGCAAGTCGCAGTGTCAGTCGCGGCAGAAGTCCAAGTCCAGTCAGAAGCACAAAGGTAAGCTTCAATTGCTCGAAAGATGGACTACACTAACATTTCCAGGTCGTTATTGAGAAGCTCACAAAGAATGTCAACGAAGCCCATCTTCGGGAGATATTTAGCCAATATGGACAAATTCGCGATTTGGACATGCCAATGAACCGATCTTGTAAGTATTTCTCATCTACTAGTGTACAATAAAGCTAACTCTTCAGTCAATACCAATCGTGGAACAGCATACATCCTGTACACCTCCGAAGCTGATGCTGAATCCGCAATCGCCCATATGCACGAATCCCAAATTGACGGAGCTGTCATCAATGTTTCTATTGTCCTTTCTCGTCGCAAATTCTCTCCCTCCCCACCTCTGGCAAGACGCNTATCTATATAATATTGAGCTATTTGTGGATCACTAGTTAAAAAAACGGGTCACGTGAAATGCTGTGATTAGCTATACCTAGGCCTTAGCAGGTGCACGGCCGAAAAGAAGGAACACGAAAATCTTACTCACGCCCGAATCAAAACAGCCCCGAAGCTTGCGTAGGGCAGCTGTTTATGAGGACCCCTAAGTATACTTTCTATCTACGTACTTTCTTTATAGACTGCGCGAAGCAAGGTCCCTGGGCCCCGAAGCTTGCGAAGGGCCGCCGAGGAGTAGACCTTGTGGCTCATGAACTATATATACTAACGTTTCACTGTTTGTTATGATGCTTGAAATTAGCGAATATTCATGTATTCAAAAATTCGGAGGTTCAGAACACAGATGACGGGGAAGGGGAAGGGGAAGGGGAAGGGGAAGAGAAGCGAGAAGAAGTGCTTGAACAAGAATTTTTGACAGAACTATAGTTACGGTAGACGTACTCCATCAAAATCAATACTAATCGGCGAAAACGTATGGAAGCTTGAAGTGTGCGACAAGTTGGTCTACGTGGCCAAAGTGATCAAGATAAGGCAGTAGCAGCCGAACACTTGCGCTTTATCGGAAAAGAGCAGTCGGAATTTCTTGCGACAGCTGAGAACTCGAGATCTCACCCTGACCTCGGCGATATGAAGATTGAAGGCATTGCTGACTTGGTGATCCGAGAGACTGGAAAGACTTCTGCCCGCGCCACCAGCAGCTGCGGATCGTAATCCTGTGCTACCCGGCGAAAAGAAGAAGCTTCACAGGTCTTCGTCTTAATTCAGTAGGTTTAGTGCTACAGTGAAAGTCGCGTGCAGTTGCACCCAATGTGAACAAAGTAGAAGATACAGGGCTTTTATCATATAAGGGGTCCAGGATTGCTTATCTCTGATCGTCTCCACAGCCTTTTACTTCTCATCAAGCAGAAACTATCCCCACGCAACATCATGAAACTTACATCTACCGTCATCCTATTCATTCTGGCTCCTATGCTCGAGCGCCTTGGGCTTCAGCTACCGAGCAGGTAACAGTCTTCTATGCTGCCAAAACATCGACTACGACTCAGGCTAACCGAGCAGCAGAAATGGCGAGGTGAATACCAGGTGGGCATATACACCGCAAGTGTATGTACGTACAATTTCCCCGTCTGAAGGCGAAACACGGTACGATGCAAATCGTGGACAGCTTCTGGATTGCTGATATGCGTATAATTTATAGGCAGTACACAAAGGGGAACACATATATATGCTTTACGTCCTAGTAGCTGTATATCGGTAGGTCTACCGCACGATGAGATATGGCGTGTGTAGTGGGACGTTCTAATGGAATAGGCGCCCCTCGACAATTTCAATTTGAGTACTGCTCATGTTTGCGGACCAGCATTCGCTTAGGCGTATATTAGGCATGGGAGAACGAGCGTGAGGATGTACGGTCAAATCTATGTTATAATGAAAAGAAACGATCACACTTATTCATAATATTACTTCGTTGATATTGTGAATACAAGATCTTCTCCGTGCCGGCCCTTCGCAAGCTCCGGGGTCACGGGACCTTGCTTCGCGCAGTCGTTACAGGTGATAGTTAATCCGTAATAGTTGCTTATAGTAGATAATAGTAACTGCGTAAATAAAGACTTACTATTGAAGATAAATTTTAATAGATAATAATAGTAATTAAATTTAAAATAAGCTAAAGGTAATAGTGTAACGACATAAGACTCAAGGCGGTATACGAGTAAGGATAAAACAAGTAGGGAGGCTAAGAGCGATCTTATATAGTCTACTACTAAGGAAACAAAAAGATAAGGAAAGAAGAAGAAGAGAGATAGAGTATAAGGCACCTTATATATATATGCCGGTACTAGTCCGATACTATACCGAGTCGGATACTAGTTATACCGGGATACTTATAATACCTATGAACTTAGGCCCCGGTATCTATCCTTCTCCTTATATGATATTCAAGTAAGCTATTATTATATTACCTCCCTCCTAAGAAGAGCTTAACCCTAAGCTCGGAAAGTTATAGTTTATACTAGAAATTAGTTTTTATTATAACTGTTTTCGTCGATATTCGCGTAATAGATACTAGCTGCTCTTTAATATTAGTAAAGTCTTTATTAGGTACTAACTAGTTACGTTACTATAATAGTACTATATTAGTTATAGCTTCTAAATCGGGCGATAAGCTATATTTACTTTATCTGTTTATAGCGGGGGTCGAGTTTAAGTGGAGCGTAAGGTATATAAAGGAAGGGGTTTATTAATATTAGAGCCTTTCTTCTTTAACTGTAATAACTACTTAAACTATAAGTATACTCTCCCTAGACTATAATATAGTTACTAGAGTGAGTATTATTACTAATTACTATAGTAGTCTACTATAATCTTATATATTAATCGACTTAATTAACCTTTCTCTTATTATAAGTAAGTTACTTACCTTAGAGTTAGAGATAATCTTTAGATAAAGTATAAGAGTTTCACGGATCTATAACGCTAACTTCTATAGTACTTTTACTAGTTCCTGCTAGTACTCTTTCGGCGGCGTATTATATATATTACTTATAATATATTCGCGCCTTCCTTAAGCTAAAGTATAATAATACTCATATTCTAGAATTTCTATATCTATTTAATAAGCTTAACTCTAAGCTTTATAAGTATTATTTAGCGTTAAAGAGTAATTATAAGTATATAAGTTACTTAAATCTAAATATAGTTATATATACTAACGCGTTATAGTTACTTGATTATATTAATATAGAATATATTATTTTATCCGGTTTACTTCCTAGTAGTAAAGCTAAGGATATAGAGCTAAATCAGGGCAGTATTATAGCTACTTATAAAGCTATTAATCGGATCTATTATCTCGCGAAATCTATTACTCCTATTACTATATTAGAGATTACTACTATATAATTAGCGAAGACTTAGGCTTTAAGGCGATCTATAGAGAAGGTATTTAAGAAGTTAGAGTTTATTAAGGTAATAAGTTAAGATCCTAGAACCCTTAGATACTAGTATAATACTAATATAATATAAGATTTAGATACTTTAACGCTAGATTCAGCGAAATCTAGAGTAATAATATAAATAGTATTAAAGCAGATAAAAGAGTTAAATATTATTATATAGGAATTTATAACGAAAGCTATATTTAAAGCTATAATATCTAATACTAAGGGAAAGAGGAATCTGCCTTCTAGTTCTAAGATAGTATTAGATCTAGATACTCCTAAACCCTGTCTAAAGAAGAAAGCTTATAGGATTAGCTATTATACTCGATCTACTACTAGAGCTATATGTAACGTTCCTGGTTCTGACTAGTACGCGGTATACAGGCTCGTCAGTTAGTATTAGCTATAAAGTAAAGTAAATAAGAAGTTCGGTTCTTAATTAGAATTAAGATATTATAAGTAAGTATTAATTACTATATGAATTTGAGCACGAAGCTCCTATCTAATAGCAGAAGTACTAGTCTTATATAGAATCTTCGTTCCCTTATACTAGCGGTATAAGACTATCTTGCAGAGCGCGTAAGCTCTCGCAACCTATCTAGTAGTCTAGTATATCACGTGATCCTAGATCACTTATAGCTATAATACTATTATTACTTTAATATAAGTAGATATATAGTACTACTCGCTAGTTTATACTATAACTGTATTAGTGCCTTTCCTCTAATAGTACTAACTCTTTTCTAGTACTAAAACCTATCTAGTACTTACTACTAAGTAGTACTATTAGTATTCTAGTACTAGGACGGTTTTAGTACTAAGAACTATACTAGTTCGTAATACTATCCTCCTTCTGTCTTAGCGTGTCCTTACGCTTAAGTACGCCTAAGGAAATATTAATAACTACTTGTAGCTATCTCTTTCTTTTATTATACTTCCCGAACGCTCGACTAAATAAGTCGATTATATTATACTCAGAAGATAAATAGAATTAAGTAGTAAAATTATAATACTATATACTAGATATGAAAAGGCGTAATATAAAGAGTATATATCGTCTCGCGATCCTAAACTAATTAGATATAATTATTATACTTAACTAAATAAATCCTACGATATTCGTATAAAGAACTAGATACTTATAGCTTCCGAATAGGAAAGTCTTAATTCCTAAATCGAAAAATTAAAGGATAAGGAAGACTTAGCTATAGCTAAGTTCTATACGCGAATTATAAGGTTAAAGAAACAGAAACGTTTCTTATACGAATAGTAGTAAAAGATAATTACTACTAGTCTAAACTTAATAGCTAAGCTCGATACTCTTAAAGCTCTAGAAAAGGAAGAAAAGAAGAAATAAGAAAGGGAGGAGGTACTTAATAATACTAAGTTAGTAGGCGCGGAACCCTTTAGTTCTAATATCCCTATCGACCCCTTATTCGACCCGATAGTCGAACTTCCTTTTAACTCTACTAATCCGCATTAAGTAGATCTGGGTTTTATTAATAGAAATTAGCTAGTAATACTAAGTAATAAAAGCTTGACTTAGGTTCCTATATATTTTCCGAATATAAATAGTTCTTCTATTTTACTAAGTATCTGATAATTCCTCGTTTATACTAATAGTCTAGTAGTTCCTCTATATCGTATTCTACGAGTAAGTTAACTAGTTCAGCGTATATCTTCGGGGCTAGTAGTACCCCCGGTAGTACTTTTTCTAATAAGGATATATAGAATATTAGGAATATCTTCTTTATTATAATTAGTAGCTAGAGTTTATAATTCAAAAGTCCTTTAACTCGTTTAATTTTAAATAATCTAAGTTTCTTATAGTCTAGCTTATTACTTAGTCTTTATATATTAATATTTTTTCATAGAAAGTAAACTCTATTCCCCTCCTATAGCGTTAGCTCCTAACTACGATTTTTATTATAGTAATCTATATTCTTCTCTACTATAAACCGGAGTTCTTCTGCAAGTTTCTTATAAAGGTCTTAGATATTCCTGACCTAAATACGAGCTATATTATTATCCTTAACTATTAAGTTAGGTTCTCTATAGGCGATAGGTTCATAACTATAATTCGCAAAGAATAGTATAACCTTTATTATTTCTATAGTTAAGCTATTATATACGAATTCTGCTAATAGTAGTAGTTCTACCTAATTGTTTTATTAATAGTTAATATAGTAATATAAGTATATTTTAATTACTTAGTTTATTTTTTTATTTCCTCTATTAGTCTAAGGATAGAAAGCTATTAATAGTTTCTATTTAGTCCTTAGGAATCCCATTAAAGTATTCTAGAACTTTAATATAAATAACTTATCTCGATCTGATACGATTTCTTCGGGTACTTTATACTTAGAGATTATCTCCTTAAGGTATACTTATACTAAGTATTTAGCTATAAGAGTAGATAAGACTAGTACTAAGATTATATACTTAGTAAGTCTTTCTATAATAATAAGTATTATATTATAGCTAACTTCTATAACTAGGTCCTTCGATAATAGTAATAGCCCTATAAAGTCCTATAATATCGATTTCTAAGATATTAGTAATATTAGTACTATAATTATCTGCTTATAAGGTATATATTAGAAAGACTTATTCCTAATATAGATATTATAATTAGCTAGTACTTCTTTAACTATATAATAGAGTCCTTCCGATTAATAGTTTCTTAAAATCCTTAAATATATTCTTCGTATTCCTTAGTATCTATACGCGGGAAGCTCGTATTATTCTTTAACGTATACTTCTATTAAGCTTATCGGAAGCTAAATTTTCCTATTAACTTATATAATATTATTTTTAATTATATTTCTAGTAATAAGTTCCTTAGTTATATCTAGAGATAATCTATCTTTCTTCTAAGCTTCTTTTAAGGTATTATACTAAAGTCCCTTAATTTCTTACTTAATTATAGTAGCTTCTCGAACGTTAGTAACTATATCTTTATTATCTAGCTATTTAAATAAAGTAGTCTTATTATAGATCTTATTATTTTTATAACTTAGTAATCTAGTTAGATTATCCGCTTATATATTATCTTTTCTTTATATATATTTAATAACTAAGTTAAAAGAAGCGAGTTCCTCGGATTATTAAGCTAATTAACGATTATCTAAGACCTTAGTAGTTATAAAGGTTCGAAGATTCATATAATTAGTATAAATAATAACTAGGAACTTAGCTCCTTATAAGTATATTTTCTAGTATTTAAGTACTTTAATAATCGCTATAAGTTCTTTCTTATAGATATTATAATTCTATTTAGCTAGAGATATTTTCTCTGAAAAGTAAGCAACTAAGTATAATTATCCTTTATTATCTCGCTGCAGGTATACTACGCTAGTATAAGTATCTAAGGCATCTATTTCTATTATACTTTCTTTCTCTTTATCGAAACTATATAAGATTAGTTCTTTAGTGAATTCTTTCTTAATTTTCTAAAAAGCTTCCTTATACTAGCTAGTCTAAGTAAAAGGAACGCTCTTTCTTATTAAGCTTATAAGTAATTCGGTAATCTTAGAATAGTTTCTAATAAACTATTAGTAGAAGTTAGCGAAACCTAATTATAATTATATATCCTTAATATTCTTTAGTAATTCTTATTCCTTTATAGCTCTGATTTTCTCTAAGTTAATACTTATCTCTCTTAAGCGAATAATATACTCTAGAAAAGTAACTTACTTAACTAAGAATTTATATTTCGATATCTTTAATCTAGAATCTACTTTATATAATACTTCTATAATTTAAGTAATATAGCTCTAGTATATCTTAATAGTTCCGAGTATACTAAGATATTATCTAGGTAGTATATAGCGAATTTCTTAATAAAGTCCTTAAGAATATTATTATTCTGCTTTTAATATATAGCTAAGGTATTAGTTAAGCCGAATAGTATTACTATATATTCCTATAGCCCTAAAGGCAATACGAAAGTAGTCTTCTACTCGTGTCCCTTCTTAATTCGGATTAAATTAAACGCGTTATATTAATCTAACTTAGTATATATCTCTACTCTAGCTAGCTTATCCCGTAGGTACTAAGTATTTAGTAAAGAGTATATATCTCTTATAGTCTTACTATTAATTATCTAATAATCTCTATAAGGTCTCCCTTTAGAATCTCCTGCTTTCTTAACTATTAGTATATTAATAGTATATAGTAACTTAGATTTCCGAATCTATCTTTTCTTTATATCTAACTCCTAATACTCCTTAAGCGTTCTTATAGTATTATAGTTATAATAGTAAAGTTTCTCGATAATAGATATAAATCTATTCTTAAAGTTTATTTTATAATCCTAGGGTTTATACTTAAGTAGAGCTCTTATATCCTACTGATCCTCGAATAATTTCAAGAACTTCCTATATAGTTCGAGTAGCTACTCCTAAATATTATTTATCTAACTAAGATAATTCTTAGGCTCTATCTAACTAGGAACCTGACTTAACTAGCTAGAGTCTATTAGCGTTATTATTAAGAAGGTAATACTAGCCTCTTATTTATTAGCTAGTTAATTACGTTTATATTTATAGTTACTAAATATAACTATTGGTATCACTCTGTCGTAGTACGTACAATCAAGTAGTCTGCGTGAGCCAAAGTACAGTGATAATAGTAGTGGTATTATCTGTTGTATCGTAGCTGTCTTCGCTAGGTAGTCGAGACTCCGGAAGGGAGATATATCTGGCCGGCTAAAACCCGGTGCAGATACTCGACTACTATATGACTATGGACTAATATATGGACTAACACTAGGAGTACTTTAAAGTAGCTCTAAACTATCTACTTCTCCGTATAAAAGTAACGCTTTTTGCCTTCTAATAAGAGTAGTACTATAGTACTACTTATGCAGAAGTATTATGTAGTATATAGGTTTCTACGTGATCAGGTCTAAAGATTAGATAACTGAACTAAACGCCTTATAAGCTCTCTTCCGGCTTCAAGTTATCTAAATTCCCTCTATCTACCTATTCTATAGGCTTAATAACTAATTGATTCGTATGCAATAGCTCCTTTAAAGCTCCGTTGTAATTTATCTTAGTTATCGTATCCGCAGGGTTATCTAGCCCTACTACCTAAATCACCTCCGATATCTCTTTTCTTTCGTACGCCTAATATAGATATATAAGGTTAATTATTAATCTCTTCTCTCTTATAGTATTAAGTCGTACTACGCAGTTATATAAAGACTTAGAATCGGTAACCATAAGTAAAGGTAGTACTATAATCTTTATAATCTATTCGATAGTAGTCTTAATAGCACCGGCCATATTAAAACCTTCTGATATAGCGTATAGTTCAGAGGCTAGTATAGATCTAGTAACTCTCTTATAGCAGACCGAAGACTAGTGAATAACGTTTACCTTATTATACTTATCTATAAGTACGTAGACGTAGCTAATTTAAGAGTAGAAGTCTTTTAAATTAGTAAATGAACTATCGGTAAATACGACGAGTTTCAGAGACTTCTTATCTAATTTAACGTATTAGAGACCTTTATTATAATTGAGCTTTTACTATAAGATTCTCTTATTTAAGAGCTTAAAGTCTTTCTCTATTAGATTTATAGTTTATATAGTAAAAGAGATATTAAATAATACTTCCGGCTGAGAAATAGTTACTATGTATAAACCTCTAGCTCTCTAGGTAGTAAATTGCTCGATTTAGGTAAGACCTTATCGTATACCTCCACGGGAGTTAGTAAGATTAACTAGTTCTTTCTCAATTAGTCTTAGCGTCTTATCGTACGATTATTAAGATAGTCGAATAGAGCTATTAGTTTCTAAGGTAATATGACCTCTATTAAAGTCAATTAGGTATGAAGTAGTTAATTACTCTCTCTCGTTCGACTTAAATCTAGCCTTCTATAGCTCTCTTTCTTCTACGTCTATAAAGGTCTTATTACCGACGAAGAAGGTATCGTTAATCTGAAGACTAAGAGCTCCTATACTAGCTTTATTACCTGAAATAGATAGTAGGCACGTGTTGAATATCGATAGTACTATATGGAGTTTCTTAACCTTATGTCTATAGTATATACCGAACTAATAGTTCGCTGACTCTAGTATACTATATATAGGCCTAACGCACTGTAAAAACCAATATAGCTAAGTCAGAATCTCCTTTAGAGAGCGCACGAAGAAGTCACGTATTAGGTATAACGTAGACTAAGTATAAGCTTATATAATATCACGGCTATATACTTTAAACTCAGGGTATATAACTGCGTATACTAGTAGTAGTTATTAGCTGACTCGTTGAATAATCGGTAACGTAATAAGTACTTAGTTCTTTCTAGAGTTATTATACACTTATATAACTAGTCTAGACTTCTCGTAGGCTTTCTGTATACTCTTAAATTTAGTCTAGTCGATGAATTTAGTATTAAAAACTCTAGCTCCGGCTAGTAATTCGTCTTTATAGACTAATTTAAAGATCCCTATAGCGATTAGACCGTCGATCTCCTTACGTCTTAACGTAGCGTATTAAGGTTCTACTACTAGGAAATTAATGAATAATTCATCTATATAATTTAAGAAAACTTTAATATTATCGTCTCTGAATCGAATTAGCTTTCGTCGTTCTCGATGAGGTTGCTTCTTTAGTACTAGTATAGGTCGATTTGACTTAGTAGTACTAAGTGATAGCGAGAGTATAACCTTAGGTAAAATACTCTCTGGTTCGTCGGAATCGATTTCTTCTTTATACTATAGTTTAATCGATATAGAGCGAAAGGTTATTAGTCCACTATCGATTTCTACTATATAGTTCTCTCTATCTATAGAAATAAGTAGCTAAGGTCTATCCTAGAAGCTTTTCTCTCTCTAAACTAGTACTAGAGAGTTTAATAGAAGGTCTCTTACTACTATAGAACTAGGTCTATTCCGATTATTTAAGGCGTTATTAACTTGCTAACGACTCCGTAGCTTACGAATCTCTTTTATAGCCTTATGAAGTACAGTAGCTCGTTAGGAGACTAATAGTAAAGGGGCGTCTATCTCTACTATTCTGGGGTATACTCTAAATACTAGTAAAATAGGTATAATTCCACTAGGTCCAGAAATATAATTAATTACATAGAATACTATCTATAGTACTATATCTTAACTGAGGTATGGTAATTCCTTCCGAATTATCGTATAAGCTCTCTTTAGAGGGCCGTAGTATCTCTCTACCTTGCTAATAGAGTAGTGAGCCTCTATAGGTATAACTTTGACTATAGAACCCTCTGTCTTAGTACTCTATACGAATTCTTTCGACTTAAATTACGTACCTATATCTATAACGATAAAATCAGGTAGCCTAAGGTAGGTATCTATCTATATTTACTTAAATCGGTTCTATACGTGCTCTGCAGATACATTAGTAAGAAAACCTTTATTCTAGAAGGTAATACCTTAATCGACTATATATAAGACTTATTAACTATCTAATTGTATAATATCGATCACGACTTCGTAATTGAAGTATATATTATCAGTATTATAGAGCTTAAACTTGAATCTGCCTAGTGATCTTCCGTATAACTAGTAGTACTTATAGAGCTTAGTAAGCTCCTTTAGTACCGCTGAGTTATACTCGTGACCGGCCTATTATAGTAAATCTTCTAGCTTTCTTACTAAGGGGTATCCGAATCAGTAGTAAAGTCGACGTAAATCCGTCTCTATAAGTACTTTTATATTCGACTGGAAATACTCTATAATATATATCTTAAGTGACTACTGCTAGAGTAAGAAGAGGTGGCCGAATCTACGTATAACTAGTATATCTCCCTATAGTATAACGAGTACGTTACGAAGATTATCTAATATAACTCTGAGCTTATCTATATCGTCTAAATAGAGTAGAAATAGGGTATCTATAGCTATAACCTTAAATTGGATCTTTCTAATTAGAGAAGGTATAATTATTATGCTAATAGAAGTAGCTCCGCTAATACCGAATTTGACGTTTATTCTATAGGAAGGCAAGAGTTCAGCTTTATATAGAGCCTTATAGGCTTTATATTAACCTTTACCTACTATAGATACTTTTACTGCTCTAGTATCGATTATAATTCTATAGAAAACTAACGAATTATATCGGGGGCTACTTATTATCATCTCTGCGATCCGGTCCTCTTCTGTAGCTTCTTCGGTAGTGTCTATTAGGTGTTTAAAAGCCGTATTTACTAGGGTTTCTGTTATTAGCTATACGGCTTCTACTAAGATAGGTCCTATAGAAGTTATAAATAGAGCGTCCGGCTTTTTATTATCGGAATCGTAGTCTATATCGCTCCCGGCTTCGTATAAAGTAAAGGCAGTAGCTATATACTTATCTTCTGTACTTTCGTACTCTGCGACATATTATCTGTATACTTTCTTAAAGACTCTTCTAAAGTTACTTTTAAATTTAGAAGAGTTCTTCGCCTTGAACTTCTCCTTAGCTTTATCTCTTTCTTCCACTATATAGTCGAAAGATATATGATCTATAGTATTATATACTTAGTACTTCTTAGCGTTACCTTCCTTATCTAGCGTATTTATCTTCTTCTCTCCTTATATTCTGAATCGCCCTTTACTATCTCCTTTCTCTCTATATACTTATCCTTTATCGGAATCGCTTCGGAATTTCCGATTAGTATAGAAGGTAGTACTAGTTGCAGGGTATACGTACTCGTAGTTAACGATAGAGGTTCTGATAGAAGTAATCGTCTTTTTAGTAGAAGTTATAAGTTAAGCTAGAGTAATTTAGTAAGCTTCCGAGCTTTAGTAAGTAGTAATAATCTTATTTATAATGAACTTCTTATAGTATAATTCAAAGGGTATACTATGATATAGCTCTCTAATCTGCGTAAAGAGTATATTAAAGCACTCTAAAGTTATCTTTCTAGGGTTCTTTTCCTTAATCGATTTAAGAGTAAGAAGATTCCATATAGTTAGAGAAGATCTACTAAACTTCTCGCTCTTAAACTGATCTATTATATTCTTTAGTATAATATCGAATCTAATAATCAGAGAGGTTCTAGGGATACTATTCAGACTATAATAGTAGTATTAGAGAGTAGCGCTTTTTAGTATTAATAGAAACGCCTTACTATACTCCTCCGGTGGAATCTCGGCTCTTAAGTAGGCATATAAAATATTCTGACCTTACTACTGAAGCTATCTCCGTCTCCTTTGAATTTCATCTCTTCTGGAAATATATAGGAGAAGCTGGCGATCTCCTTTCTATACGACTTCTCCTTCGCCTTCTATACTATATTATAGTACTCTCTCTCTTCTCCTCCTCCTCCTTAGTAGCCTTCTCCTCCTTAGTAGCTTCCTCCTCTTCTACTCCCCGTATTCTTCGGTATACGCTTTCTATAGTATCGCTACTCTTCTCTATTCTAGTCAGAGGAAGTCTCTTTATATTATTATACTCCTTCGGTAGAATCTCGGTCTTATTATAGAGGTTCATAGTATTCTTTATTAAAGTCGAATTCGCTAACAGGAGGTAAGCTGAGTATATTACAGCGTCTTTATCGTAGTCTATAGAACTCCTTCTTTAATCTCTTATACTCTAATTCGTCTTATTAAGTAGCTATATTATTTATTATCTCCTTCTCTCTCTTATCTTACTATTACTACGCAGATATCTGCTTCTCTAGTACTAGTAGGTTTAATACTATATACTATAGCCGTATAGAGAGTATCTTCTCTCCTACTATGCTCTCTAGCTCCTTTAAGGTCTAACTACTATATATAGTATCCTATAGAGTATATAGAAGCTTATATAGCTCCTGCGCAGGTTCGTCGCCTTCTTCGATAAATATACCTTTAGTACGTAGGGTGAATATAAGGTTATTATTTAACGATTTCTTAATAGATTTAAAAGAGTCTACTATCTAACCTTCGTATATCTCCTTAAAGAAGGAGTATAAGGGTCTATCTACGTAGTCAGAGCTCTTGATTTATCTAATAAGACCTTCTCCCTGTTTCCGTATAGTCTCCGGGTCTAGTGGGTCCTTGCCGGAGTTCGCAGGTATATCGAAAGTACTGACCTCGGGGGTATTATTATCTCTTACTATATTAAAGGTCTGATTCGTATAAGTGTTTTAGTGCTATTCCGAGGTTATTTAGAATAGTAGTTATAGAGTTATTCTTAAGTATTATATAGGAAGCGCTAGCGTAGCGCGTTCAAGTTTGACTTCGAGTTTTCGGCGCAACTCAAAAGCGCGTTCTTTGAAGTCGGGTTGCGGTAGTAATCGAAGTACGTAGAAGGTAGGTACGTAGAAGTTAAGTAGTATAATATACTAGAATTCGAATCCTTTAACCGTATCGCAGGTAGAATCCAGGCAAATTATCTTAGCAATTCAAGTTAAATAGCAAAGAGGAGACTATATCTTCTCTAGTACTTGAGCTGTTACCGTAGTAGATATCTCTACTCTTCAATATTTACTAGCGCGCTCTTTTCAGTAGTCGGAATTCTTAGAATTTAAGAATTTAACTACTTTTAAAGAGTGAAATAATCTATGCGTCTATTAATCAATATTAGTATTACTCTATCGTAGTACGTATAATTAAGTAGTCTGCGTGAGCTAAAGTAAAGTAATAATAGTAGTAGTATTATCTATTATATAATAGCTATCTTAACTAGGTAGTCGAGACTCCGGAAGGGAGATATATCTGGCCGGCTAAACCCCGGTGCAGATACTCGACTACCACGTGACTATAGACTAACATATGGACCAATAATAACTTTCTTAGTTATCTAGTCTATACTAAGATTATAGTTATATAGCTATAATATTCCTAATACGATATCGTATTATTTAGTAGATATAATATCGAAGTAAAGCGTTTCTTTATATCTATTAATAATTATCTTTATTCCTCTTATTCTTCTACGGACTTATCTATCTAATCCGGCGCTCTTTCTATTTGATAGAGTAAGATAGTATAGTTTCAGGTTAATAGTAGTAGGAATATTCTATTTCTTAATAAAAGCCGGGTTTATAAAGTATCTTATAGCTCCTGAATTAATAAGTGCTTTTATCTTAATATTATCTATTATAACTAGTAAGATTAATTAATCGAACTCTCTAGTATTAGCGAGCTCTAGATATAATAGTTCTATTAGGGAGTAATTATATACTTCTTTAATAATCCTCATTATTATTTCGTCTAACTAAGTCCTAAGGCCGGGTTCGTAAGTAATTAGGATATAAGATATATAATAATAGAGATTAGCTTATTTCTAAATAAGATCTAGTATTATTCTCTAATAAGTAGCTAGTTCTAATAAGTACTATATTCTCTACTAATAGCGTTCCTCTCCTGTTTCCTTAATAATAGCTTAAGTATCTTTAATTCGAAGGAACTAATCTAATTATTCGAATTCCTTTAGTTCAAGTTCTCCTTCGAGATTAGCTATATAACGATCTAGTTATTCCTTAATATCCCTTATATTCTCTTAGAATACGATAGTAGTAGTATTATAATAAGTAATAATATAGTCTATATCTAGGTTAGATATATTATAGGTTCGATAATACTCTATAAAATCGGATTTAGTTTTATTATAAGCTTATATTCTTCTTCTATTATTGTGATTTCGAAGAGTCTAGTTTTCGTTATTATATAGAAGATTATTATGCAGATAGTTTCTTTTATCTATAATACTCTAGCTTTCTTAGTTTTCGTTTAGAAGTTTAACTAAGTTCTCTTCGAATTCTTCGTTAGATTTATAAGCTATAAAGTCCTGCGAACTCTATTCTACGCTAGAAGCCTCTCGATAATCTAGCTTCCTTTCTACTAGTTCGAATTCTCTCTTAAGTTTACTCTAAGGTTTCCCTTTCTACTTCTTCTTCTAAGAATAGTCACGTATAAGATATCCTAGCTTATTATACGTATAATATAAGCTCTTCTCTTAATATTTATCTTTCTTAGCTTAGCTCTTAGATCCTCTTTCTATTCTATCTAATTCTATTAGATTATAATAGTTATATTTATTACTTAGATAAAACTAGAAATTTCCTTAATATTTATTATATTATTATAGAAATTAGAGCTTCCGGAGGTAAGTAAGTATAAAGTATCCTCTTTTCTCTTTCGCTTATTCCTAGATTTATTTATTAATAGTAATAGATAATTTAATTAAGTCCTCTAAGTTATCTAGTTTATCGATCCTAGAGAGCTTATCCTTAATATAGTCCTTAAGGCTCCGGTAGTACTAGGCTCTTAATCTACTATCTATCTAGTCTAACTATATAGAATAGCAGTAGAATTTAGTAGTATATTTATAAATAGATCCTTGCTCCTTGCTATCGAATTCCGAGTAGATACTTCTCGGCTTATTCTTTCTTATTAGGGTTTCTAAAGACTCCTTTAATAGTAGTAGTAAAGCTTATAATAATTCGAAAGATAACTTAACTCTTTTTAGTTATAGCGATAGAATAGGCCCTAGTTAGGTATCGATTAACTAAGTAATTACTTAAGGCTAGTTCGATCTAATAAGTAGTAGTATTATAGAGAAATAAAGTAATCTATAGTACTTTAAGGGAATCTGCTTCGAACCTATCTCTATTAAAGGCGAGGTATATTTAGTACTAAAGGATAAATTGCCTTAGGTTATTATAGTTTCTATAATAAGTATTAGGTAAGTTAACTTAAAGTAGAGTAACTTTATTAGTCTTCTCTATCTTACTAACTTAGGATCCTTCTCTTATAACTAATCTTTCTTTAGGAGCTATTTCGTTCTTACTAATAATACTTTAAGTAAGATACTTAAAGTATAATATTCCTAGTTCTAACTAGTACGCGAGATATAAGCTTATTAGTTAGTATTAGCTATAAAGTAAAGTAAATAAGAAGTTCAGTTCTTAATTAGAATTAAGATATTATAAGTAGATATTAATTATTATATGTATTTGAGTATAAAGCTCCTATCTAATAGTAGAAGTGCTAATCTTATGTTACGGCAGGGCACAGGGGGTGGTAATGACTTGTATTCGCCCTTAAGGGTGCGCGTGGTAAAGAGAAGAAAAGATAAGGAGAAGAGGTTCTACTCTCGACTCCTTCCTTAAGATATAGCTATAGGGCTATACTAACTAATCTACTGCGGTTACTAAGGCTCGCTTATCCTGTCGTGCCTAGAGGCTTGAGGCTCCTTATATATAGGTCGTGATATTACCCCCCTCTCCTATAAGGCTTCGTCCCCGAAGCGTGAAAAAAACCGCTACTTCTCGCTATCTCTCTTGAAGAATTACGTACGAGCAGTAGCTATTATAAGCTTATTATCCTCTAACTCGCTATAGTTATTAATACTATTATTATACGCTTCTAGCTATTTTAGGAGAAATCTTAAGGGGCCCTTCGCAGTCGGATACCGTAGGTAGAAACGCTTAAGTAAGTAAGGAGCTATTATAGTATCTGAGCAGAAGTACTATTCGAGGTCGTTATTAGCTCCGGTCTACTTGATTTAGTACTATAAAGTAGTGCGAGAGACCTTAGAACCTAAGATAGCTTTAATCTCTTATTTATCTTACTCTAGTAATAGTTAGATTAGTACTAGTGCTTATTGTACCTATTCTAGTAGCGGGTTTTCGGTGTATTTATATAGCGAATATAAGTAGAAAACAGGGTAGATTTACTACTCCTTTAGTAACTTAAGTTTCTAACTCTCTCTTACTTTTTCTAGTACTTCTACTAGTTTATACTACTTATTAGAGAGCTTCTGCGAAAGTCTATTTATCTTCTAATTCGCTATAGAAATAAGAACTAAATCTCTAACTCTCTAATCTACCTCGCAGCGATTATAATTAGCTAGCTACTCTATTTTATCTTATTGATTTTTAAGCGAGGATTTAGCGAATTTAGTAGTATCTAGTATCCAGGTTATTATACGTAGCGTATCCTCACGATTAAGAGCCTCTATAGTAGTAGCTAGTAGTAAAGGGTTATTCAGGTCCTAAGAGGTTCTTACTTCGTAACTATTTAGTAGCTGAAACGGCGATATAATACTAAGAGACTTATAAGGAAGCGTAAGCTATATAATATCTATAACTAGTAGAAGCGAGCTCTAATTATCTTAGTAATATAAGTAGAATAGACGTAATCTCTACTTAATATTACTAGTTTATAACTTCTGTTTAACTATCGATATTTAGGTTATAAGTAGTAATAAGCTTAACTTTTATACTAAGGATTCGATAGTACTTGTTCTAGAAACTAGAAATAAACTATAATCCCTGATCTAAGACTATAGAATCTAGTATACTAAAGTATTAACTCTAATAGATAGTAAATAGCTTAGCTATTTATCGTGCTATAATCGTCTTATAGTAAGGAATTAATACTAGTTTCTTAGATAGTCTATCTATTATTACGAAAGCTATATTATAATCTCCCTTATTTAGTAGTAACTCAGTGAAATCTATAGTCAGGTATTAATAAGGGCGTGCGGGAATAGGTAAGAGGTAGAGAAAACTAGAAGTCTTATCTCTTTTCGCTTTTATATAAGTATAACTATAATTTGCGATATACTTAGTAGTATCTGCAGTTATACCCTTCTAATAATAGCTTCGTCTAAGAACTAGCTTAACCTTCGAGTTACCTGCATATACTACTTAAGGTTAAGCGTAGATATAACGAATTAGCGCTATTTATAGCTTAAGGGGCTTAGTAGGGACTTCTAATTATCTTTTATAGAATAGTTTACTATTTAATAGTTAGTAGTCAGAATAGTTATATTTCGCTTTATTATAGAGTAACTCTAACTCTAGCGACTTCTTATTTACTAAGAAAACTTAGTTAATAATATTATAGTTTTCGATATTATAAGTAACTATAGAGGTAGCGTTAGGAGCTTCCCTTACGAGAAATTCTTTCTCTATAGGTAAGTCGACTAGTAAACCGGGATTATAAGTTTTCTCTTATGAAATAGTCTTAGGAGTAGTAATAAGAGAGATCTCGATTAGCTAATCTAATAGTAAGCTATAGACTTCTTTAACGCAGTCGAATTTAGCTATTTAAGAGAACTAGCCGAGTTCCTAGAGTACTTCCGAGCTGATTTTATTATTTAGGATTAGCTATTAGTTCTGAAGTGCACGCTTCCTAGCTTCTAGTAGCAATAGGTCCTGATCTCGTTATAATAGCGTATTAGCTAGAGTATTTATAACTCTTATTCGGTATATAATCTTAAAGTAGAATTAGACGAAGAATTCAGCTTATCTTACTTATTATATATTAAGATCCTTAGTTATTATAAAATACTCTAAGGTATAGTAATTAGTATAGATATGAATAGTTTTCTATACTCTAAGTAGCTTAAGCTTATATTACTAGAAGGAGCGAAAGATAATAAGGAGCTTCTTATTATAGATCAGGTAATTTAGCTCCGTATTAATTATTATTTTAGAGAAGAAACTAACTAGATAGAATATTCTGTCTTCTTGAAGTTATAAGAGTATACCGGCTATTACCTTATCCGAAGAGTCAGTTTCGAGTCTAGTCTATTTAAATAGGTTATAATAATATAAGATAGGTACTATCTATAAGGCGTGCTATAGACGCTCTTATACTTCCTTATAAGCTCTACTGAAGTAAAAAGGGATATCTTTTCTAGTTAATAATATAAGCGGTTAGCAGATACTACTATAGTCTTTAATAAACTATTAGTAGAAGTTATAAAACCTTAGGTAGCTCTATACGCTGCGAATACTACTAGTATACTTCTAGTTCTTAATAACTTTAACTTTCTCGGGATTAATTTTAATTCTATTAATATTAATAATAAATCTAAGAAACTTCGTATAAGTAATACTGAATTCAGACTTCTTAATATTAGCTTAAAGGCTATAAGCCTATAGAATCTCGAGAATCTTTTGTACGTAGATATCGTGCTTTACTTCTAAGTCTAAATAGATTAAGATATTATCTAAGTACGCTAAGTAGAAGTTATCTAAGTACTTTATTAATATATTATTAATAAAACGCTAAAAGGTAGCTAGCTTATTTATAAGGCCGAAGGGAAGTACCTTATACTTATATGCCCTGTATCGAGTGCGAAAGGTAGTTAAATCTTCAGAATCTTTCGATATGCGGATTTTATAAAATACTTATTAAATATCGACTTTCGTGAAGATTTTCGCCTTAGAGATTCGTACTATTATCTTATCGATTAATAGAATAAGGTATAAGTCCTTCTAAGTAAGCTTATTTAGCTTCCGAAAGTTAATATAGAATCGTAGCTTATTACCTGCTTTTTTAGCTATTAGGATTAATATAGCCTAAGGAGCATTAGATAGTACGATAAAGCCTTTATAGAGGTTCTTAGTAATATATTATTTAGCCTCTGCTAAGTACTTATTTAGTATCCTTCGAAGTAGTTCGGTAGTTAAAGTATTATCTCTTATAAGCTTAATCTCATAATCTATTATCAGTTATCTCTTAGCTAAATTATTAAAGGCTCTCGCGGAGAAAAGATCTTTAAATTCTTTCTACTTAGTAGGGAGTCTTTTCTTAATTATCTTATTATTCTTATAATACTTTACTTTCCTAGCTTTATTAGTAGTAAAACCTTTATTAAGAGCGTATAATTCGATAGTATTTACTTCTTAAGTGCTTTTATAATACTGAATTTCGTCTTAGATTTCTTTTAAGGAAGTAATAAATACCTTAGAGCTATTACTCTTATTTCGGTATTTCCGGTTTAAATAGAAGTTATATATAGTAGTAGCTAAGATCTAGTTAATATTAGTTTTATAAGATAAATCTCTTACCTCTCGACGTGCTTACTTATCGATCTAGCGCTATTTAGTTACTTCGTAAGTAATATTATCCTCTCGGGAACTAGGATCACGAGTCTAAAAGGGGTTATTAGCTAACTCGTAACTTACTAATAGCTTATTTATAGCTTATACGCTATACTTCTATTCTCTTATAAACGCTAATAAGCGACTTTCTTTCGCTTTCTTAACTAGTGCTAGTCGAGAAGCTTATATGCTAGTAACTTCTTAGTCTATTAGAATATCTTATTACTCTTAATTAAGTTAATATTATTAGCTTACTATCTTATCGCTTAGAGGTAATAGTAGCTCTAGTCTTTTATTATAATAGTATACTAGTAGTATATCTATTAGCTACTTTAGATAGTTCTTATAGTAATAATTAAAGTTTTATTTAAGTTTA
This sequence comes from Rhynchosporium graminicola, assembly GCA_900074885.1. NCBI lineage: Eukaryota > Fungi > Ascomycota > Leotiomycetes > Helotiales > Ploettnerulaceae > Rhynchosporium > Rhynchosporium graminicola. The sequence goes on from FJUW01000020.1 coordinate 338,876, forward strand.
TAATATTCTAAGAATTTATATCTTATTAATATATTATTACTCTCTAAATCGGTAATCAGGAAGAGGAAGTTAACTTAATAATAGTCGATAGTAAGAGTAAGGAGAATTACATAGGTAATAGTAGTACTAGCTTTTTTATTATAACTAGTAAGAATAATAGGTTTCGAGAGAGTAAGGAAATTAATACTTAAGAGATTACGAAGTTTAAGAGCGACTAAGGTATATAAAGCTCTAAAGATATTTACTCTATTATCGATATATACTTCTATTTTAATAAATAATCTATTTCTTTCTAATTCTATAGTAACTAGGAATTATTTTCTTTTAATAAGAGAACGGAAATTAGTATTTAAGTCTTTCTATAGATCGAGGCGTTAGCTATAAGGTAAGACTATTCTATAGCTTAGTAGTTTCCTAATAGCTTATCGATCTCTACTAGGGAGAAGATATTAGTATTATTATCATTATTCTCCTCCGTGCTATATATAATAGTAATATCCTCTATAGTCTAGCTGATTATCTTAGCGATTTTTATAGCGTTAAGATAATCCCGAGCCTAATAATTATCCTTCTTATAGATATAGCAGGTATTAGTAGTAGTAGTAGTATAAGGTACTTATAAACCGGGACTATAGGTATTAGCTCGTAAGATAGCCTTAGGAGCGAATCGTATATTCTTAGTACGATTATTAATCTAGGAACTACTCTTAGTAGTATATTTAGTACTAAAGTAAGTTTCTCTCTTAAGAATACCCGGGACTTTAACTAGAATAGTAGTAATAGTAGCTTTTTTATTAAGGTTCAACTTAGTAGCGATATTTCTGAACTTACGATTACTAATAGTAAGGAACTCGTCGAGGGTAGTATAGTTATAGTTTATCTTATACTTCTAAGTAGTAATAGTATACTCTAAAGTAAGGGAGAGCTTATTATAGAAGTCGCTGAACTATTATTTCTTAGGAATCTTACTAGTAGTAGCGAAGTTAGTAAACTAGACTCGGAATTAGTTATAAGTTATAGTATTAGTTATAATAAGACGTTTATAAGAAGCTTTAGCTTTCTGAATATAGTTATAATTAAAGAAACGCTAGTCGAGGGTAGCTAAGATATTAGCAGTATCTTTAAATTTAGTATTATCTATATACTAAAGAATAATAGTCTTAGCCTCGCTTCTAGTACTCTTAAAATAAGCCTTAATTTAAGTAGCACTAGTGCGGAAATTACTAGAGAACTCTTCGATAAAGATCTTTATATCTATCTTCTAAGCGTTATACTTAATCTTACCCTTATAATTAGTAAAAATAAGGCAGGAGTAATAAATCTTATAAGTATTAATAAGGGCGATAGCTTAATTAATCTTTAGAAAGTAGTAATTAATAAGTAGCTAGAGGTCTATAGTAAGAGCGCGGGCTTAATAAGTAGTAGTATTATCTCTAGCTCTAGTAGTCTTACTAATAGTAACTAGATTAGTAATCTATTTTATCTGCGTAGTATTAAAAGTAAGTATTTCCGCTATAATAACTAACGAAGTGCTTTCTCTAGTAATAGAAGTAAGAGTAGTAGATTTAGTCTCCGAGATACGAGAGATTAATAGTAATATAAGTAGGAGTGCGATAGTAGCGTCGATAGTTAAGGTTAACTTTAGAGGTTTTAGGGACTCGGGCTAAGGTATAGGTTCCTCGTCCGCTTCCTCGAAGTCGTTATTAATAGACCTTAAACCGGTTTCTTCCTTAATAGTATTACTCTTAATAGTATCTCTAATAGTATCCTCCGCTAGCGCGCTTCTACTTATCTTCTGTTCGGAGAACCCGAGTCTATCTAGTATAAAGGGCTCTCGAGTGCTTCGGCGCAGTTATATATAAGAGGGCCCGCTATAGCTAAAAAAACGCGCTTAAGAGGGACTTAAAGCTTAATAGTAACTTATTTAAAGGGATAAAGATTAATATAGCGCGAAAGTAAGTATATTCTTAAAGTCCCTTAATAGAGTATATATTTAAGGTATTAGGAAGTTACTAATTAGGTTCACTTTAGATTCCTTTTACGAGTTCACTTTACTTTAGCTATCGAGTTCTCTTCTTATAAGTATATATAGAGTTAGAATCGTAGGAGGGAGCTTCGCAGAGGTCGTAGAGGTTCGTAGAAGTCGCGATATTAGGAGGGTTTAAGGTCGAGGATACGTAAAGCTAAGTATAAGGCTAAGGGCGTAAAAAATATCGTAATAGGGTTTTTTAGTAGAATTATACTATAGAAGTAGTACTAATTAAGGGAGGGAGTTTAGCTTTCTCTGAAATACTCTACTTCTAAGGTATAGAAGTAAATAGCGCGTATAGTCGAAGTTATCGAGTATAAGTAGGGTGAAAGTCGTAGAAGTCGTACTAAGAAGGTAATACTAGCTTTAAGGCTTCTAAATAGATATTACTACTTCCTAGCGAGGTAGTCGATCTTTTCTTATATTATAGTAGGGCATAGGGAGTAGTAATAACTTATATTCGCCCTTAAGGGTACGCGTAGTAAAGAGAAGAAAAGATAAGAAGAAGAGGTTCTACTCTCGACTCCTTCCTTGAGATATAGCCGTAGGGCTATACTAACTAATCTGCTGCGGTTACTAAGGCTCGCTTATCCTGTCGTGCCTAGAGGCCTGAGGCTCCTTATGTACAGGTCGTGACATCTTATATAGAACTTTCGTTCCCTTATACTAGCTATATAAGACTATCTAGCAGAGCGCGTAAGCTCTCGCGACCTGTCTAGTAGTCTAGCATATCACGTGATCCTAGATCACTTATAGTAGTTATACTATAACCGTATTAGTGCCTTACTCTAATTGTACTAATCTTTTCTAGTACTAAAACCCGTCTAGTACATACCGCTGGATGGTACTATTAGTACTCTAGTGCCAGGACGGTTTTAGTGCTAAGAACTATACTAGTTCGTGATAATATATCTCTTATAGTCCTACTTTTAATTATCTGATAATCTCTATATAATCTTCCTTTAGGATCTCCTGCTTTCTTAACTATTAGTATATTAATAATATATAGTAACTTAGATTTCCGAATATATTCTTTCTTTATACTTAACTCTTAGTACTTCTTAAGTATCCTTATAGTATTATATTTATAATAGCGAAGTTTCTCTACGATAAGTATAAATCTATCTTTAAAGTTTATTTTATAATCTTAAGGTTTATATTTAAGTAAAGCTCTTATATTCTGCGGATCCTCGAATAATTTCGAGAACTTCCTATATAGTTCGAGTAGCTATTCCCGAATATTATCTATTTAATTAAGATAATTCCTAAGCTCTATCTAACTAGGAACTTAACTTAACTAGCTAAAGTTTATTAGTATTATTATTAAGAAAGTAGCGCTAGCTTCTCTTCTACTAGCTAGTTAATTATATTTATATTTATAGTTATTAAATATAACTTTCTTAGTTACTTAGTTTACGCTAAGATTATAGTTATATAGCTATAATATTCCTAATACGATATTATATTATCTAGTAAGTATAATATTAAAGTAAAGCGTTTCTTTATATCTATTAATAACTATCTTTATTCCTCTTATTCTTCTATAGACTTATCTATTTAATCCGGCGCTTTTTCTATCTAATAAGATAAGATAAGATAGTTTCGGGTTAATAGTAATAGGAATATTATATTTCTCAATAAAGGCTAGGTTTATAAAGCGTTTTATAGCTCCTGAATTAATAAGTGCTTTTATCTTAATATTATCTATTATAACTAATAAGATTAACTAATCGAACTCTCTAGTAGCTATAAGCTCTAAGTATAGTAGTTCAGTTATAGAGTAATCACGTGCTTCTTTAATAATTCTTCTTATTATTTCGTCTAACTAAGTCCTAAGGCCGGGTTCGTAAGTAATTAAAGTATAAAGTATATAGTAATAGAGATTAGCTTACCCTTAGATCAGATCTAGTACTATTCTCTAATAGATAGCTAGTTCTAATAAGTATTATTTTATTTACTAATAGTATTCCTCTTCTATTTCTTTAAAAATAGCTTAAGTATTTTTAATTCAAAGGAACTAATCTAATTATTCGAATTCTTTTAGTTCAGGTTCTCCTTCGAGGTTAGCTATATAATTGTGACGGCGCATAGTATACGTGGCAGATACGGGCCAGTATCGGTGCCTTAGGCATACCCTACTTATATATATAGAAGGTGCAGACTCCTTCAGAGCTCTGCATCTTTCTGTTTCCTTCGTACTAGACTATATAAGATCGCTCTTAGCCTCCCTACTTATTTATTCTTACTTATATACTACCTTAAGTCTTATATCGTTATATTAAATAGAAAGATTAAGACCGCTAAGGATAGTATTAAATAATATCTCACTTAGAAAACTCGATTCGGACGTACGACTTCGACTATTAGGGAGCTCTTCGCTGAGTTATCTCTACTTACCTTAGATTTTCGGAATCATACGGAAACAGTTAGTACTATCAATTACGAATTCGATAGTTAGGTTTTCAAAAGAGCTAAGATTCTAGAGATCTCTCAGATAGCTAGGAATTTAAACGTAATTCAGCCTTAGAAGCACTAGTATTACTATAAAGTCACTCTCGGATACTTCGAAACTCGTTCTTTCGTGCGTACGAAGTAAAATAGCAGACGAATTTTAAGTAGAAACTTCCCTATAAGCCTTAATATTTATTATCCTCTTACCTGACTTTAACCTTCCGAAAGTAGCTCTAATAGCAAAAAACCTTACTTTTAGGCTAGGACGAAGTAGCTTATTACCTTAGCGGAAATTACCGGAATCCGACTCGTAACGCTTATACCCCGGTATAATTTATCCCCCTTAGCAGAATCGACCTCTTTCTACTAGAAAAGAACCTTTATCCTCTTACCTGACTTTAACTTTCCGAAAGTAGCTCTAATAGCGAAAAACCTTACTTTTAGGCTAAGACGAAGTAGCTTATTACTCTAGCGGAAATTAATAGAATTCGACTTATAATCCCTATACCCCGGTATAATTTATCCTCCTCGGCAGAATCGACCTCCCTCTACTAGAACTTTTAATTTAATACTTTCTATATCTACTTAATAAAGATATCTGACTCTCCTTAATCTTTTAGCTTCTTTGGAATTCGATTTAGACTTTCGTTTCTTTCGTAACCTTTAAGTATTTCAATTACTCGCTTAGCCTTACTTATTTAGTAAAACTCAGTATTATAATTACTAGAGATTACGTTTCCCTCTGCAGAAGAGATAATCTCGGTACTGAATTAGTATCTACGGTTTCAGTTTAATAGAATAATTAGAGGTTATTATATTTAACTGCGTTTTATACCTACTTTATTTCCTTTGTTCGATTCTTTAAAGCTCGAGGGCGAGCCTTTATCTTAGAAGGGAGTAATATAACGGCGTATAGTATACATAGCAGATACGGGCTAGTATTAGTGCCTTAGGTATACCCTCCTTATATATATAGAAGATGCAGACTCCTTCAGAGCTCTATATCTTTCTGTTTCCTTTATACTAGACTATATAAGATCGCTCTTAGCCTCCCTACTTATTTATTCTTACTTGTATACCGCCTTGAGTCTTATGTCGTTATAATAATAATCTAGTTATTCCTCGATATCCTTAGTATTAACTTAGAATACGATAGTAATAGTATTATAATAAGTAATAATATAGTTTATACTTAGGTTAAGTATATTATAAGTTCGATAATACTCTATAAAATCGGACTTAGTTCTGTTATAAGCCTATATTCTTCTTCTATTATTATGATTTCGAAGAGTCTAGTTTTCATTATTATATAAAAGATTATTATACTAATAGTTTCTTTTATCTATAATACTTTAGCTTTCTTAGTCTTTATCTAGAAGTTTAACTAAGTTTTCTTCGAATTCTTCGCTAGATTTATAAGCTATAAAGTCCTACGAACTCTATTTTGCGCTAGAAGCTTCTTAGTAATCTAGTTTCCTTTCTACTAGTCCGAATTCTCTCTTAGGTTTATTCTAGAGTTTCCCTTTCTATTTCTTCTTCTAAGAATAATTATAAGCGAGGTATCTTAGCTTACTATATATATAGTATAAGCTCTTCTCTTAGTATTTATCTTTCTTAGCTTAGCTCTTAGATTCTCTTTCTACTCTATCTATTTCTATTAGATTATAGTAATTATACTTATTATTTAAGTAAAGTTAGAGATTTCCTTAATACTTATTATATTATTATAGAAATTAGAGCTTCTAAAGGTAAATAAGTATAAAGTATTCTCCTTTTTCTTTTACTTATTCTTAGATTTATTTATTAATAATAATAGATAATTTAATTAAGTCCTCTAAGTTATCTAGTTTATCGATCCTAGAGAGCTTATCCTTAATATAGTCCTTAAGGCCCCGGTAGTAATAGGCTCTTAATCTACTATCTATCTAGTCTAACTATATAGAGTAGCAGTAGAACTCGGTAGTATATTCGTAAATAGATCCTTACTATCGAATTCCGAGTAGATACTTCTTAGCTTATTCTTTCTTATTAGAGTCTCTAAAGACTTGTAACGACACAAGACTCAAGGCGGTATACAAGTAAGAATAAACGAGTAGGGAGGCTAAGAGCGATCTAATCAAGTCTACTACGAAGGAAATAAAAAGATAAGGAAGGAAGAAGAAGAGAGATAAAGTATAAGGTACCTTATATATATATACCGGTATTAGTCCGATACTATACCGGGTCAGATACTAGTTCTGCCGGGATACCTATGAACTTAGGCCCTATTATCTATCCTTCTTCTCATATGATATTCAGGTAAGCTATTATTATATTACCCACTCCCTAAGAAGAGCTTAACCTTAAGCTCGGAAGGTTATAGTTTATACTAGAATTAGTCTTTATTATAATTGTTTTCGTCGATATTCGCGTAATAGGCGCTAGCCGCTCTTTAGTAGTAGTAAATTCTTTATTAGGTTCTAACTAGTTATATCGCTATAATAGTACTATATTAGTTATAGCTTCTAAATCGGGCGGTAAGTAGTATTTATTTTATCTATTTATAATAGGAGTCGAATTTAAGTAGAGCGTAGAGTATATAAAGGAAAGGGTTTATTAATATTAGAGCTTTTCCCTTTTAACTGCGATAACTACTTTAACTTATAAGTTTACTCTCTTTAGACTACGATATAGCTCCTAGAGTAAGTATTATTAATAACTACTATAGTAGTCTACTATAATCTTATATATTAATCGACCTAATTAACTCTTCTCTTAATATAAGTAAGTTTCTTATTTTAGTTTTAGGGATAGTTCTTAAGTACGGTATAAGGGTTTTATAGATCTATAATACTAACTCCTATAGTGCTTTTACTAGTTCTTACTAGTGCTCTTTCGGCGGCGTATCGTATATATTACTTGCGATATATTCGCGCTTTCCTTAAGATAAAGTATAATAATACTCTTATTTTAGAACTCTTATACTTATTTAATAAGCTTAACTCTAAGCTTTATAAGTATTATTCGGCGTTAAAGAGCAGTTATAAGTATATAAGTTACTTAAACCTGAATATAGTTATATATACTAACGCGTTATAGTTACCTGATTATATTAATATAGAGTATATTATTCTATCTAGTTTATTTCCTAGTAGCGAAACTAAGGACGTAGAGCTAAATCGGGGTAATATTATAGCTACTTATAAGGCTATTAATCAGATCTATTATCTCGCGAAATCTGCTGCTCTTATTACTATATTAGAGATTACTACTATATAATTAGTAAAGACTTAGGCTTTAAGGCGTTCTATAGAGAAGGTATTTAAGGAGTTAGAGTTTATTAAGGTAATAAGTTGCGATCTTAAACCTTTAGATACTAGTATAATATTAACGTAATATAGGATTTAGATCTTCTAATAGTCGATTCAGCGAAATCTAAGTTAATAGTATAAACGATATTAAAGTAGATAAAGGAGTTAAATAGTATTATACGGGAATTTGCGAAGAAAGCTATATTTAAAGCTATAATATCTGATACTAAGGGAAAGAGGAATTTGCTTTCTAGTTCAGAGATAGTATCAGATCTAGATACTTCCGGACCCTCTCTAAAGAAGAAAGCCCGTAGGATTAGCTATTATACTTAGTTTACTACTAAGGCTATATTAGTAGATTTAAGTAAGGAGTTAGATATAGTAGTTCCGGTTCTAGATATTCTAGATTTACTAGAAGCTCTAGAGGACTTAAGAGAGAAAGCTAATAAAGTAGAGATAATTAAAGAAGTAGAGTTTTAGATATAGTATTATTACGGAGTATAATCGGGGGATTATCCTTAGTAATAAATTCTAATACTAGTAATTATAATAGCTTATTATCTTCTAAGTGATTATAGTTATCTATTCTGTTTTCCTAGGCTTTAATCTACTAATTTAGTTTACGCGGAGGTCTAGGTTTACTTAGGTTAGTAGTATAGAAGTCTTTAAGCTTATGCAGAGTACTTATTAGATCGGAAGCGTTATATTAAGTTAGGTCCGAGTCGTAGCTTAGCTAACTAACTTAATACTTCAGATTACTTCTTAGGAGCTATATAGCGAGTATATCTTATAACTCTTACTCTTCTTAAGTAGCGATAACCTCCGGGGGTAGGTTTAATAACTCCTAGCTTAGTAATAAGTCGTCTAGGTCCTTAAAGAGTAATTCGGAGGCGAATATATTATAAATAGAAGATCCCGGGGGTAAATCTAGCTTATAAGAGTATCTGATCTTAGCTAAGACTTAGTATAGTCCTGCCTAGAGACTAGATAGCTTCTTATTTAGCTAGTAATTCTTAAGGTTCCTTATAGAGAGAAATACCTTATCTCTAACTTCCTAGTCGCTATTATACTATTTCAGGTTAGTTATAGCGCTTATCTTCTACTAAGTAGCTAGTATATTAGCTTTTATAACCTCGATAGCGGATTTAGTACGTTTAGCTAGGGATTTAGTATTAGTATAATTAAGCTTCTCTTACGGTATCGATCTGGTAAGTTACTTCTAGTCCTAGCTATTCTATAGTAGTATATTGTATTTAAAGGTATATAGCACTATACCAATAGAGTCATAAGGTAGAGTTACTTAGGCGCGGTCTATTATTAGTAGTAGTTCGCCCTAGTTACTCTAGTAGTAATTAATAAAAGGTCTAAGGCGTTAGTTAATATACTAATTTATAATCTCTATTTATCTATCGGTTTACTAGTAGAAGAAGGTAGAGAGCTTAACCTTAACTCTAATTATATAGTAAAACTCTTATTAGAAGGATAAGACTAACTAAGCTCCTTAGTCGGATATAATTAACTTAAGGGTATATCCGAAATAATATATCTATTAGATAAATAATATTATTATCCTACGGGTATTAATATTATAATAGTATAGTATCGATATAGAGTCCTTCCTTAGGCAGTCGATAAATACTAATATCTTATTAAATCCTTAGTTACCGGGCGGGAAGTCCTTAAAATCTATAGCTAAGTGCTATATAAGGTAGCTAAGTACTAGTAATAGGTGGAGGAATCCTTACTATTTCGTTTACTTTAGATAAGAGTACTAATAGGAGCGGTAATTATAAGTATACTATTTTATATCTAATATAAGTCCTTTCTAGTAGTAATAAGTAGAAATTATTTCGGCGGTCTTACGAGTATTCGGATAAGCAGAGGAAACTTAATCGTAGACTTCGCTAATTAAATAGGTATATAGTAAGGTATAGCGTTATACGTATAGACGACTATTATAAAGTAGTAAACTATTATTAATAGTATAGCTATCTCTTAATATATTCCGTTTATTAGAGAATAATTCTCAGTTAAATTAGTATAGTTTCTTAATTAAATCAAAGGAGTTACGTATAGGTTCTAGTAGCGTATTAGTCCCTAGCGATATTAGGTATATATAACTAATTTAATCGATATAATACTTAGCTAGTTCCGCGTTAATCCTAGGGTCTAGGTAGTCTAGAGGTAATAAAACCCGAGATCTATTATCTTATTTCTATTATTCTTATATCTTTAGATCTTATTCCCTATAGCTAAGGATATTAGCTTTAGCGTTATCTTTACTAAGCGTATATATAATTTAAAAGTTAAATTCGGAAAGGAATTCTATCTATCTAGCTTACTTACTAGTTAGGACCTTAGTAGTTATAAAGTATTCTAAGGATCGATAGTCCGTATATACGCTAGTATAGCGTTATAGAGATATAAGTTCCGGTCTCTATTTCTAGAAAGACTTAATAATAGCGTATAGCTCCTTATTATAGATCTTCTAGTTTAGTTTATATCTATTAAGAATATAAGAGTAGAATCTAATTAGATACTACTAGTTATCTTTATATAATTAGGAGATAACTCTAGCTATTATACTATTAGAAGTATTAGTTTCTAGTTTAGTTTATAATTTAGGGTCGAAATAGTATAGTTTCTGTACTAATAGTAGCTATTAATATAAATCGTTAAAGGACTTCTTATAATTATTAGTGAAATTCTATAGTACTATAGGCCGAGTAAGTACTAAGAGAGGTTTAGCGATAAGGCTGAAATTCCGAATAAATTAATAGTAGAACTTATAGAATCTTAGGAAGGATTTTATAACTATTATCATTTCGGGGTACTTCTAGTCTATTAATAGTATTACTTTCTCGGGATCTAGCTCGATTCCGTTAGTAATAACGATATATCTGAGGTATTTAGTCCGAGTAATATAGAATTCGCTTTTCTTAATATCTACTTAAAGTCTAGTATCTATTAAGCGTTATAGTACTAATTTGATATATTCCTTATATTCCTAAAGCGTTTCCGAGTATATAAGGATATTATCTAAGTAAGTTATATAGAAATTATCTAAGTAGTCTAGTAATATATTATTTATATATCACTAGTACGTACTAAGTCTATTATAGAGCCCGAAAGGTAGTACTTTATATTTATAGGATCCGAAGCAGGTTCGGAAAGTAATATACTCCTCGGATTCGGGGTCTATATAGATATAGTTAAATACTACTCAGATATTTAGTTTAGTAAAGATTATTACTTTAGATATACGAATTAAGAGCTTATTAATCCTAAGTATTAGGTAGGAATCCTTTCGAGTGATCGTATTAAGCTTATAATAGTCGATATAGAAGCGTAATCCTCTATCGGCCTTCTTAATAAATAGTATAAGTAATATAAAGGGACTTTAGCTAGATTCGATAAATCCCTTATCTAAGTTCTCTATAAGATACTTTTTAGTTACTTATAATTTATCTATAGATTACTAATATAAAAGCGAATATATATTAGGTAATAATTCTTTTAGAATAATTTTATAATTATATAAGCGATATAGTAGAAGAATATTAGAATCCTACTTAGAAAAGGCTTCCTTAAGGGTATAGTATTATTCTAGTAGCTTTTCGGATATAAGTCGTTCGGTATCGGGATCCTTAGGAGAGTTATTATTTAGATAGTCTTATAAGAAGCGGTCTATCTCGTAGATACTAATAAAGAATAATTCGGAACTTTTATATTTTATATTAAAGTAAAAAGCTATAGTACTAATTTGGTAAATCGTAACTAGTTTCTAGATCCTTAGAAGTTAAGAGGAGTACTTATAGTAAAGTTTCGGCGTAAGTACTTTTCTTAATAAATTCGGAGCGGAAAGGGGTTCGGATTCCTTAGCGATAAGCGGAAATAGGTTAAAAGGTAAGGATAATATATTAATATACCGTATCGCTACCGTTTAGTATAATCGGCGTTAGTCTAGCTAGTTTATAGCTAAGTCCCGCGCGTTAGTATTAATTTAATAAGATTAATTAATATTAGGTTTATAAGATAGTAGAGTTATAATTATCTCCTTATTATATTAGAGGGTAGCTAGATAGCGTTCCGATTATAGTAACTTATAGTAGAGCGTATTTAGCTTAACTTGAAATTATTATATCTATTTAATACTAATAATTATATTTTATTATCCTAAATCGAGGAGAATAAAAGAGTAGTTATAAATACGCTTACTATTAATAGAAAAGTATAAATATATAAAATAAGTAATATAAGTTCTAATAAACTATTAGAAATTACGTATTAGAATAGAATAAGGTAGTAGCTCGATTTTAATACCGAGGGCCCCTAATAGTCGTCTAGTAAGAGTGCAATTAATAAACAGATAACCGTTCGCTCTAGTATTAATTAGGCTATTTATAGAGATTCCTAGCTTATTTATACTAATTATAATCGAGTATATAAATTACTTACCTCTTATTAAGGAGTTAAGGTCCAGATTAGAGAGATTATACTTATATAGACCTAGGAAGGAATTTTTACTTAAGCCTTATCGTTTCCCTCTAGTATTAGTCTAGATTCGGAGAGTATATCTTCTACTACTTCCTTAGTTACTTAATCCTCTTCCGGAAATTTATTAATTAATTAAACTTTAGGCGAGTTAAAGTAGTCTAGCTTAATATAACCGAGCTATTTATAACTGTAATACTTAAGGGGTTCTCCGGTTAAGGTAGTAGGGCGTTTTAGCGCGGAGGGAGTACTAGCTTATACCAGGGTAGAAGTACGTACGTATAGTATAAGAGTAGTTTATCGAGGAGCTAAGCTTAAGGACCGGTAAGAGGTAGAACTAGTAGTAGTCGTAGTAGTAATAGTAAGCTTATAGTACTATACCTGGGCAGTAGCTTTCTCGAGATAGGTATATTCTGAGTTATAGTAATACTCGGTATCGAAAGAAAGTAAGGATCTAACTATAGAAGCGTAATCCTTATTCTACGTTAGTTTAATAATAAGGGTTAAAGCGCGTAAGAATAGTATAATCTTATCCTATATATAGAAGAACTACTCTTTCTTTTTAACTTTACTTTAGATAATAGCGCTTTGAAATCGATTACGAAACTCAGCGAAAGTCTCGCGTATATAGCTAAGTTATTATATTTCTAAGTAATAGAAAGTATTATAGTAGTTATCTTCCTCTAAACTAGTAAGAAAGTTCTCCTCTAATAAGAAGATTATTTTATTACTAGTTTTAAATTCGTTAGCGAGATACTAAGGCATAAGATACTCCTTAGCTAAATTAGTAACTAGCTCCTATACGAGAACGCGCTAAGAGAAGTCTATAGGGTAATAGTTAGCGTTTATAGCTAGCCGGTCTCGTATTAATACTCTCTATTAGAGGAAAGTAAAGTCCGATCTATTATCTAAGGGCAAGATCTTCTTAGTAAGATAAGACTTCCTAAGGCGTAACTCTACTGATTCAGCGCCGGGAGAGGGAGATAGTTTATTAGGAATAGTATCCTCTCTCTTAGTACTACGTATCAGAATAGAGTTTATTAAGTTATTAAACTCTATTATACGCGGAGATTATAGTATTAGTTCTAGTAAGAGAGTCGAAGATAAGCGAGAGACCCTTATAAGGAACTTATCTTATATAGAGATTAATCTATCTATAGTATCTTCTAGAGAGTTATTCTTTTCCTCTTAGTCCGCTAATTATTATAAGAGGGAATATGTGACGCTTGCTCTAGAAAGGTCTCAAAACTACCTGAGTAGTAAGACCTCATATTGCTATGAATATGAAGTAGTAAGAATCACTTAAGAATCTATAACTAAGGAGTAAAGAAGTAGAGAGAGAATAGAAGTATATATATAAAAAGGGGCCCCTAAACTCTACTCGTGTAATCTCGCTTAGTAGTAAGTGTTTCTACTAATAGGGAAAGACCTCTAAACCTGACTAGTTGTTATACTACCCCCCCCTCCGAAAAAAGCTCGCCCTCGAGCGTTAGTCTATCTCCTTATTACTATTAAAGTAGTTATAATTATTAATTCTATCGTAGAAAGCTTTTAGCTAATTAGGTAGTCTAGCAGGAGGTCTAGCTTACGTTAGGTTATTAAGGTGGAATTATTATAGCTTAGCGGGAGCGTATTTAACGTTTATAGCGTTATACTATATAAGATCGATATCTTAATTTAACTAGGAAACTCAGTATAAGAGGCTATTATACTACTTGCGGCACGTAAGTATATCTTCGATCTCCTATTTATTATTACTAGTGATATTAATAAGTAGTAGTAGCAGTAAGGTTTATCTTAGTAAGGGGTCGTTTAGATGCTTCTATAGCTTAGCAGCAGGGAATACGTTATATACTTTTATACTAGTAGGGAGCTCTAGGTAATAAGAGCTTCTAACTTTTTTAATTATATAGAAGGGTCCGTTAGTCGAGAAGTCGAGTTTTTTACTAGGTTAAGTACTTATAAAGTAGCGTATATCTAGCTAGATAAGGTCGTCTATAGTGAAATCGACTTTATAGCGTAAGCGATTATAGGATTAGGATATCTTAGCTTATACACGTTAGAGGCTTAATTAAGCGGTAGTCTAAGCGTCGCGTAAGCGATTAGCGTAATCTAGAGCTTACTAAGTATTAAACTTATTAGTAAGCGTAGTAGAGTTAAGTAAGTCTTTCTAATTCTAATTAACGCAGGGTATATATCTATAAACGACTTTAAAAGGTAAGAGACCTCTAAGGGATTCGTAAGGGAGAGTTATCTAGGCATAGTCTATAATAAGTAAGAATTCCGACTAGTCGTCTTAATAGTAAGAGATGAAAGGTCGTAATCTGTATTAGAGATATTAGTTATAGATCTCTATTTAGCTATCTATTTACAGGTAATCTACTGCAGAAAGCTATCTTTTAGTACTAAGAATCGTAATAACTATAATCTAAAAACAGGAAACGAATTAAGGCCTTCTATCAGAGGTAATAGTTAATAGAGCTCCGAAATAGCGGTAAATATAATATAAGTAAAGCTTTATAAGGTCGCGCGTATCAGAGGTCTTTCGGTATAGAATCCTAATTACTTATTTACTAAAACAATCGATAAATACGAGAACGTTATCGTAGCTATATTTATCGCGATTAAAGCTATAGTAGTCGACTATAATATACTCCTATAGACGTGATAGTACAGGTAGAGGTTAGAGGAGGCCCGGTTTCTTATCGCGCGGCACTTGAATTCGTTAGTAAGTATAATAGTTATAGTAGTACTAGTTAATAGTTAAAGCGATTCTATACTACTAGTATTATAATACTAGTAGTTATAAGGTCTTCTTTATATTTAGATAAGTAATCTCTAATCGGTCGTATACTTCGCGTATAAGTAGTATACGAAAGTATAAGATATCAGGTACGATTAGTCTTCCTTTATAGAGTAGAAGATCTTTTTCTATAGTTAGTTTTCTAAGAGTAGCAGAGAGAGCTTATTTCCGTAGAGCTTAGAGTAATAGCGTAATACGATTAGCGTCAAGTACTTACTATACTATAGAAAAGACTAGCGATAGGTCGGCGACTTCTAAGGCGTTAATAAGCTTAAAGTTATCTATAGAGTCGGAGCTATTCCGGAGGTTACTTATAAGTAGTACTAGATCGATTTAGTCTTCGCGTAGTAGCTACTATAAACGCTAAGTTCTTTTAGCATTATTCTAATTATCTAATTCATCTGTTCTATAAGAGAGAGTATTAGCGAGTAGATTATACTTCCTAGGTCGATAAGTAATTATAAAGTTATAATCTGCGAGTAGCTCGGCCTATCGGGCTTATCGTGCATTTAGCTATTTAACGGTTATAAAGTACTTAAGAGCTTTATAATTAGTAATAACGCGGATCTAATATAGTACGCCTACGAGCTCAGATCTCTAGTTATTAAAAGATCGTATAATTACGAGTATTTCCTTATCGTGAATAGCGTAATTAAGCTCGGCAGGTAGTATAGTCTTAGAGAAGTAAGCTACTAGGAACTAGTCTTTATTATACTATTACGATAGTATACCTGCTATTACTCTATTACTAGCGTCTGTTTCGATCATATAAGGTAGATATTGCTAATAGTAGTAGAGAAGTAGTACCGAAGTAAGAGTATGCTTTAGGTAATTAAAGGTATCTTTATACTCCCTAGCGAACCGAAATAATATATTATTTTTAGTGAGTTATATAAGAGGTTTTACGATAATTCCGTAGTCCTTGATAAATCGTTAGTAGAAGTTATAAAAGCCTAAGAACGATTATATGCCCTTAACTATAGTCAGGTAATTCTAAGATTATATAATATTAACCTTCTTAGGGTCTACCTCGATCCTAGAAGTAGAGATAATAAATCTAAGGTATTTAGTGCGAGTAACGTTAAATTTATACTTCTTAAGGTCAGCTTATAATCTAGCGTCTTATAATCGTTATAGCACCTCATATACGTATAATTAATACTATAGTAGGTCGTTAGAGTAGATTAGAATATTATCTAGATATACTATATAGAAGTCGTCTAAGTAGTCGAATAAGAC